>JARQZK010002892.1:0-385000 GCA_030704885.1 Cynegetis impunctata
CCCTGTTTAAGAAAGCGGAGGTACCATCTTACTCCTGCTCCGCTGAGGCCCTTTCTCAACGGATCATCGATACCACCAGGCTTGCCTGGGGTGGCAGATCTTGTTTTCCTCCGTGTTGTTTTTGGAGGGTTTCTTCGAGGAAGAAGAAACCTTTTGTTACCCGGATGCTTGCTCCGAAGGTTTCCTTCTCCTTACAGATGTTTTTCCCTCTCTGCTTCCCCGAGGTGAGCTCGGAGTGCGAGAGGTGCCAGGGACGCCCTTGAGCATCCTGGGTTGCGGTGACTTCCCGCGATTTTTGTTTTTTTCTTTGAATCTTCCATCTTGTTCCCACGAAAAGCAAGGGAATTAAATAGTCGACCACGCCGGAGCCCCGCACGGCGTGGCAAGGCTATTACTCGAGGAGGTCGCCCAGTATCCTCGAGGCTCCGTTAACGACGGTGCTCTCCCACCGCCATGCATCCATAGGCACGGTTCGCATAACACCTTAGATTGGAGGGTCGGTCAGCGCCACCTTATTGATTATTCGGTGGTAACCTGCAGCGTGTCTGTGGATAGCACAGCCAGCACTGCAGGTCGTTCGGCTATCCGCCACCTGCCGACGCTCCCAGTAGCCACCCAGACCCTGGGGTTATATATTAATGTTATTAGTCATAGGAATCTTATGTACTGAATATCTGTGATATCTTGTTTTCTTGAATAAAGAGGCCTCGGTAGACCAGCGGTGAGGTGAACCGCCTTATAACGTTTGTGAACCGAGGATTGTGGGTTCGAGTCCCACCTCGCTCTTGGGTGTTGTGTATGTCCGGAATTTAGTGGTTATTTATGATTGAAAATTGTTGGGTAATGTACATAGATTACAAGCCCATTGGCCGTTCGGAACCGGCGTTAAACTGTAGGTCCCTCGAGTTAAAAAAAAAAAAATTTAATTATTGAAAAAAAAAAAAAAATGTGAATAATGTTCGGTTTCACGCTAAACGATAAGGTTTTTCTAGAACGTAAAAAAAAGAAAACATCTGCTCGAACGGAATGGAACAGTATTCAAAACGATACTCTCCGAATTTCTACCATAAAACTAAACAACCTTGTGGCTCAAACACTCACAATAAACAAACTTTTTTCCCACTTAATACGAATTTGAGAATTTTTTGAATATAGTGATTTCTATGACTTTCAGCGAGCACACTTTGGAAGTCCAATATATTAATTGGATGGGTCAGTTGAAGAACAGTAGGTACTAATCCAAAAAAACCATTAAAGCTACGAAAATGTTCCTTAAAATCTCTAAATGTTTCGGCAACAAATGTTGACTGTTTCTACTTGTCACCCTTCAAGCTACGATTCCACCGGAAGAACATTTTTGTTGCTGTTCAGTGTTTCCGTAAATGTTCCGAAATGTTCCTTAAATTTCTTTATTTTTTGGCAACAAATATTGAATGTTCCTACTTGTCGCCGATTTCTATTTTGAGCGGTAAACTTCAAAAGAAAATAGGAAACATATGTGAACAAATCCGTGTTGCTATCACAGTGGAAACGTATCGAGAACGTTTACTAGAATCTCTGTCAGATAACACAAAAATCTATAAAAGACTCCATAATAATTCCACCTTTTGTAGAATCTGATATTCTCACAGGCATAAATTCACTTAAAAGTAACAAAGCGCCAGGCCCTATTTCTATTACAGCGAATATTCTGAAACAGGTTAAAAATGAAGTGGCGCCTATTCTAACACAGTTATTTAATCAATCCATCACTTGCGGAACTTTTCCAGATTGTCTAAAAAATTCAATAGTTATTCCTGTACATAAAGGAGGCAACAAATTGGATGCAGGTAATTACAGACCAATAGCCCTCACTTCCGTTTTCTCCAAATTGTTTGAGACACTGGTGCTGAAGTCACTAACAATTTTTTTACATAAACACTCCTTCTTTTCGAATAACCAATATGGGTTTCTTGAAAATAAGGGTACAGAAATTGCACTAATAAAGTTTAGTAATCGGGTGATTCGGAGTTTGGACAAAGGCGCATTTGTATCAGGTATGTTTGTAGACATAAAAAAGGCTTTTGATACACTCTCACATATTGTATTATTGGACAAACTCCATTGCGCGGGCGTTAGGGGAACAGTTCTAAAGTGGTTTCGAACCTTTTTGGCTAACCGCAAACAAAATGTTAGAGTAGGTGATGAACTTAGTAGGGAATTGACCCTTCAGAGTGGTGTTCCGCAGGGATCTATAATGTCTCCTACGCTTTTTTTAGTGTACATTAACGACCTTTGTAGCGCCACGTTGAATGGAAAAATTTTTACATTTGCAGATGATACTGCCCTTTTTTATGCAGAACAGAACAAAGAAATCCTACAAATTAAAATGCAACAAGATCTCAATACTTTAACAAAATGGTTCTCTTAGAATAAGATTTGTGTAAATGTAAAAAAAACTAATTATGTTAATTTCGCTACTCGTGGTTCATTCATTAATATTTCACGAACTTGACTGCAATATTAGAAATTGTGAATAAAATACAGTTGCGCAGGTTGACAACATCAAGTATTTGGGCTTAACGTTAGATCAAAATATGCCTTGGAAATCACATATATTTAATATAAAACAAAAATTATATTCTTTGTTAGCCAAGCTTTATCTGTTAAGAGAAATTCTGCCAACACATATCTTAAAAACTATATACCTATCACTATTTCAATCTGTGATAGTGTACTCAATAAGTGTGTGGGGGGGAGCATATAAGACCAACTTATATCCTCTGGTGGTACTACAAAAATGCTTATTAAGGGTAATTTAAAAAAAGAAAAGAACACATCCTTCACAGCCATTGTTTGAGCTTTTAAATGTGCTAAATATTGATGCACTCTATAGATTAAACTGCGGAATTGCAGTATTCAAATACAGACATTTACTAAATATGCAAATTCTAATGAGTACTAGAGGTTTTCAAAAATTCCAGTTGCCTAGAGTTAGGCTTACCCTGGCATTAAATTCTTTTTACTACCAGGGACCTAAAATCTTTAACTTAATAGAGATTCCAAGCACAACAAATAATTTTAATGATATAAAGCGCATAATAAAAAGTAAAACTGAAAATAATTACTCCTAAACTTCTTCCATTGTGTTTGGTGTCCAAAAGTTATTTAATTATACAATTCCTCTTTTGTTTATGTATTTCATCTTTTTTTGTTTCTGATATCTTTTTTTTTTCATTACCTTGGTTTAAAGTTAAGGTTAACCAAATTTTAAACATCTTAAGGTTTGAAATGTTATTTTATAATTTTTGACAATTAGGGGTAGTTTTTACCCTTCAAAAATAAACAGTGTCCATGAGATATAAAATTTGAAGTAGAAGATGAGACGAGCCTAATTTCAAATTTTGGTGCAAATCGATGCAAGATGGAATCGTTGTTTGAAATAGATACTTATTTTTACATAAAACTCCAGCAAGGGTAGATTTTTAAGGGTTGAAACATTAGAGATTATATTCTAAAGCATGAAACAATCATTATTCAACTTTCCAAACCCAATCTTACCCATCTCAAGGTTTCCAATGTTGTTTTATAACTTTTTACAATTAGGGGTAGTTTTCACCCTTAAAGAACAGAAAATGTACAACGGCACGATGTAGAAAATGAACTAAAGGGTGGAAGAAGCCTAATTCCAAATTTTCATTCAAATCGATGCCGGACGAAAGAATTGCAAGGTTTTGTCATTTTGTGAACTTCATTTCATGTCGCTCCGAACCGTGCTATTCGAATGTTTCGAAAAAATTTTTATTGGTTTTTTAAACATAACTCCTTCATTTTTAGTTTTTTCACACACGATATTGTAGGGCTTTTCAAGAGCTATAAGACTATGTGAATTAAATTCCTTAAAATCCCTTATTTTTCAAATGGGGTGAGTTTAAAGGGCTCGAAATGGTGGTGTTCGCTTGTAAATAGAGGTTTTAAACGGCTATATCTCACCAAATATTAACTGCACAGAAAATATATGTACAGGAATATTTAAGTCATCAAAAAAGCTAAAGTTTAGTGCTCAACCATTTTTTTCGTATCTCAAGTAATTTCGGAGATATTTTGAAGGAAAGAGTGAAAAATACGAATACGCAAATAATCGTTTTTTCTTTAAACTCCAATTTTTCTGAAATTATGCGTTTTAAATCAGTCAAACTTCTTGGGTGTATTCAAAATACATATATAAAGGGAACCACAAAAGACTGAGGATCAATTTCAATTAGGGAAGTAGTAAGGGGGTTGTTTTCACTAATTTTTTCATAGAAAAAAGTAGGTACCAACATTATTTTGATCATAAGTCGTTTAATGTTCATGCTAAAAACTTTTTTTTTTAGTCTGAAAGTTCTAATTAAATACTTCAAAAAAGTTTCAATGAGTTTTCTTCGAAAAATGCAAATTTTTCCTGTTATTTGACTTTGAATCTTTGAAATTATGCATTTGGCTGAAAAAAGTTAACCATTAACATGCCGTATCTCGGTTCGTATTGGTCCTAGAAAAATAATTTAAAAAAAATTTTGTTTGTTTTTTCAAAAGCTACAATTTTGCTCTCCACCAATTTTTTGATAAAATGCATAGTTTTTGAGCTATTAGCAAAAAACTTTTTGAAAACATCGATTTTTCCGTCAAAAAATTGTTACTTTGAACCACCAATAAAAAAAAATATTAGTTTTACGAAGAAAGCGTAAAAAACACTTTTATCTTAGAATTACTTTTCCCATCGACTACTATAGTTAAAATGTAGAAAAAAATTTCCACCCTCGAGATGGGGTGGGAACCACCCCCAAGGTTTTAGCGTACACCGGTATGATGTGAAAAATGATCCTTGAGCTATTCCCTACCTTCTGTGAAAATTTCACGTAATTCCATGCAGGACGAAAAAATTGCGAGCCAAAACGCTTCATTTCCTGTACTATTAGTTGACTGATGGAAATAAGTGGAGCATACAGCCGTAGTGTTCGTATTAATGATACTGTTTTCTCGCTGAATGGATAGAATCTCAAAATATGAGCACTTTGTATATCTCAGATGAAGAAGGATATTTTTGGACTTGTACTGTTCTTCAACTGACCGATTCAATTGGAGCAATGTATATACTTATGTGTTTTTGTTTTAAATCATACGTGAGTTATATAGGTTCACTATTGCAATTTTGCAATGAAGATTTGAGATATTAAAACTGAATCGAGTATGTGCCTAATACAAACTAAGAAAAGTAAGTTAATGAAATTGCATAACTTGAGCCAAGTACCTATCTACTGTTTACATACTTAGGTTAAATGTAGGTACATGTGATTCCAGCATTCACTATTTACTTACAATACAGATACAATAGTGAAATCATTATGCTCAGCGTCAAAAAAGTATCGAAAGAGAAAAAAATTCGTAAGGAACTTCGTTTCTGAAGAGGGTCACCCGACCGCACACGTTTTTTTTTCATTTATTAATTAAAATTCATACCTCAATTAGGTATACGCTATCATTGCATAAGAGGTTAATTCCGTCGTTTAATTACTACATTCACCTAATATAAAATAAAAATAACGGAACTCTATACAACTTTGGATTATCTGGGAAAGAGAGAGTGAAATGCATAGCATATTGTTTTTGTCTAATACTTCAGGGGTAGTAGGTACGCTTAGGTTCAACATATTATCGACACACCTTGTTTTAAATTCAAACAGTGGAAAGATGTCATGGTTTCGTTGTTGTAATTTAGGGTGATTTATATGTTGAAGGGTCTGTGTAGATTGCAACACCATGGCAATCTATATTGCTTTCACACAATTCGACAGTAACCGTCATATTGAAATACATTCTACTTGTGACAATTTGTTCATTGAAAGGTTTGAAATAGTTTTACTAATAGCGCATTCATGGGGATTGAGGATGATGATAATGTCGAAGATGTTAAGGATCTCGAAGTACGTGCAATAATTGGTTTCGATGGTGAGTACATCAATGTTGTTTTTTAGTCGTATTTTCCCCGAAAATAATAGACTATTGCAGAGTATCGAAAGTCAACATTCAGGTGCAGGAGTAGTTTTTTATCCATTTTAGACCTTCTGGACGTTTTTCGGATTTTGTTTGATACCTGCTATATATATATATATATATATATATATATATATATATATATATATATATATATATATATATATATATATATATATATATATACAGGGTGATTAATTAATAAGTGTAAATATTTTAAAAGGAAAATTTTGAGCTTAAGTTATGAAGATCTAACCCAATTTGCTCATACAAAATATTTCTCCTTTCTGATTTACAGGGTGCTTTATTTATATTATTAAAAATGAATTTTGTTCATTACTTGAATGCTGCTCTATATTTCTTTATGATATTTGGCAGTAAGTTGAAGTATTCTGGGACACATCAAATAATAGTAAGGAATACTTTCTCGCTATCACCAGTGGCGTACGGCAGGGGCACGGGAAGAGTTCTTGTTTCCTAAATTCTACGCCACTGGCAGAGTTGTCATTTTAGTATAATTTTTCGATTATCTAATATTTTCTCTGTAAATAAGGCACTCTTGTTTCGTAACGCTAGAGCCACGTTTTTTCGAGATATTCAACGTAACGAACATTTGGCTGCACAATTCTTTTAATTTTTATGTACGAGTCTGTCGGTGTTTTTTTGTCATACGATTGCATGTATTACGTGAAATAAAAATTATTAGGTATTTTTTTCAATTTATAATAATATTAACGAACAGTTTAAAACAGAACAACTACAAAAATATCCCAAACGATAAATACTTGACAGGAACTATGGCAGCAAATTGTAAATTCCGCATATTTCATTGCGAATCAGTCAAACATATTTTTTAATGTTAGAAGATCGTTTAGAGAAAGAATGGATAATCTCATTGAGGTTAACAGAGATCACATTGAACATTTGTTGTAAATTGTTTTTAAGTTTTGTTCATAAATTTGATATTCTTCCAAAAATTGTAAAGAAGATCTTGATAATTAAGTATTTATTTTGAACTTTCTTATGCAGCGCAGGATATTTTTGTAGTTGTTCTGTTTTAAATTGTTTGCTAATATCATTATAAATTGAAACAAAATACCTAATAATGATTATTTCAAGTAATACATGCAATCGTATGAGAAAAAACAACGACATGACTCTTACATAAAAATCAAAAGAATTGTGCAGCCATATATGTTCAACGTTAAATATCTCGAAAAATAATGGCTCTAGCGTTACGAAACAGGAGTGCCTTATTTACAGAGAAAATATTGGAAAATTGAAAAATTATACTAAAATGACAATTCTGCCAGTGGCGTAGAATTTAGGAAACAAGGACTCTTCGCGTGCCCCTGCCGTACGCCACTGGTGATAGCGAGAAAGTCTTCTTTACTATAAGTTGATGTGTCCCAAACTACTTTAACTCACTGCCAAATATCATAAAGAAATATCAAGCAGAATTCGAGTAATGAACAAATTTCATTTTTAATAATCTAAATAAAACACCCTGTAAATCAGTAAGGAGAAATATTTTGTATAAGCAAATTGGATTAGATCTTCATATTTTGAGCTCAAAATTTTCCTGTTAAAATATTTACACATATTAATGAATCACCCTGTATATATATATATATATATATATATATATATATATATATATATATATATATATATATATATATATATATACCGGGTGTAAATGAGTGATGGGCCACCCCTATAACTTTTTGATGGATTCTTCGATTTTATTGAAATTTGGGTGGTTATCTCAGACATAATTTCGAATTTTTTCACATACGAAATCAATATGGCTGACTTCCGGTTTCACAGAAAACGATATGAAAATTAAAAATTCAAATGGAACACCCTATATATTTTTACATATTTTAATTCTGAGGCTTCAAATACATATATTCCATCTGTAAAATGTCAATTCTGGCGCCGTTTGAATTTTGGTTTTCATTTGGTTTTTTTTTATCGTAGATGGCTGCGACATCGTCTGAATCATATATAATTGATTTAAAATATCGCCCAAAGTAATAATTTTAAAAAAAATTCATTTTCGTGAAGTTTGTTAACGATTAAATTCTTTTTCGAACCAAAACTCAGTTTTTTAAATAGAAACATACATGGGCCACCGTGTATATCAAAATGCTCCTTTAAATTCTTTCAAAATGATTCACAAATCAGTTTTCCCAATCCATGAATAACGAAGTTATTATTGAAATTCTTATTCTTATTAGTTCCCTTTGCTCCTGAGACCGCGCTAGAATTGACATTTGACAGATGGAATGTATGTATTTGAAGCCTCAGAATTAAAATATTTACAAATATATAGGATGTTCCATTTGAATTTTTAATTTTTGTATCGTTTTCTGTGAAACAGGAAATCAGCCATATTGATTTCGTATGTGAAAAAATTCAAAATTATGTCTGAGATTAACCACCCAAATTTCAATAAAATCGAAGAATCCATTAAAAAGTTATAGGAGTAACCCATCACTTATTTACACCCGGTAGATATATATATATATATATATATATATATATATATATATATATATATATATATATATATATATATATATATATATATATATCTACCGGGTGTAAATAAGAGATGGGCCACTCCTATAACTTTTTAATGGATATATATATATATATATATACAGGGTGTCCCACAATTTTTTAGACAGGCTATAACTCTAAAACGGCTGAAGATAACTTCATGAAATTTGGTATGCAGCAATTGGACGGATTTTACAATATTGCGAATCCCTCATGACGTCAGCGAAATCATCACCGTAGCTATGACGTCATGTCATTATAAAATATCAAATGTAAAGGTGGTCGTGTGACTGCTCATATTAAAGGTCTTTTTATTCTGAATTCAACCATGTAATACACTTAGTATGTTAAAATTTATTAGTTGTGATTTTCGATCGAAAGGAGCTTAATAAAATAAATAAAAAGTTTAATAAACAAATTAAATCACATGAAAATCAAGGCAATAATACCATTATTCTACAATTAATTTCAACACAAGCCCCAAACCTGATTTGTATGTGATTAAATTTGTTTATTAAACTTTTTTATTTATTTTGTTAAGCTCCTTTTGATCGAAAATACACAACTAATAAATTTTAACATACTAAGTGTATTACATGGTTGAATTCAGAATAAAAAGACATTTAATATGAGCAGTCACACGACCACCTTTACATCTGACATTTTATAATGACATGACGTCATAGCTACGGTGATGATTTCGCTGACGTCATGAGGGATTCGCAATATTGTAAAATCCGTCCAATTGCTGCATACCAAATTTCATGAAGTTATCTTCAGCCGTTTTAGAGTTATAGCCTGTCTAAAAAATTGTGGGACACCCTGTATATATATATATATATATATATATATATATATATATATACTTTTTTTAAAATTTTCCCGATAGATATCGGCACCTCCAGCGGGTCTCATCGAGCTGAAATGAGTTGAAATTTGGTATTCGGGATTTAGAACGAAACAATCAAAATTTGGGTAAATTTATCCAATCGCCTCCATTTTGACCGAGATATTTCTTGTTTTCATATGTATATTTTCCAGGTACATATTAGCATCTGCTTCGGCTCCCATCGATCCAAATGAGCTGAAATTTGGGATCTGGGGTCGTTTTCGAGGTAGAACGAAACTATTGAAATTTGGGTGAATTTTTCTTATCGCCTCCATGTTTAGGTAATTACCTATTACTTGTTTTTTTCGTGGTTTTCGAAAATTTGCTCTACTCCGCAGCTTCTGTAGATTGAAGGTTAAAATTTGGTATCTTGATTGAGTCCATGTTGAAATACGATCCTTTGAGCATTTCTACTCTTTCAATTGCACTGTACTTCGCGGAGACTATTCCTTTCGAATCGCATCTGGACTTCGCAGTACGTGATGCACTTCGCCTTTTTTGTGGAATGAATTAAAGTATTTTAAAATTTTTATTACGGTTTGCTATAAAGCAGGCCTTCTTAAACTATGGGTCGCGACCCCAAATGGGGTCGCGTAGCAAAATTCTGGGGTCGCGAGAGATTCTAATGTCAAATATTTAAATACACGATTTTATAACATCTATAGTCTGTCCAGCGAGAGTTGGCATGCTCGTCGTCAATTGTATATGACGTCGATCGTGAACACTGTTGCCAGTGTCACTCTATTCTATTTTACAATGATAGCACTACTTTTACAAAATCTTCGAAGAACTAGGTTATTTCGGCGACTGTCAAACGTGAAATGCCGATTGCCGGCGCGTTTGTTTAGAGGGCCCGACAACATTGCAAATTTTGAAATGAATTGACAACTTAACAACCATTCAAATTATTTTCATTACTCGGAATGTTAATTTTTGTTCAGGATGCTGTTAAGATTGTAAATTTTTCAACAGCCATGCCCTTAACAGCAACTTATTTTCAAATATCTGTAAGGATACGGATACCAACCCCAACTACACAACTTGATTATTACATGTAGAAGTAAGATAGTTGTCAAGAGGTCAAAGTTTAAGAAGATTATTGAAGGACAAAATCGAAATACTTTTAACCGAACGAAAATGTGAACTTGCTGCTTTTTTTTTCAAGATGACTTAAGGCTATACAAGCTTTGTTATAAGATCAACATCTGGAAAAGTCGGGTAGAAAAAACTTCGTTCGAAATATTTTCCAGTTTCGACAATTTTATAATCGAGAGAAATAATTGTAAAACTTTTACTACAAAAATATTGTAGATCACTTAAAAGCGCTAGAAACACAGTTCTAGACATATTTTATATTGAATATTGATTTTAAAAGCTTGTATTCAAAAGCCGTTTAAGATTGGCTTAAATGGGATATATCAGCTGCCACTTGAAGTTCGAGAGGAATTTGCGGAGCTTTCGAGTGACTCACATATTAAATCCCAATATCGTTCATCCTTGAAAAATGTTGAATAGGTCTTACGTCCAGCAGTGTCAAACATTCCACCAAGATTTAATTTTGTATGCAATAAACAACAGGCACATACATCTCATTAATTTTTTCCTTTAAATTTAATTTAATATTTACCACTCAACGACTGCGTGCGAATATATTCGAGCGAACTAAGACGGCCAGATTTCCCTTTCATTAATGTTATTGCAAAAAATGCAACTTTGATGAAAAATAGAGCATGTAATTTTTGTAACTATAATGAATACAATTTTACAACTTTTTGTGCAATTTTGATTTTTGTATGTTTCCAAAAAATTTTAAAACTATATATTTTAATATATATATATTGTTACCTTATAAATAAATCACCAAAAAATTTATTTATCTTTCTTTTATATTATATGGGGTCGCTAGCAAACTCGCAATCATAAATGGGGTCGTGAGTGAGAAAAGTTTAAGAAGCCCTGCTACGAAGCATGCTTTTCCAAACCATAATTCCTCGCATAATTCATTCCGATCGAATCGCGATGCACTCACGCGTGTTTTGTCATTTACAATTACCACCTCCACCCCCACACAGGGTTATAAGCGGTGGTATAATCAGTGTTAATACAAAGAGAAACAGTAGTGGCTGGTGAGTTTGTCTTTACGGGGGGCGCAAAAATAATATACATATATTTGTGTTTCAATTCAAATATTGAAATATCGATACTTCCAACATCCGGATAGATCTGTTTTTGTTTTAATCTTTAGCCATTAGAGTATCTTTGAGGGATTTATCAATTTATCTAAATCAATAATTTTCTTAATGTACCTTTCTACTCACTTACTTGTCTTTTGAAGCTAAAATACATTCTCCTTGCTTTGGCCACTATGAACTTCTCTATCTCTTTTTCATTAAAATCAGGAATTCTCTTATCTATCTGGTTCTGCTGTTCTCGTTGGTATAGTCACTAATATTTGTAAAGTTTTAGTAATTTCGTTAAAAGCACTATCTAAACCTAACGACAGGATAAAATGTAATGTTTTTAAGCAGCCCGAAATATCTGGATAAGTATAGATATGTCGCACCTGATCTGATTGTTAACTTATTACTTCACTTGAAAACTGAACAAGTTTGTTGCACTAGAATATTTATGCGATTAGAACACGAGACACATGACACACACCTTGTAGAGCAGAGCACGCGTGTGAGGTTCGAATCCTGGGTTAGGAATGGATGTTTGTGTATTTCTACACAATTCGGTGGTTCAAATAATTGATGAAGTTGGATAATGTATAAAGTTTACAGACCCATTGGCCATTCGGAATTGGCGTTAAACTGAAGGTTCCTTCTTAGTTAGTTGAAAAAAAAACGAGAAACATGTGCTTGCTTCGATAACTTCTGATTGGCTTTAGTGTTTTTTTGAGGGGGAAACCATCCAGCATTGAAGTCGAAAGTTACATCCTATTTTCTAATATGTTAACCCAATGAAAAAGTGAATTTTGACCCTTTATGAAAAACGAACACTCTAGCAATGTTCAATTTTTTGAAATATGGGCGCATTATTTCTTAACCAAAAAACTATCTACCTATCGATAAAAGCTTTAAAATCTTTTTTCAAGGATCTACTCCAAGAGGCTTGATCGTGCATCCAGATGGAAAATATATTCTGTATCCTATAGGCAATAAAATATCAGTTCAGGAATGGGCAACAAAACAACAATATTTTCTCACTGGACATACTAATATTATATCAGCGATGGATGTTTCTAAATCTGGAAAGTACGTAGCTAGTGGTCAAATTAATCACATAGGCTTTAAGGTAGGTTTGTTGTTTGTTGAATGTTATATGATATATTATTTTGGAAAAAAGTTCATTAGTATGCTGTATATGTATATGTATATGTATGTATATATATATATATATATATATATATATATATATATATATATATATATATATATATATATATAAATATATATAAATATCTATATATAAAGTTAAAACATTAAAATAAACACACTTGGCTTAAGTTTCACTATATAAAAATATTTATTTTTCACTTGTATATTATGTTTATTTCACCTTGGATACGGTTGCTATAAACACACTCATTATGCCCTAGGCCATAATGCCCACATTTGCGGGCATAATGGATTTCAAACGCCCGCTTATTGTACTAGGAGAAATGAAGCAATTTTCTTTGATTAAATACTTCATAATCCTTGTCGTATACGACTCAGGATTTCTCCGGCAATTAATTATTAGCAGCTTTGGCTGCATTTTGTATGATATTCTTGGGTAAATTCATTTTCATTTTCATTATTTCTATGACTATACACAAAGAAAGCAGCATGACATTCACTGAATATGATGACAAAAATATTCACAAACGTCAAAATATCAACATAAATATGAGAAGGAAAATGGCAAGTATAGGAGCAATGAACCGATTTTAAAATCGCTTTCTCATCATAACTAACAGTAAGCATGCGGTGGTCATTTGGAATACTTTTTACGGCTGGGAGAGAAAGCGAGTAGTACTAGTGACTAGTGACAAACACTCGAAATCAAACAAACATAAACAGCAAGTCCCATTTTGTCGACGCCTGTTCCTCAATCGTCTTTGAAGTTTACCGCTCGGCAAGGGAAAGTCGCCACATATAGTTATATTGGTAGTGGCGACATTTGCAACCAGAAATATCTAGTTACAAGCGACATCTTTGTTTCTATCAACTAGTTATCAATGACAAAATTTGCTGATGGTTGCCACCGTCGGAAACTACCTCAATATTGGTATATTTGTGATAGTATTATCTTTAAGTGGAGGTCATTTCTTTCAGGCTTGTGTTATAATTTGGGATTTTCCAAATCGATGTATATTGTCCCAACATGAAATACATAAGGTCAGAGTAGAAGCAGTGATGTTTTCTTTTGACGATAAATATTTGGTTTCTTTGGGAGGAAGAGACTGCGGCTCAGTAGTAGTTTGGGATGTTCAGAATTCCAGTGCAATCTGCGGAGGCCAAGTGTCCAGGGGTATACAGGGCACTGCTACAAGTCTACTAACAATGAATCGTCGAGGTGCATGTTATATGACTGGTGGTAAGATGTTATCTTGTTTTAGAGATGACGTATTTCAATGGAACAATTCTTGTTTCTACTTCGAATGTATATAATCTGATTGCTCAGCTATTTTTTGAACAACACAATTTTTTTTCCGGAAGAGCAGTTCAATTTTCTAATTCTATAATGATTTGTCATAATTCAGGTGAAATAAAAAAAAAGATATATATTTGTATATATATATATATATATATATATATATATATATATATATATATATATATATATATTAAAATATATATATATATATATATATATATATATATATATTCTCAGAAAAACACATATGATTTTAACGACTACTATAATTGTTTGAAGCAGTGTTTCACCATACGTGGCTTAATCAAATAGAATTGAAGTAGAATTGGAATAATTTTTTAAGAGTTATGAACTAAAGGTGCGATTCCGCAAAACGCGGCAGACGGCCGACAGCAGCGGCAGACGACCGACAGCAAATGCTGTCGGGCGTCAATTGCAGTCGTATAGATTCCGAAGCCGGCAGCAAGATTTGCAGTTACGTCAGGGCATTACTCAGTTGCGTTTGAGTCTTCGATTATAGAGTTATGAATAACCAAATGCTGCAAATTATATTGCAAGAAGAAGAAGACGACGATGATTTATTATTGTATTACTACTTAAGCAGAAAACCAATACAGCCAATGTACTTGAATAGACTAAAAGAAGGCTCTTATGAAACTTTGACAAAAACACATTTAAATGATAGTGAAGAAGTTTTCAGAAGTTATTGCCGTTTGAATAAAAACCAGTTTAATTTTGTAATCTCTTTAATTTATAATGATCTTGCTCCAAAAACTATGCGGGACACAATATCACCAGAAGAAAAACTATTCTTAACATTGAGGTAAGATATTTCAAATTATTTTTCAATAATAAAAATACTTTATGATGTTAATGTATGGAAATACATAAAGTCACGTGAAATTATGTGATTCCATACATTTACAATGATGGGAATCACCCATGACGATTTACGATGAGTAAGGGCCAATTTTAGATACCTAATTACACAAAAATTGTGAGATTGAAGAAAATTCTTCATTGTCTGTATGAAGAGTCAAATTATTCGCTTCCGAAACAATTGAACGAAATTCTGCAATACGATTAAAAGCCAAATCGGTTGGTTCCGAATTACTGCCAATTGGAGAATAAACATTCAAAATTGTATACTGACTGTCATCAGAAATATTTGTTATAGCTATACCAGCTCTTGAAGTGGACGGTGTTGAATTAGATAAAGTACTGTTTTCTGCCGCCTGTATCTCGTACTTGGTGAGAACTTCAAAGATTTCCCGCTTTGCTTTTATTTGAAGCAATTTTGTTGGTAAATTCTTTAAAACTTGTTCAATATGATTAGCAAATGAATTGAACTCATTATCAGTTCCGGACATATTTTTCAGTAGATTTAGTCGTGTTTTTTCTCATCAGATACGTGCATTTTTATAATTAGGATTTTTGCAATTAAATAAACAAGGGTGTTGAGATACTAAATTGATAAAAATTTCAGTTTCGTCATCTGTCAACACGTCCATGATGTCGAACTTCAACGGCAGTACTGTGTTTGTGCGGGACTGCCGTCTGCCGCTACGCGTCAAAAAATGTCGCGATCTGTTGCGCGGCAATTGCAGTCGTATGTCGGAATCGGTCCCATAGAAATGTATGGTGCAAAGTACTGCCGTCTGCCGTCGCGGCAGATGCTGTTGCCGTCTGCCGCTGCTGTCTGCCGTCTGCCGCGTTTTGCGGAATCGCACCTTAAGAGTTATCAGTAGGTATAATTGAAACTAGAATGTTCTTTATTTTCAGTTTTTATGTTGGATTGAATACCAAAATGTTGTTATCTAACTCTATACATAAATGTTAGTACCTAAGGAAAATGTGTATACAGTGTGACGATGGGTAGGTAATCCTTCGAGAAAACTTGTACAAAATTCATCAGGTATTGAATTATTCAGTATGGGGAAATGATTTAAGTCCATCTTTTCATTCAATAATTTATCAGAATTAATAGGTATCTATACTTTGAATGTAGTATTTGAAATTTAGGATAAGGTCATTTGAATTGGTATACATAATTTACATATTTCATATATTCTTTGTGAATTCAGTATATTATTGCAAATAATTTATCATATTGTAAATTGTTTATACAATATTATTTGAGGATTACATTGCATATATGAATACTTTGATGCAATAGATGTTATATATTAGTGTATCGATTCTTGAACGATTTATGACATTTGTATGTTCTTCTCTATTATGATAGAATTCTAATTAATCTATTCAATTTTGAAAACTAGTATTTTCGTTATTTATTCACAATTTATTCCAGAATGCAAATATTAAGCCTGTACTACATATATATATATATATATATATATATATATATATATATATATATATATATATATATATATATATATATATATATTAACTTGATAATATTTAAAGTTTGAATGTTCATATTCATATATTTTCAAAACGTACGTATTTGTCAAATATTTTCAATAATATTTATTGAAATTTTTTTTTCTGATTTATCATTTGATGAAATGATTCTATATGTCATTTATTTCTTCTATTTGATTTTCATTAATACCACTATAATATAATATTCATTCTAATTTCTCAATATAGTATATTCCGTTCAGATTATTCAAAACCTCTCATCATCAACAATTTTATAATTAAAAATAACATAGCAATATATTACATAGGATGGCGAAGAGTATAAAAACTGGTAACTGAAATGATAATATAATTTTAACCTTACTGAAAGTTGAGAATACGAGTAGGTATATGAATATAGATTGGTTCAAAGAACACTTTTTTAAATCAATCAAAGTAAATTTTTGTGCAGGTGAAAAAACTACTCCCGCACCCAACTGTTGATTTCCGATATAGTGCAATGGTTTATTATTTTCGGTGAAAATACGACTACAAACACTCGAAATTTTATGATTACAATTGGCAGTTTGTAAGTGATAGTGGAATGAGTACCATGCATGCTCCAGAAATCCATAGGAGGCTAAATTTCAGATATGTTAATTTTCACATTTTTTTCTACCAGATTCCCACATGTATCTCCCCAACAATGCATTGCCCAAAGTTAAAGATGCCAAAATTTTTACCCAAATATTGATGGTTTTGACGTATAAACAAATACCAAATATCAGCTTATTCAGTCTGATGAGATGCGATGGATATGTACATAATAGACTAGGGTCGATAATTTTTGAAACCAAAAAAAATAATAGTAGGATTGGAAAGGAAGGAGAATAAATTAAAAATTAAAGAAAAAATAAATTACGGGCGATCTGAGGTCGGGAAGGGGGTGAGTTTCTAAGGGTAAAAAAACGGTTTATCTCGATTTCCGGCAAAACTGCAAGCCCTATGGAAAAACGTCAAATAGCAAAGTTGTAGATAATAAATAAATCTATAACTTTTTTATTCACACTTTTTTCACATTACTCCAAAATTTATGTGAAAAATTCAAAGAACCAAGTTTATGGTTTTTTATTTTTATCTCATACAAACAAATTTTTTTTTTATGAAATTTGGTGAAAACTTACCTTTTCATGTCCCAAATACACTGTGATTTATTTGATTTGAAATATTTAATTTTTCACCTTATTTTGACTTGATATCGAAAAAGCACCCTTATTTTCAATCGGAAATTCTCCCGTCAAAATATCAGCTTTTTTCAAATAGTTGGTATGCTTTCTGTTTGTTGAAATCTCTACTTTCTGATGGTGTACAAGAAAATACATTACTATAGTAAATTTTACAGCAGCTACGAAATAACAGGTATGTAGTAAGGCCCAGACCCTCCTAGCCCCTTCACCAATTCTCTATGAAATACCTTTTTATGGGCTAAAATTTTCTTGCTCGCCACTCTCTGCTGAAAGCAGAAGTATAACTCCTTCACCAAATTCCTTCGGCAGCGTTGTTTCCGAATTAATGAAAATGTTGAATTTCTTGAAATTAAAAAATACGATTGTTTCTAGAAATCTGGGGAGTCCTTCCTCACCAGCAGCCACTGATTTATTGATTCACGTTCACGATACATAGGTAGTGTTCTTCATGCTCGATAATGGTTCAGAATACTCCTTGTTAGTTTCAAGTTAACACTCAATATTGACTTACAGTTGCTACTACTATCGAGTTAATTACCATTTGTTTCCATCTATGGCATGAGTTCTCATAACATCTGCATCAGGAAAACGTAACCATCATATTCTATATGATATTCTTTCTTTTTAAGTTAAGGGACCTACAGTTTTACGCCGGTCCCGAACGGCCAATGGACTTGAAACTCAGTCATTACCCAACAGTTAATCATATTTAGAACTTTTAAATTTCATTGGACATACACAACACCAAGGACTCCTCGGTTTACAAGAGATACACCCGACCGCTGGGCTATCGAGGCCTCGATGATATTCGTCTTATCATAACAGAATTCTCCTTTTTTGTTTATGTTTATATAATTTCCAGAATTCACCCAATATTGACTTATAATTTTCACAAAATATAAAAGCATTTACAATTTGTTTCCATCCATTTTATCAGTTCTACTAATATCTACATTGTGAGAATATATTTTTTCTTTCTGACTGTTCTATATCTTTTCTTCTTTTTCATAACATCATACATAGTCTCAAGAAGCTAAACATTTGAACATTTTGTTAGATCAGAAACGTTAAGAAAGTCCAGCAGCACTGTATGCGTATTTCGTTTTGTTAGTATGAAGGCGCATTTATCCTACTTGGCTGCTGTACTGTCACGCTGCGTTCTAAGACCGTACTCCCCACTTCCAATATAAAACATTTGAATGAGGTTAAAATAACTAGAATCAGAACAAAGATCACTTTCACATCAAAAACTGGATTACAATGAAATATAATCTAGTGACCCGCTTTTTACTTTAGGTGAATGATTGTTGCTGATCTTTAGATCCCCTCTCCTACAAAAAAAAACCAATACAAACAAACCAATATTTCGATAATAAGGTTTAACAGTGCATAAATACAAAACACCCTATGTATTTATTTTGACAGGCGAAAACCACCTAGCTCTATGGTATATAAAGGTAGATGCACGGAGTACTCATTGCGAAGATGTTAACATGTTAAAAATTAAACGAACCATTGTCTGCATGGATGCTGACGATCGCGATGAAGTTTGTTACTGTGGAACCAAAACTGGGGACATTCTGAAGATTCGCCTGAACTTTCACCACGATGTCGAAATTCTGCCTCCGATGAAGACTCCTGCTTTGATTGGATGTTATGGCAGAATTACGAAAAATCCAAAGAAACTACCTGCAGGAACTGTAGAAATGTATGAACAAGGTTAACAAAAAAACAATTTAATTTTTTGTTTTTGGTAATATATACATATATATATATATATATATATATATATATATATATATATATATATATATATATATATATATATATATATATATATACAGGGTCCTGCAACAGTGGCGCGGTGTTCCATATCTCTATTTGGGAAACAGATAGAAATCTACATTTCTATAATATTACCTTATTGCTCGAGCTCGACAAAATAAAAATATTGTCGGTCACACAGGGTGTTCAATTTCTTCTGGGCGGATATCAACTATGTTTTTTCAAATGGCAACCTATATTTTTTGTCGCCTTTTCGGTTTCTACATAGAAAATAAAAGATACTTTATATAGATCTTCATTTCGAAAATATTTACGGTTTTCGAGATTTTTTGCATTTTTGATTTTTTTTTTCAATTTTGGTCACTCAGAATATTTGAAATTATAAAGTTGTGCCAAGTCCAATTGAAATTTATTTTTGGTCAAATATTCTACATTGGTAAATCTCTCAAACGATATATCTGAAATTAACCTGCGATATACAGGGTATCAAAAATCGCTTGCCACATATTGTAAATTAAAATGTACAGAATCTTCCTTATTTCAAATGGAACACCCTGTATATTATAGATCCAGAAGAAGCGTTAAGAAAAGCTCTACAAATGTCATGAAGCATTCCCTATGGTTAAGTTCACTAGTTTTCCTTAAAACAGCGAAAAATGGCAAATATTCAAATTTCTTCGCTATGATCTCAATGAACGACCTTTTTCATAAATAACCTGTTGGTAGATAAACAAGTTGTGAATTACACCACAAAATGTACCTGGTATATTTAAAATAATTTCAATAATCTCAAAATTTGAGCCACATTCTTTCGATCTAAATCAACCTTTCAGCGAATGAAATATTTATTAGAAATCGGGTAGTCTGGCAAATGACAGATCAAAATATTTGCCTTCAAATAAGTATTGAAATCTTTAGTGATTCGTTAAGTAGAACTTTCGATATAATTTAACAACATTCTGATGAAATCATATCGAAAGTTCTACTTAACGAATCACTAAAGATTTCAATACTTATTTGAAGGCAAATATTTTGATCTGTCATTTGCCAGACTACCCGATTTCCAATAAATATTTTATTCGCTGAAAGGGTGTTTTAAATCGAAAGAATATGGCTCAAATTTGGAATTATTGAAATTATTTTGAATATACAATGAATATTTTGTGGTGTAATGCACAACTTGTTTATCTACCAACAGGTTATTTTTGGAAAAAGTCGTTCATTGAGATTATAGCGAAGAAATTTGAATATTTGCCATTTTTCGCTGTTTTAAGGAAAACTAGTAAACTTAACCATAGGGAATACTTCATGACATTTATAGAGCTTTTCTTAGCGCTTCTTCTGAATCTATAATATACAGTATGTTCCATTTGAAATAAGGAAGATTCTGTACATTTTAATTTACAATATGTGGCAAGCGATTTTTGATACCCTGTATATCGCAGGTT
The DNA here is from genome assembly GCA_030704885.1 of Cynegetis impunctata. NCBI lineage: Eukaryota > Metazoa > Arthropoda > Insecta > Coleoptera > Coccinellidae > Cynegetis > Cynegetis impunctata. The sequence continues at coordinate 20,958 of JARQZK010002892.1, forward strand.
GATTTCAGATATATCGTTTGAGAGATTTACCAATGTAGAATATTTGACCAAAAATGAATTTCAATTGGACTTGGCACAACTTTATAATTTCAAATATTCTGAGTGACCAAAATTGAAAAAAAAAATCAAAAATGCAAAAAATCTCGAAAACCGTAAATATTTTCGAAATGAAGATCTATATAAAGTATCTTTTATTTTCTATGTAGAAACCGAAAAGGCGACAAAAAATATAGGTTGCCATTTGAAAAAACATAGTTGATATTCGCCCAGAAGAAATTGAACACCCTGTGTGATCGACAATATTTTTATTTTGTCGAGCTCGAGCAATAAGGTAATATTGTAGAAATATAGATTTCTATCTGTTTCCAAATTAGAGATATGGAACACCGCGCCACTGTTGCAGGACCCTGTATATATATATATATATATATATATATATATATATATATATATATATATATATATATATATATATATATATATATATATTTATATATATTAATTGAGAGAGAAGTTAACGTTCCCTCATGAAATTCGACTTTTTTTGAATTTTTGAAATAGCAACATTTAATGCCACTGTAATTTTGAAGTGCCTTCAGTACAAATATTTCACTGGGAATGCAGTCAAGAAAAGGAATTTTTTAGATTATTTACAAGCTTTCGGAAATATTTATTGTATATATATATATATATATATATATATATATATATATATATATATATATATATATATATATATATATATATATATATATATATATAGAAAGAATTGATTACCACTCACAGTTATGGAAATGATATTTTAAGCTAAATGTTTAGCCTATTAATGATAATCTCATTTTTTGTGGCCTGTCAGGGTCCCATATTGTTAATAGATGGTGACTTCTGTAGAAGGTCCCAATGTTTGGACCGAAACGTTGACGTAATATACATATATATATATATATATATATATATATATATATATATATATATATATATTATATATATATATATATATTAATAAATTATATATAAATATATATAAATATATATATATATATATATATATATATATATATATATATATATATATTGATCCATAATTGTGAATTAATTCGAAATATGTTTCTTCAGAGTAGTTATTTTTACAGTATTTTATTATTAGGATCTATATATTGATGATAAAATCAGCAAATGTTGAAAGAAATTACAAATTTAAAGTTGATTTCTTGAACACACAACAGCAATTAGTTTTTCCAAGAGAACAAAATTGTAACTAACATTGTATAGAGAAGATATTCATGTCGCTCTTAATTGGAAATTAGAAAAAAATTTTATACGATATTTCAAGAAACACTTTGAGCAAATAATTTTTTTTCTATTCGAGGTAATTTGTTCTCACAGGTGTCACTGCCATTAAAAGAATATTCAGTGGGCATCTTATTATTGGAGCTGGGGATGGAACAATTGAATTAGTTGAGGAAGTGAAGAACGAGCGAAAATATTCATATGCCTGCAATCTTGGGTTGAAAATTCCAACGGTACCAGCCTTGAAAGTGGTAGGTTCATGAATTACTTGAAGTAGATCATAAGTCGTATTTTCCCCGGAAATAATAGACTATTGCACTGATATTATGTGTATATATATATATATATATATATATATATATATATATATATATATATATATATATATATATATATATATATATATATATATATATATATATATATGTATATATATATATATATATATATATATATGTATATATATATATATATATATCGCACTGCGAGAATACAAGGAGCGCAACTCAAAAACAGCCATTTTTAGTTAACCCTGTGGTGTCGTACCATAAATTGAGATGAGCACGTGGCTACTATCGGCTCTTTTTTAGTCCCATTAGTTTCCGCTAAAGTGTCTTTGGTAACAGCACTGGCATGATCTTGAGTGGGGGTATACAAGAGTCACATTTTGAAATACGCCCATTGTATCACAAAAGGTAAGTGCAAAGTTAGAATCGAGCCCTTTGTATTTTTTGACAGTCGAAACTATTTTTAGCTATTCATTTTATATAATATGTCCATATTTCATAATTATTTACTTTTATTTTGTTTTTTAGCTATTTCGATATGTCTGACAGATCCAGGCGCATCATGAGGTTAGTAGCAGGGAAAAATTATAATTTTTCGTACGGGGATGGAGAAATTTGGAAACCTCTTTCCAACTATATTGAGGCTGGTAGCCTTTTCATATCTACAAATTCTGAAGACTTGGACATTGCTATTTTGAATAAAGAGATTGGAAAATTGAATAATAACGTTGAGTCTTCTTGTATTGATGACGATGTAAACTGCCAACGTGAACCATCACTGGATATTTTAGAGTACATTAAAAACAGCGATGATACTGATGCTGACCCTGAATACAATCCTGAGAGCGATGATTATGATGACGATGACGAAAGACACAGTGACTCCATGCCACTGCCAGATTTGGCTTCAGCTTACGATAAAAAACGTGAGATTTCAGAAAAAAAGAAGAAGGAGTTGTTAAAGCTGTTTGATAAGGATTTAATGCCTCAAGTGTATTTCAGTTTTTACAATAGTTTATAAGTTATTTTATATTTGAGAAAAAATAATTATGTTCTTTTTCGTTTTATCAGTAAATTTACTGGTCTTTGAGAATACTATTTTAATGTTAGTTTATTTACTTTGTGAAATTTACTTTATAAACCAATAAATTATATGTTACATTCCAATTTATGTTACCTTCCTTATTATTGTTGATTCATTAATCAAGTATGAGAAATTTAAAAGTTACATGTGTTAGTGCAGATGAGACTGAAAACTGCTGTGATCGTTATCTTGCATAACATAGATTTAAGACATGTTTTAGTTGATGTCAAATTATTTTGATAATATACAGGCAATGACTACTGATGCCCCACTTCGTTATGTAACTGTTTAACCTTCATGATTAATTATAACAAAAGCCATAACTTGAAGAAAGAACAATGGTTCAAGAAGTACAAGGGGCACAACTCAAAAAAATTACTAATTATTGTTGATTTTTCAGATAATATTTAAAAGACATCGATCAGAAATGTAAAATAATATTACCTAAGTAGTTCTGCAACAAAAATTTAAAAAATAATGAAGATAGTGTATTGATTGACTTTGCCATCCGTCCAGCAAAATAACGGAAAACTTTAACTGCGATTTCTCGAGAATGACTGTTTTTGAGTTGCGCTCCTTGTATTCTCGCAGTGCGATATATATATATATATATATATATATATATATATATATATATATATATATATATTTATTTATTTAAGGCAAAAGGACATATAGGAAAAAAAACTCAATACAGCATTCACAGTTTGACAATACATACCATACAAAACTATATTAAAATGAAAATTTAACCAACTCTATGAACTAGAAAAAATTAATACAACATAATTCACAAAATGACCAGCAGCTCCACAAAAGTTAGGTACCAAATTTAATTCTCAAGAATTTTTTAAATTGATGGAGTTGAACATTGAAAATATCAGCACCGTAAGAATTAGAATTAAATGTCGCTAGCATTCTATATAGTGGTTAATTTTGTGTAACATTAAGTCTACGGAATGAAACAGCGAATAACTCACGGGATCTCAGTCTTCTTTCCGGTACTCTAAAACCTATTGACTCGAGAATTTCCGAAACATAAAGTACACCATTAACTAACTTGTATAGAAGACACAAATCGTTCAATCGTCTACGATTTTCTAAGGTCAATATTCTGATGTTGTGTTGAATTTCGGTGTAATTATGGCCAACAATTTGAAATTTACTTCTGAAAGATAAAAATCTTAGGAACTAATGCTGTACACTCTCCAGTCTGTTCAAATAACATCTATATTGTGGATTCCATATACATGTTGCAAAATTAAGCCTACTGAATACAAATGAGTAATAAAGACTCAATAATTTTTCTTTTTTTTGAACAACTTTCCATGTCTGAGATTAAACCCGAGCATTTTATTGGATGACTCAATAACACTGTTTATATGCACGTCGAATGTTAGCTTCGAGTCTAGAAATACCCCTAGATCTCTTATGGTATCTACTTGTTTTATAATCACTTGATTCAAAGTGTAATTGAATTCAACGGTGTTAACATTCTTAGTGAAGGATATTTTAAAGCACTTTTCAAAATTTAGGAATAGGAAATTTTGACGGCAGTATCTATAAAGTCTTTCCAAACTCCTTATCCTCAAAAATACTTTGAGATCAGCGTATACCAAGAACTTAGCGTAGCGGAAGTAGCAAGGAATATTGTTCAAATGAATTATAAAGAGAAGGGGCCCCAGATGATCCCTGAGGAACACCTGATTCATTCGTAAAAATACTTGAATTTTGTCCATTCACGCAAACAAATTGGGATCTATTCAAAATATAGGACTGTATCCACGTCAGCAAGCTTCCGCATAAGCCAACTTCCGCAAGTCGTCGTAGTAGAATACCATGATTTATTTTGTTAAAGGCCTTTTTAAAATCTGTATAAACAGCGTCTACCTGAGAATGACTTTCAAAGCCATCATGAAGGTTTTCTAGGAAATTCAGTGAATTTGTTTCCAGATTACGACCTTTGATGAAACCATGTTCATTTTCAATTATGTTGTGTTTTACGTGATTAGAAACGAAATCATATACCAATGACTCAAATAGTTTAGGTATTGTTGAGAGTATGGATATTAGACGATAGTTCTGGATAATATTTTCATTTCATACTGATGCACTATAAACGAATAAACCCTTAGTTACAGTAACTATAAACATGGTTATAACTCCCTTGGGAAGTTATGAATCTTTATATACTCCTATTGAATAATATATTCATTATTTAACTGCGTTTTAGCAATTAATAGTTTGTATTACCAAACAGCGTGAGTAATAATAACCCACTGCTATAATTCCCTATATAGTCTACTAAGATCCAGAGTAAGATCTACTGTCACTCATCTGCTAATATCACTTGAATAATTCTGACGTTTTCAAATTAAGTTAATACTACCTAATTATTGTGAATTTGTATTTGTATCTTAGTATTTATTGTTATAGTCGTAGATAAAGTATAGTATTCAACTTGCGGTAATGGTCATAACTCACTTGATGAATTACATCACTCGCTTGCAGCTCGTGCTGCAAACTTCATCTGCATGAGTTATGACCTACATTACCGCTCGTTGAATAATATACTATTAACTCCCTTGGGAAGTTATGACTCTTTAATTCCTTTCAATGTATTCACAAAAATGAACCGACAATTGTCAAATTTTCGCATGTATTCTCCATAGAACAGTTGTAGTTGTTCACGGCTGTAGTCAAACATGAAGTTGATGTTCCCTTCTTTCAATTTGCATGCCAGTCAACATTCTAAATTATCTTCAAGATTTCGTTCATTTTCACGAATCAATAAATTCGACAAATATTTACAGATTTGTCAGTTGCTATATCCATGGTAATCATGCCTACTTAATTCTCAAAAAACGTTCGTTTTAATTTGAAAACCAACAAAAGTTGGTTTTTTATTTGATTTAAAAACTATTTATCTATCACGAGTGTTAACAACCTCGGGAAACTTTACAATCCCTCAGGACTTACGTCCCTCGTGATTGAAATCTGTTGCCCTCTGTAGTTAACATCCTCATAACTCGATACATAAATAACTATTACTGCCAACTTTATGAATAGGAACTACCTTCGAGAGTTTCCATCTATGGGGGAATACTCTCGAATGTAGAGACAAATTGAAAATTAATATATTTTTGTTTGTTTGTTTCTTCGGAAAATGAAATGGCGTGCCTGTTTGGTATTTCTGTGAAATACCTCTCGGTTTCCGATGGATTTTGCTATAATTTGTTCGCATGTCATTAGTACCCTTCTTAGTAGCTATTACGTGGTTCTGTTGAATTCGGGTTGTTGTCTGCTCTGTCGATGTACGGCACTACTGATGAGCTCGTCGCACAAAAATGAAATACGACCTTAGTGACGGAGCTCTACTACTCATGCTCTCATTTGACTACACTAAAATAAAAAATTTTAACCAAATTGTCAATTACTGAATATTGATTATTTTTGGTCAATTTCATTTTACTTTAGCCAACTCAACATAAAAATGTTTCATTGATAATTGGATATATGGAATCTTTCTTCCTTAGTGAAAAACTACGAACTTTTCAATTAGTCTTGCTGATGTCAAATTAAACCTGCTTCAAGATATTAAGAAAGTGTAGATTAGCAGATTATATAGTAGAAAATGAAAATCAGTAATATCTATTATGTTTTTTTACAGAAAGAATCAACTAGTGTTAAATCCACTGTTAATGCAATCCAGTTAATGGGAAAAAATACTATCCTCGTGTCGACTATGAACTGTGAGATATTCGTTATTGACAAGAAAACTTTCAAGGCAGACCTTGTAGTAACATGTCATACATCTACTATTAACCATGTTAGTTTTCCATAGTAAGTACAACTCTACGATTGCTTAAACGTAATTATATTTCTAATTAAAAGAAACTATTATCAGGGAATAAGTTTTTCAATTTATTCAAATTTTGTCGGTATCTGAAGTTCTGCTCTTTTAATACACTGCGCCGCAAATTTAACGCATAGCTTAAATATTCCCTAAGTTTTGACTGGGAATATTTTCTCAGCGGGTGATCCGATATAATTGTTTCAACAATTTGTATCTACGTTCTCTAAGAAGATTCAGTATTTATAAGATAATCAAAAAAATGAAATGAACTTATTGTTTGAGGTTCAGGGTGATTAAATAGAAACATGTTTTCTTCGTCAAAGTTTAAATATTTCTGCGGGCAATATCGGGTAGCTCAGGCAGAAAAAGAGTATACAGTATTATAGTCTCATGTCTTCTGAGTAATTTGTTTTTTCAATCGTCTTTTTATCTTCAACCATTCGAGAGATACTCATGTTTTTATGACCCCTTACATTTTTCGCACGAAATTTTTTGAAACTTTTTTATTAATTTTTGAAGAAGGCTGTGCAAACAAAATTTCATTACATGTTGACAACTGTATCTATATAGTTACGTATGTTCCATGTCTTTCCATAAAGAAACAAAACAAAAAAAGGTTAGTGTTTTTGAAAACAAAAACTAAATAAGAAATAAAATTAATATCGTGTATTGTCTCCTCTTGCCCTGATTACCGCGCCACATCTTCTTGGCATGCTTAAAATCAGATTTCTAATTAAGTCCTGATCAATTTGATTCCATATTTCCGTAAGCCTTAATGACAGTTAATTTAGATCTAGAGTTGGGTGCTGTAGAGATCTAACCTGTCGACTCGTGGTTCCATAAGTGTTCTATTGGGTTTTGGTCGGGACTTCTTGGTAGCCATGCCAAATTTGGTAATTCGACTTCCTGGAGGTAATTTTGTTCTATCCTAGCTACATGTGGACGTGTATTGTCGTTTCAGAAAATTTCGTGCGAAAAATGTAAACGGTTATAAAAACATGAATATCACTCGAATGGCTAAAGATAAAAAGTTGATTGAGAAATTACTCAAATTACTCAGAAGACATTTGACAATAATACTGTAAACTTTTTCACGGCCTGAGCTACCCGATATTGCCTGCAGAAAGATTTAATTTTTAACTAAGAAAACATGTCACTATTTAAACACCTTGTACAATAAGTTCATTAAATTATTTTGATTATCTTGTAACTACTGAATTTCTTCAAAGAACGAATCTACAATTTGGTGAAAAAATTGTTCAAATCGGATCACCGGCTGAGGAAATATTTTCAGTCAAAACTTAGGGAATATTAAAGCTATGCGTTATATTTGCGGCGCAGTGTATATTTATTGAAAAATAAATAATTGTGCTGAAACATGCATGAAACTATAATTTTAAATACAACTAAGACAATTATCTGAAAACCAGCTAATGAAGATAGGATCGACCATTCCACTTCAGTAGAGAATATCAAGGCAACATCGATATGGCCAATTGGCCACTGCAAAATATTGAAGCGATAGACAGTGTTGTGGTTTTATAAGACACTCATCAGTATTATATATAAGTTGATTGAAATGACTGCAAATAAAACGGTCGAATTAGTCTAATAAGTCTGAAACAGCCTGATCTCTATGTTTGAGTGGAGATAATATAGAGGTCGATCATATCACACATATCACAAATTCATGTTTGTATTGAAATATTTTCCTCTATATATACCTATATATATATATATATATATACAGGGTGATTCACGGTGGATGGCACATTAGACGTTTCTGGTGAACCATACAACGGATCACTTTGAAAATTCAATGGAATTCATTTCGGTAATGCGGTGTTGTCACTTCTATTAGAAAGTAGTAGCAACTTTGATTTTTCAAATGGAACTACCTATATATTATATTATTTTTAGAATCTCCAACAATTTCAAAACAACTTTTCATAATATTTCCCTATACCTATCTGTTACCGTTTTCGAAATAAAAATTATTTTCTTTTTTTTTCGTCGAAAATCGAGACCTCTAAAAACTCTGATATCTTTGAGCTAAGAAATACAACGATATCGAAATTTCGGTTTAAGTTTGCTGATACTTGGGGGCTTCCTACACTTCAGCCTAATCTCCGTTATTTCAATACAGGGTGGTCAAAAAATACAGTTATTTTGTTAGCTTGAAAAAGTGACTGTAAGTTGTTTATTTAAAATGGAATACCCTGTATATTATTGAAAATTCGAAAAGCTGCTAGAATTTCCGTTTTATCTATGTATATCATACCTATACCTAACTAGTCAAGTTTCGGACTTATGAGCACTTATTTGTGAAAATGTTCCTTGAACATGGTATCCCCTTGGTATTTGCTAAGCATGTCATGATTACTATTTGACAGTAACGTTGTGACAATCTACTAATAATATCGACACTTTCATCAAGTTAGAAATACCTTCAGAAACGATGGAAATAACTTATTCATATGAAGTTCTTGTGAATTTGTTTATTATTTTTGTACAGTGTGATAAAATTATCAGCAGGACATGTAGAAAGTTGAATGAAATGTATCCGAATCTACCGCCAATGAACCTCAAGAAATTTATACGAATTCAGAACAATTTCAAAATGTTTGGATCAACTTTAAAAAAGTACCAAATAACTTGATAGTGGAAATATTGATACAAATAATTATAAAAAAGGAAAACAATTATGTGGAATATTTCAAAATATGTTCGAATCGCTGGCCGTTCACTTCCAAGCACTTCAAAATGCGGGTGTTGACTGATTTTGTCGTGGCAGATCTGATTTCATTCGGATCCAAAGCTTCAAATGTTTGGGTGATCCTCTGTAACAATTCTTCTCTCGAACGCACGGGTGTTTTGTAAACTTTTTCTTTAAACATTCCCCAAAAATAAAAATCTAATGGATTAAGATCGGGTGATCTCGCTGGCCAATTCCACGGTACCAAGCGCCTTATCCACCGATCGTCAAAAAGTCTTCCTAGTTCTGCGCTCACTTCTCTTGAACAATGTGCAGGAGCCCCACCTAGTTGGTACCAACAGTTTCGATATACTTCGAGTGGAAGATTATCGACGAAGTTCTCTACAATATTTTCCAAAATATTCAGGTAGCTTCTGGATGTTAATGATAATAAACTCCTCGTATATCAGGTACCTCAATCTGCTGCCCATTAACATGCAAAAAACATTATAACTAAATGTTTCTTGATATCTGGCTTCTTTTGTGAGGATTTTCACTGCTCCAAAAATGACAATTTTTTCTATTGAAAATCCCTTCTTTTGAAAATTTTGATTCATCAGTCCAAATTATTTTATTTAAAAAAAAATGATCTTCTTGAATGCGTACCAACATCATTTCACAAAATTCAATTCTCTGTTGAGGGTCTTGAGGCTTCATTGCTTGAATTTTGGTGAATTTGTATTCATGCATGTTATGTCTTCGCAAGATTCTTTGAACAGATGAATGCCCAAATCTTCTTCAGCACTTCTTATCGATGACTCGGGAAATGCGTGAAAATATGCTAGGACATTAATTTGGTTGTCTTCGGAAGTTACGGGCCGATGTACATTTCTTGGTGCTTTTAAAGTTGATCCAAACATTTTGAAATTGTTCTGAATTCGTATAAATTTCTTGAGGTTCATTGGCGGTAGATTCGGATACATTTCATTGAACTTTCTACATGTCCTGCTGATAATTTTATCACACTGTCCAAAAATAATAAACAAATTCATAAGAACTTCATTTGAATAAATTATTTCCATCGTTTCTGAAGGTATTTCCAACTTCTGAAGTGATGAAAGTGTCGATATTATTAGTAGATTGTCACAACGTTACTGTCAAATAGTAATCATGACATGCTTAGCAAATACCAAGGGGATACCATGTTCAAGGAACATTTTCACAAATAAGTGCTCATAAGTCCGAAACTTGACTAGTTAGGTATAGGTATGATATACATAGATAAAACGGAAATTCTAGCAGCTTTTCGAATTTTTAATAATATACAGGGTATTCTATTTGAAATAAACAACTTACAGTCACTTTTTCAAGCTAACAAAATAACTGTATTTTTTGACCACCCTGTATTGAAATAACGGAGATTAGGCTGAAGTGTAGGAAGCCCCCAAGTATCAGCAAACTTAAACCGAAATTTCGATATCGTTGTATTTCTTAGCTCAAAGATATCAGAGTTTTTAGAGGTCTCGATTTCCGACGAAAAAAAAAAGAAAATAATTTTTATTTCGAAAACGGTAACAGATAGGTATAGGGAAATATTATGAAAAGTTGTTTGGAAATTGTTGGAGATTCTAAAAATAATATAATATACAGGTAGTTCCATTTGAAAAATCAAAGTTGCTACTACTTTCTAATAGAAGTGGCAACACCGCATTACCGAAAATATTTTAGTTGGGTAGAGAATGTTCGACTATGCCCTCCATTGAATTTTCAAAGTGATCCGTTGTATGGTTCACCAGAAACGTCTAATGTGCCATCCACCGTGAATCACCCTGTATATATATATATATATATATATATATATATATATATATATATACGGATGAGGTGACCAAGACTAAAAACTTTTTCAGTTTCTGCGAAAAATGTTATTGTGATTAAAAGTTTTATATATAAACCTGCTTCATTTAATATTCAATTTTATGTGAAACTCTATGAAATTTTGCACTGTTTGGAAATGTAATAATAATCTAGTATATATATATATATATATATATATATATATATATATATATATATATTAGTTCCGGAGCCATTTGTACATTCTACTTGGACTTAATGCCGCGAATGTCGAAAATTTCAGGAATTGTTTAGGGATGATAGAGGGTATCTTTACTGAGTTTTCGAATACGAGGACCCAGAGCGTTGTACGGAGCTGCAAAAAACTTCAATTTTTTCGGAATGTTACTGATTTTCTTCCCATAACTTCTAAACCATGTTATTTGGCGAAAATCCGGAAAACTCACGTGAAAGAGCATTATATTTTTTTCAAAATTCATTGATCAAAAATATTTCTGGCTTAATAATACTCCAGATACAAGCGATCAAAGAAAGGATAAATTTCTTTAAATGTGAAAAAAAGCAGAAAAATACAAGTTGTCGATAATGCGACATATTTTTTAATATAAGAACGAGTGAATTTCTCACTCACATCAATCCAACCACTTCAATGCTCTTTCAGCAATTCTTGGATGCTCTTTCAGTACTATAGGTATTGCTTTTAAAATACATTGGGCGGCCAAAAAATGTGATATTTTTAAAATGTTCTCAAGTATGCTTCATTCAAAATTAGAACTCCTGGTATTTCAATATCTATACTCTATTTTACCCTTCATTTAATAGGTATCCAAAACCTATATTTAATCAGCCTCTCTAGATAGTTGCTGGTAATCATCTAATTATTAGTTTTTATGACTGAATTCGGACGCTCAATAAAGTAATTTCAGGTAGTTAAAGAACAAATTGCATGATACGCGCTTATATTAAATTTAAGTTATTATTTCAATAGTAATCTTCAAACAAAAACTTAGTGCTGGCGTACAAAATTACATTTAAAATTAATGATACTAAAATAAATTAATTGACATACATGAGTGAATAAAAAATGATATTAAAAAGAATGTAGTGTAGAACGAATTTAAATTAATATTTCCACAAATTTCCGCACAGTCTATTAGGAGGAAGAGGCGTGTCGTCGGCACTCTCGACTGCCTCCTCCTCGCAAGCACTGATCTGGTCAAAGACGGTCGGCTGATCATCAATTTCTTCATATGTGTCTCCATCGTTGAAGACTCTAGAGAGTTCCCGCAGCCAGTTCCAGCGCAGTTCTTGCACATCGATGTGCAAAGGAGGCCTGCTTTTTTGTAGGAATAGCCCGCCAACTTTTTGACCTTCGAGATATAAAAATATTTCCGAATTTACACTGTCATTCATATTGTGAATATGTAGAAAGTGAAGAACTTTTCTTTTGAGGAAGTCTTAAATGACCTTTCAATTCTCTTATAAAAGTAAAGCTGAAGATGCCATAAATTTATGCACACAATGAGACCCTTTTTGCCTAACCGATTGCATGTGCAATTTAGGTAGCTTAAAGGTCATACACTATCTGAAGTTAACTCGTTTCATGGTATTAAAGATCTCCTCTTAAAAGCGGTGCCGTAACGAGAAATAAAGTGGTGAAAATTTGTACAAAATTTGGAGTGAATCCAATCAGTTTTGCAGCCAATAGTGCGAAACATACGGCCCCACAAGCATACAAAAACTGTGCAGCTTGTCTAAAAAAGACTTTTGGCGAAAAAAAATTTCAATTTCGGAAACGACAAACTTACAAAAATCCGTCATGCTCAATAGGAGGATTCACTAACGTTCGTCAATAATTAATTTTAATGATTAACAACGCAGTCAAATATTCAACTATAAAGAGAGGCTCAATCAAATATAGATTTCGAATAATAATAAAAGGTAAGATAGAGTAGATATAGAAAATCTGGAGTTTGGACAAGTAGGTGATGCAAATTAAAAATAAATTTACTCGTTCTTATATTGAAAAACACATTTCATTATGCACATCTTAAGAGTACATAGATATATGTGAAAATATAATTTATGTTTAAATATAATAGTTTTTTTATTTAAAGTTAGTTTTTGCATATTTTCCATATTATTATATTTGTTAATAATTATACTTGAATCACTGAATGCATGTTGGAAAATAATAACCAGGCCACTCACTACCAGGTAGGTACATCTGGCAGGTACGCCTGTCAGGTCAGGTGTATCTGATAGTGTGTGGCAGGAATAACTAGCCTTTCAGGCGACCTCAATGAGACCTGACAACTGATGAAAATTCGATCAGTTCTGCATAACAGGCGAGTAGACTTGATGTGTGTTTCATCAGGTGTACCTGAGCAGGCCTCAGTTGTTAACAATATTTAGGTGTCGATATTTTTGGGTTAAAAATTTGTAATTCTGATTTATTTTACTGTTGTGATCCTTTTATTTTTATGACCAAATAAAACAATCATTTTAAATACACTAAAAAATATCGCAAAGATATAATGAAGTTCTTTGTAATTTTATTGAAATTTTTAAGAGTGAAACTTGCTTGTGGAAAGTAAAAGATGTTGATTATCACAATAGAAATAAGAGAGATGATGCATACAAGAAATTAATGGATAAATTGGAGGAAATAGATCATAATGCAAACGAGACTATAGTCAAAAGGTAAATCAACAGAGTTTGGTGAAATCCTAGTTGAATATTTGAGACGGTTGTTAAGTTGCTAAGAATCTTAAAGTAGCTGTCAGTCTTTCGTGTGTGGATATAGCTGCTCTCATTTTGTATATTTCTTCTTGATCAAGGGAGATAGAAGTCACAGTGTCTCGGTGTACACTGATTCGTTAATGCGCAGGAAATTGTTATAATCAGATGGTTTATGTTTTGATTCATTAAGTAGATATATAAGGGTAAATTTCTTTCTTCTCTGTAACCATTCCTTGTTTGCGGTTCTTCCGTCAGTTTGACGCGAAAATTACAGAAAATAAGAAGAGAAAGAGCAGATCATCTCCTGGACAATCCATGATGAACTGACAAGCTTGTCAGGAAGCGTGCGTGCGTGTGTTCCGCAGGTATCAGGTACACCTGACAGGCGTAACCGTTCAGGTGAACCTGATAGTGAGTGGCCGGCATTATATTCCCGAACACAGTGCAAAAATTCATATGGTTTAACACAAAATTGAATATAAAATGTAGTAGGTTTTGAAAAACTTGACTTCTATTGAATTTTATGGGTTTTTTTGAACAAGCAGAACTTTTTAACAAGAGTAACATTTTTCGCTAAAACTGAAAATGAAACCTCATCCGTGGCATCTCATCCGTGGACACAGGATGTATATATAGTTTTTCAAAATGAAAATACAGCACAGGCAGAAACAGATCAAAAATATGTATATATATATAAATATATATATATATATATATATATATATATATATATATATTTATATATATATTTATATATATATGCATATAAATATATATATATATATATATATAAATATATATATATTTATATATATATATATATATATATAAATATATAAATATATATATATATATATATATATATATATATATATATATATATATATATATATATATATATATATATATATATGTATATATATATATGATTTATGTTTGAAAATCCATTGTTATTAACAAGTTTACGTTTCGTCACAAAATACGTGACTTTTTAAAATTATGAAAACATCAAAACTAATTTGACAGTTGTGAATTTTGAAAAATTGAAAAAAAACAGACAGCTATATTTCATCAATTTCTCAGGGTCTGTGCCCGTCCTCAGTTACTAATTACTTGCTATTCAGTACAATATAAGCAGTGGGGCCTGCTAATAAAATAGATCTATTCCGATTCGAATTGTGAAACAGCCCATTTAAAAAAATATGATGTAGTTTATATCATGAATACGGCTAAATTTTCCAAAATTTAGAGGAAATATTAAAATTACACAAATATACATAAACATAAAGTACATAACGTATCAAAGATACGAATAACGAGAATCATGATTTTAAATTCAATTGCACCAAAATTTTAGAAATAGGACTATATCAAAAATGCTGGGTGATGATAGAACTGATATGAAATCTTACAACTAATAAAATAAATCACAACACAAAAATTAACATAACAAACGCATAAACCACCCAACCTCTTCGATAACATTCACTTAACTAACAACCCCTTCTTCAATTAGACGAACTTATGGTACATTTTTATTTGTCAACACTATTTATATATTCAGAAGATCTAATCACATCCAAAACATTAATTGATGAAATATTGAAAGATAAAGTAACTAGGGACCTATTTTGTACGTTACTTGGGTAAGGGTTTCTAATATTAGCTGATCTGACAGCTGATATTGGAATGAATAGCACATAGTTGATAACTGAAGATGACCACAGCTACAAAAAAGATGCTAAAAAAGATAAATATGAATCTGAGGAATATTCAAAATGGCATGAGTTTTGACACCCGGGGCGAAACCGAGAACTGTATTATGATGATGTTTCATGACGACAAGGCTTCACAATGACTATTTATATTATAGAAATATAGGGTGCGTTTTTTAAAAAGATCTATCGTTCTCCCATATAAATTAAATGGAGCGCCCTCACAGTACGATAGCTATCGTTCTATCCATTGCTACCAATACATTGAATGGATAGAGAACGATAGATCGTTCTGTTGAAAAACGCACCTATAATATATTACAGATTTCTATAATTTTTTTGTTTGTTCTCAAAATTGTTATATTCAAAAAAAGGTGTTTTTAAATGATTAGCCACCCTTCACTATTCGCGGATAATGTCGCAAAATGAAATTTTCTTAAAATATGCTCTATATATATATTTCGTGACGAACCGTTAACTGTTTATAATACATTTTTAATTCAAATAGCCTGTAATTGATTGCAAAGACACGTAGCTAATATATATATATATATATATATATATATATATATATATATATATATTATTATATATTTATATATAGTGTTCCATTTGAAATTTATATGCTTCCAAAGTTTTATGATTTGTAATAACATGTATATATAGAAATTTTGGTAGACTGAATTGATTGCGTTTTTATAATTTTTTAGTGATTTTTCGGAAGTTTTTGCTACCGCAAGTAAAAACGATGTACGTTTGTGGTCAGCAATCACAATGCAAGAACTACTTCGTATCAGGGTGAAAAATTTCAGTTGTTCGAATGTCATTTTTGCAAAGGATGGAAAATCTATTTTAACGAGTTGGAACGACGGTGTCATCAGAGCTTTCACACCGCTCACAGGACGACTCATTTATGAAATTTTCAATGCCCACAACAAGGGTGTATCGGCGCTAGCCATGACAAAACATGGAAAACTCATGATAACCGGTGGGTGTGAGGGGCAGGTTCGGCTGTGGAAGATTTCGCCGCAGTCGCAGTCGTTAGAATATACATTAAAGGAGCACAAGGTACATTAACTAGAATTACTGACACTAATTAAAATTTGCTAGCCATCTAATAGATTACACCGTTATATATATATATATATATATATATATATATATATATATATATATATATATATATATATATATATATATATGTATATCTATATATATATATATATATATATATATATATATATATGTATATATATTATATATATATATATATATATATATATATATATATATATATATTATATATATATATATATATATATATATATATATAAATCCGCTGTTTAAGAATGTGATGAATAATTGAATTGTTTGGTTCAAGGGTCCTGTATCTGCCATTCATCTGAATCATATCGACACTGAAGCCGTGAGTGCAAGTACTGACGGTTCTTGCATTATATGGGACATTGTAAGATACTGCAGGCGTCAGATACTCTTCGCTAATACTCTTTTCATGTGTGCTAGATATTTTCCTAGTGGTGTGCAGATTCTGACGACAGGTTCTGATAGAAAAATTTCCTATTGGGAAGTACTTGACGGTACTCTTGTTAGAGAATTGGAGGCTTCTAGGTCGGGAGCTATAAATGCCATTGCAATTTCTCCAGATGGGGATACTTTTGTTAGTGGCGGAAATGATCAAATTGTGAAACTTTGGAAGTATCAGGAAGGTGAGTTGCTTCCAAGAGTTATGTATGTTCTTCATACTATTGAAAAATGCCAATGTAGTACCATATTCCCTAGCGGTTGGGTTGAAAACAGGTGGGTTCCCCAATGGGTGAGTTCACAACGGGTGGGTTCCCGTTGGGAAACCCTGTTGCTATACTGCCACTGTTTATAAAAAAATGGAAACCTTTCATACACTGAAAATATAGATATTTTGAACATTTGATTATCAGGAATATTATATTATATATCGACAAAAATAATGACCACACTTCAAAATAGAAAAAAAAACAAGCATTGAATCAAAAACAAGCATTGCAGCAAATTTAATTTCTTAATTATATCCTTCTCTATGTTCAGAAGATAAAGATTAGAAAATGTGAACGTTTTTCGCTCTACCTTTATGACCCAGATGCGTTTCTAGCGAAGGGTCGTTTTGGCGTGTCTTCCAAAAAGAAGATAACTAAAATGTTTTAATTTTTTTTTCAAATAAATTACCTTATAACATATTGTGGTTTATTTTCGAAAGAACACTGCTCAAAGTACTAGGCATCATTTTTTTACATTGTAGAAGTATTTTTGAGTGATACTTTATTATTGCTGTGTAAGTGTAGTTTTCAGTCTCTTACTTTTGGGCTCTCTGGGATGGGCAGTTAACATTTTGGGGGACCAAGTCACCCCGTAGTTATTCCAATGCTTCTAATATGAATTACATGAGAACAAGAATCAATGGGTTGTAAAAAAACATGATCTTCATCAACATATTTCAGAGAATGGCGTGAGAAATTCGGTAGGAGAAAGCAAATAACCAGCCATACAATCCGGTCAGTTGCTCAAACAATCGTTTTGATTATATAACTCATGTATGAATAAGCCACTAGAATCTGTGAATTTTTGCGTAACTACTGCGTATTGATAAGTGAATATACCGTTGACGACGTGATATAATCGTTTTGGTGTTCCGCCTCGTGTCAAAATGTGAATGTTTTCATATTGGCGATGTTTTGAGTTTGTCAAAATAAATTAATAATTTTTATTCGTACGAATACCACTCGAGCAATCGAAAATAATCGATTATACTGACCTCGTCACTCGACGTATTATCTTAAAACATCACTCGAGCTGCGCTCTCGTGATGTTTTGCAAAATACGTCTCGTGACTCGGAAGTATAATCGATTATTTTTGATGCTCTTGTGATATTACAACTGAGTATATACGTCAACACTGAATTTACTACTTCCGGTTGAATATGAGTATCAATGATTGAACGAAGTTTTGACATACGAATTCATATCATGTAACTGATTTTCAATATAGACAATTTTTTGAGAAAATTGACAAAATGTACACATGAAGTAAACTACTCTTAGCAGATAGGCATGTATTACAATCGTTCATTTTTCTACAATTGGTGTCAATTTTTCGAATTTTTAGTAGTAAGAGTGTGCTGTAGATATATAGTTTATTTAATCAATAGTAACATCATTTGTCAAGATGATATTCAGTTTTTGTCCAATATAAAATAATTATCATATATTACACCTCCGTTTGTAATAATGTGGCATACAAAAATCGCACGCTATTCATAATCGCGCTAAATGACTGTGATTCCAACTAAATTTGATTACACAATACCTTTTATTCAGGAATCTCTGAACGATTTTACTTATAACAATTTCCATTTCATCCTCTTCATTCATTACCTATAATTATAATTAAATATTTTTTCCCATTGCAATTCACGTTGGCGTTCACGGTTCAGGTTTAGATATCTCGGTTGGTACTTCTATGAAGTACCAAGTTAACTTGTTTACTGATCTACTCCTCGATAAAAAAATGCCGAATCCGAAAAACTGGATTCAAATGAACGATATTTTTAATAGAAGTTTTTCTCATATAATTTCAGGCGTAAATACCCATATTGGATTAGGCCATTCAGGTGTGGTGACAGCTGCATGTTTTAGTCCAGATGGAAAATCAGTTGTGACAACAGATGCATCTGGCAGCGTATTTATCTGGAAATTTCCATCAGAACTTGAGAAGCGAGTGACAGCTGATATTCCTCAGATTAATATTGAGCCCAAGATGGAGGAGTTACAAATAAACCAGAAAGATCTAGGTAATGCCGAGGATGTGAAAGATCTTCCTAGCACTGACCGAAAAGTGGTCAGTGAGCATGGTGAGCATGGTGCTTGTTGTCCTTGCACTTGCTATTGCCAGAACCCCGTGAAAAGAAATCATAATATCTAAGGGGAAAGAAGAATTTTTTGTGAAAATAAATATATTATTTTATTTTACCTGTATTACATTTTTCTTATATTGCGGTTGATCACAAGATAGATTTTTTTGGTCGATCCAATTACATTTGTGATTAGTTATTAAATGCCTTAGATATGAGTTTTGCACGATTATACTGAAATGCAGGCTCTATCTATTTAAATATCTACGCAACATCGAGCGTGGATATAGCTGACAAAATGAAGGATTTAATGGATCTACATAAGTCGTCAGATATCTGGGTTTGCGGTGATAATCACGTTTCCAGATCAAAAAATTTTGTCCCCATAGCGGAAAATGATAATGAGAATTTATTATATTTGTTTTGTGGCGTTATTCAAAACTTATTGCCAGACTAGCTGAAGTTGCACCGCTTTGCTGGCTTGAATAATAAAACATTATCAATAAAACAAATAAATGCAGGCTCCATCTATTTAAATATCTACGCAACATCGAGCGTGGATATAGCTGACAAAATGAAGGATTTAATGGATCTACATAAGTTGTCAGATATCTGGGGTTGCGGTGATAATCACGTTTTCAGATCAAAAAATTTTGTCCCCATAGCGGAAAATGATAATGAGAATTTATTATATTTGTTTTGTGGCGTTATTCAAAACTTATTGCCAGACTAGCTGAAGTTGCCCCGCTTTGCTGGCTTGAATAATAAAACATTATCATTGAATTTTATTTTAGGTTTATCGATATTAAAAAAAATGTTACTTATATAATCATTCTAAAGCTTTTAGATGTACGATATTTTCCATTTTTCCATCTGGTGCATATATATGCACATCTGATGTTTCAACGCTTGAACAGACTACATAAAATTGCACCATGTGTGAAGGAAGCATGGATTTTCTGAAGACCAATTCACATACGATTGCCCTTTTGCTTTATTGATTGACATATCAAAGGCAAGCCAATAGGGAATTGATTTTGAATGGGGTGTTGGTTGAGATTGTTCATCATCTTTTTCACCGCATAACATTGACCTGCTGATTATAAACAGAAATATTTACCTTTATTGGTTGTCTTCAATCGACTTCATTCGCACAAAAACAATAACAAAAACACGATTTTTTCATTGTTCGTTCCTTTTCTGCACTTGTGGTGTTTTTACGAAATAAAATAATATTCGGTTCTTGAGTAAAAATTTGAAAAATAAGTAACGGATTCCGATAAATTTCCGCCGCTAGTCTTTTTGAATGGTTATTTCAGTTATGATTTCTGTTTGAGTCGAACTGTCAATTGATCCGTTTTTGTTAATTTATTTTTACACCAGCCGATTAGTTGTCAGTTTTAGTTACTTTTGACATAACTAATTGACGAGGCCGATACTTGGTTAAAATTTATAATCATAATGAACAATTTGAGTTGGTATAATTGCCACCTCAAATGAATGTGATCTCAGGAACTAAAATGACAACGGAAATGAAACCAGTAGATCTACCTATCCCGTCAGTTCTCCCTTTCAGTTTCAGTTTTCCTATGGGTTTTGATTTGTATGCACAGGATGAAATGACAGTTCGACTGGAATGGAAATGAGAACTGAAATGATCGCCTTTAATTCTGTAAATAAATTCGATAGCTTTGCCAGCTCACACGTAGTCAAAAAATGAAAATGTGCTAGTAGTGATGCGTCACAGAATTGGAAAATTCAATAGACCATAAGCTAGCGCACATGGATTTGGTGTCATCGATCAATATTTGGCATTTTGAGGTATGACAATAGTTATTTGTGCAACCAGTTGGGAAAAGCATTATTTTTCGTAATGAGCGTATTTCTGCGCAACGAGCGGAGCGAGTTGCGCAAAAGAACGCGAGTTACGAAAAATAATGTTTCCCAACGTGTTTCACACAATATTTTTTCTAATTTTGAATAGGATGTGACTATTTGAATTTAAATTAAAAGTATCAAAACGTCCCTACAAGCGTACCTCGTCTAGAGAATTCGGAGATATTTATTTTTCACTTCGTTGCTATGGAAGTATCGTTAGTGTCATATTTCGTAATTTCGATAGTGTTTGTCTATGAATTTCATTGTCAAAAAAGTGAAAATAATAATCGCTTTTCTTTTCGTAAATAATTCCTTGAATTTGTTTTAAAGTAGAAGAATATATATTGCAATGTCCGATTCAGAGAGAACGACGTACCGAGCGAAATCGAGGAAGCGGCTCAATCTGCGCTATCTACAATTATTCCTAAGAAGTCGAGGAGCAAGTATGATTTGTCCTATGCGAAATTTTGTTTATGGTGTGAACAAAAAAGGATTACTAATTTGAACGAAAAAGTTTTGCCAGCGTATTTTCAAGAAAAAAAGGGAATGAAGAATTCAACCTTGTGGAGCTTATATTCGATGTTAAGAACCGAATTGTGCTTGAAGAGAAATATTGACATCAAGAAGTATACAAATTTACTGGCCTTTTTGAAACGACATTCTGAAGGTTACCAGCCTGAAAAGTCATAGTTCTAGTAGTTTAGTCTTACAATGATTCTGTATTTTTCACAATTAATGGCGAAATTTACTTTTCATCAACAGTTGCGAAATATTTTACTTTTCGTAACCAGTTGCGAAAAGTAAGACGTTTCAAAACGTCGATGAGTTTTGAAAAGTGCCACTTTATATGTCAAAATTAGAAAAAGGTTATTTAGTTAATGAAAACAGGGCCGAACCGTGTTCGAAAACTCATATTAAAGTGTTTGGCATCGATACAAAAATAGATATCAATTAGTACTTCCCAATTTTAAAATGCCAGAGGTTTTTAAATAATCGAAATGGTTGTTCTTAGGGGAGAAACACAATTCATCGTTTACTTCTCATCTGGCAATCCATACAATGAAAATTTTTGTCAAGTGTGTCACGTTCTACTATTCTAAACAATAAACATTTTAAGGGATCATAGGCAAGTTTTAATTTCACTAAAAATACTACAGTGCCACAAAAACTCTCAACACTGTCACTATAAGAATAATTAATACTTGTTGACAAGTTTATTTCAGTCATTTGTTCTTCATCTATGGTCTCTTCATATTCTGACTACCTTGCACTTGCATATCATTTTCATTGCTTACTATGCTTCTACACGTTTTTTAAAGATATTTTGAACTAAGAATAATATTTATTATTTGAGAATCATAAAAATATAAAATTTCATCATTGATTTTTGAAAAAAGACAAATAAATTAGAATAAATGCAGGTGTAATGGCGTCTTTTCAGAATTTTATGATGACTAAACTTTCTTTCTTCGATATCTTAGGCTTGAAATAAGATACCGGATGCGATTTTCACTTACCTATTTTGGTATCATCACACTTCATTTTTATTGGAAAAAATTCATATTATCGCATTTAATTTTTTTGAGAAATTAGCAATTTTCTATTATATCAAAAAACGTGCTCAGGCGCCATCACTAAAAATTTGACATATGACAGATAAGATGGATTTGATGATCCAATAAATGCTTTTCCAAACGAGATCAACTTTGTTGAAATCCGTTCAGTAGTTTAGAAGTTACAGCTGTTTATTCAAAAAAACATTGAATCACCCCCCACCACTTCATTTCAATAGCTACGTCAAAAAATGTAAAACAAAAATTACTCGAATAGAGCTAACTTTAAGTTTATATTTTTGTGATACAATTACTAGGTGAATTTCAGAGATAAATCACTTTAAAAGTTTTAGATGACATTTACGCCCCCTGGCGGCCATCTTAGAAACATAAATATAATTTCCAGGATTTTGTTTTGGCCACTTTAGTAATAAAATTTTTTACCGTAAGTCTCTACGACGATTAGTTTACGAGATACAGCACTTTGCATTCTTATCTGGCCACCCTGTACAAAATAAGAGGGACATTGTGTTTGAGGTATTATAAAATGAAAATGTTATTTATTTTGCAACGCCAGATAAATTGGCTGGTTCGAAAATTTATAAATAAATAAAAAAGTTGTGCAAAAATTTTATTAATTTTAGGCATTCTGCATTTGAACTAGAAAAATATTCCTACAAACACAAAATATAAATGACAGACAAGTTGAACTGTTCGAAAACGTATGAATGATTTTGAAAGTAACAAAAAATGAATGAAAACTTAATTTTTTTTCTAATATAAACGATCTATTTTTATGTGGCATTTTGCATTTCTATTGAAAATACTTATTTATACTTCAGGTCGAAACGCGAGACTAGTTTGGTTGTTCGAATATTTGAAAGAACTTAAATTAAATTGAATAGTTAATTATGAAAATTTCAGTGTATTTTTTATGCCTGGGAATTTGCGTTTCAGTAGAATATATAGGTATTCAAAAACTCAAATTGAAGATGAAACACACAAGTAGTTTAAACGCAGTAGATTGATTTTTACTGTTGAGATCAGCTCTAGAAGGAAGATTATAGATTGTGATTTTTATATATTTCGCATTGACCTGAAGAAAACATATTTATGTTGTTTTAATATTTTGATAAATACACAATTAGTACGGTTATCAGCTGCACTCCCGTGTGCGAAATTTTTCTCATGGAATTTTTCTGCATATTCTTATAAGGAGTGGGTCCCTTTAACATAATCCATTGGGTGCCAGAGGGTTCTATCGGTAGTTTTTTGTTTAAACAATTTTTTTTAAACAAATTCAAAAAATATTTTTTGCGTCTGGAAACATATTTTGAGGTTTTTTGGATTATTTTGAATGAAAAAGATTTCTTGTAATTCTTTTCTAAAATTGATAGTTTTCGAGATATTTGCGTTTGAAGTTTGCAAAATCGGGATATATGCGATTTTCAAGGTCGGAAAACAAGGGGAAAAAATCTTAATTAATTTGAAGGGTGCCAACGTCCTAAGATGAAGTTTGGACATTGTTTAACAATGTCGTATGCAGCGCGCCTAGGCTTCGCTCTCTCGATGTATATATAGAACGCGCTCGCTCTGTATACGTGAACCCAAGACCTACACTTCTTGTAATTAAATTTCAATATAATTTATTGATATTGCTCCGTCTGATAATAGCATATTTACAGATTGAAGATTATGAATAGTGCGCTTTATATAGAAAAAAAATACCCTCACATACGCAAAATCAAAGTATTCACTCGATCATATTTAATATTTATATTGCTTCATTATAATATTATCAATTTTTTTAATATTAAAAATTAAAATCATTAAAAAACAACATTAAAACCTTCTGTGTTTGCATATAATGAACAATTGTATGAATATGATGATTTTAAATTTTCCGCCATAGATTTTCAATTGTTGATTTAAAACAAAAACCGATCTATGCAAGTTTAATACAGGACCGTGCATGCGCTCGCTACATTCACGAGAGCCTTTTTGCAGTGCTAAAGCGAGAATAATTCAATCATCTCTTTAAAGTAACATCTGTTGTGAATATTTTCAATGCCAAATGGCTTATCAGGCAGGTCCCCAACGTAAAAGAAAGTTCAAACAAAATGGTTTAGAGTGCATTTTTTGTACTAATACGAACAATAAAGTAGTACAACCACAAAATCAAAGTTACTTAACGCTGAAAAGTGCAGCTTTACGTCGCCAGGATGATATTTTGAAAACATTCTAGATACTTTACAAATCAGATTCTCATGAACAAACTTTTTCGTGGCACAAAAATTGTTTTTCGACTTATGTTAGTGAAGAAAAAATAAGAAGAAGAGAACTCGAATTGAAGAAGCAGAAAATCGAGGAAGGAGAAGCAGAAGAAACGTTATCTTGCGATCATACATCTGTTCCAGATTCATCCAAGAGTTTACGATTTAGGAGAAAAGATAAGCATCCAGAATATAAGTGTATAATCTGGAATCAGCTAAAAAAAAATGGCAATCTTGAAATTCATACATTTGATATTGAGCGAGCAGAAAAACTGCTAAAATCTGCAAAAACAATGTATCGGAATCAAATAAATAATACAATTATAAATTAATTTTTTACAAAATCTCTCATAGCGAATCAATCATGCATCAATAATTTTGAACAAATTAATAGAAGTTGTAAATATCCTATAATATATTATATACTATACACTATAAAAATTCTATGCTGTGAGATCGATAAATATTTTGTTCTACTTTCCTAAGGTAGTTCAATGAACCTCCATATCCTTACTAGATATATACCAACCTGCAGCTAGGACTATGAAGCTGTACAAAGCTTCAAAGGAAAGAAACACACCGATGAAATATAAAAAGTATAACTAGTCATGATTATACTAAACACAATGATTTTTGAATATATGTTTTATTTGAATTGAAAAGTTAATCAGAAAATATTGGTTACAAAATAGTATAAGCATTCAACATCCTTTTCTGAATAATATCCTTATCCTTCGGAAAATGCTGAAGCACACTTTCCCATGCTTCTAACTTCAAAACAAGAATATCGCATTGAGTTTCAGCCCTATAACTGAATTTATGGGGCAACCCATAATTCAAACCTTGTGCCAAGCCGAACATATCATGAACGCGTAGCATTTCGTGACATGTTTCTGTCAAGTTAGGATGAACTGTCAAAACACTAACTTCCCCTCGATGAATCCAATACATAGAGGCGTTTGTGTCACCATTCTGAACTATATAATTTCCTTTGAAGAAAATGACTCTCTTCAAGTGTCCGCAAATTTGACACAAAAGGGCTTCATTTATATCCTGAAAAAAAATTCATGTTATCGCTAGATTTATTGGAAAAAACAGTATTAAGTCTCATATTATGAGTCAAAAAAATTAATCGCTTCACATAATATAAGTAAATATGTCAAAATACAGAAATTTACAGGTGATCAGAAATTTCTTGACACGATTCCATTTTTTGGAAGTTAATAAATAAGAGTGCCGACGATATGAGTGGCAGTTCTTATGAGGACATCCAAGAGAGATTACACGCAGTTATATTTCTTCAACTACATAGCTATATATAAATATATATATATATATATATATATATATATATATATATATATATATTATATTACTACATAAAATTATGAAGAAACTTGTGACAGGCTATTGAACGCTCTATTAAAGGTTTGAAGACAAATAAAATAATCACTTTGAAGAGATATCCTCTACGTAAATGTACGGCATATATTTCTCTCATGATTTCACACCGTAAAACATAGGGAGCATCTTCGAGTAGTTGTGGTATATGAACTCCTGATTGCGTTTTCCACATTTCTCTCACATACATCCATAGTTTCTTCATGAGATGACCTGAAAAGTTGCTTCATGTAATTCCAGGATATTATATATAAATGAACAAACCTGAAATGCCCTGATTTTCAAGGAATTTAATCAATTCCTGCACTTTAGATTCATAGTTCAACAAATGTAGTATGGGTATAAGCAAAATTATCGAAGAATAGGCTGAAACAAAAAAATCAATTCAAAAATTGAATCACTCAAAATATTTAAATTTATATATAAATATATATATATATATATATATATATATATATATATATATATATATATATATATATATATATATATATATATATATATATATATATATATATATATATATATATATATATATATATATATATATATATATATATATATATATATATATATATATATATATATTTTTTTTTTTTTTTTTTTTTGAACTCTCCTGTCAATAACTCCATTTTTGTTTGCTAGGTCAGCATTTATATCAAAAGTATATAAGTCAGAGCAATCCTACGTAGTTCACCAAGCCAGTTAGTCGAGTACATTAGGTACGCTGGCTAGCATTTGGGAGGTCTCGGGTTCAAACCCCGGGGCCGACTGGTCTGGCATGTGTTTCTCTCAGAGGTTTCCTCATGGTAATATAAGTCACTGCTTGCAAACTTACAAGACGAATCCTGGGCCAGTATTAATCCTCTGAACCCTACCCACACTTCCTATGTTCCATAAATATCCCGTCTCACCTTTCCTTAATGCACTTGTACATACAAGTGTATCCTCTGATCTGGCTGAAGGAGTTAATCCCAAACTCAAGCTGCCCGCCTCCCTGACACATACTTCAGGGAGGAATGAAACACGTGTGTTTTTTTTCCTTTACGTAGTTCAGTTCAGTCGATCCACCCGTGATATACAGGTCGTAATGCTAGTACGTAGTTCAGTCTCTCAGTATAATAAATCATAAATCAGTTCAATTTTAATAGAAAAATGACGTGCTCAACCTGAAATTTTTACGGAGTTTATGGAGCTTTTCTCTAATAAAGCTGTCCTGGTGTCAGAAGATTATTGTAACCACCCTGTACAAATGTTGTACCGTGAAATGGGGTGAGATTGATCAATTTAAATTTTAGTTTTGTCATATTTCAAACATTTTCCTATTTTCATTATATTTTAGCACTTCAGGTATTCTATTAAGGTCCAAAGAGTAATAACTTAACATTAGTTTTGATATAATTTTTTGAAAAAATCCACTTATTTTATAAAAAAGAGGTGATCAATTTTAGACTATGAATAGGGTGAGATTGACCACATCAATTTTATAGCTTTAAACGGTAGTGCTTCTAGTAGAAAGTGATCAATCTCGCATCTGATAAATTCGCTCAAGCAGTTTTCTGGATTTTTACAAAGGGGTGAGATTGATCATGCATGGTTAGATTAATCACACTGTACTTATTGTATTATCGTTTATTCATATAAAAACAAATTTTTTATAGAACTCAAAATGTAATTCAGAACATGTAATAAAATAAAGAAAATGGGTTTCAACATTCTTTTATATTAACTTCTCCAGGGAAATGGTACTTTTCAATCCTATCAGAAATCTTCTCAAGTGTGGGATCTGGTAGTAAAGCAACTACTTCTTTGAAGGGAACTGTGGATATGTCATCTTCATTTATTTTGAAAATCTGCGTTGAAACCAGAGTGAATTTCTTTTTATAGCACTTTTCTCTCCGCCTGGTTTTTTGGGTGGTACTTTATCCATGCTCTCAAGTGTTTGCTTCAACAGCTTAGGAAATTCATTTTTTGGAATGCCATTGGTGTTCAAATTTTGCATTTTCCAGAATAATATAGTTTTCCTCCAGCTTTCTTTTAAGGGCCTGAAGAATGCGACATCCAAGGGCTGACAAATATGGATAGAGTTGCATGGCAAGCATGCAAATATTATGTTGTTTTCTTCACATTGCCTCAGAACATCGGGATTAAAGTGCGATGCTAGGTTATCCCCTAGCAACACTTTTTTCCCCTCGAGTCGCCTAGCGTGTGGTAAGAAACAAGTGACAAACCAATTATTGAGAGTTGACATGCCAATCTAACCGTGTGAGGTTCGATTATATCGTGTCCCCAAAGAGCAACATGGTTTTTCGCAGCATGGGTTGCCCTTGGGACCATTTTCTATCCAAGTGTCCCACAAATTTTCAGACTTATATATGACGTAAGGTGGCAGAAGTGTCCCTGAGGCGGATCCGCGAACCATGATCGAAGTAGCAGATTTTGAATGGTTGCATACTTTTTCAGGTTATTTGGTGCCCCTTCGGTAGATGCACATTTTTGGAACGTACATAACGCGGGGTCAGATTGCTCACCTGATCAATATCACCCCATTCAATATTATCCGCCATCTTTAAAAAACTGCCGTTAATTAAAATGCTTAGTACCTAAAATTACTATAACAACACCACACAAAAATTTTTTACCACAGAATACATAACGAACTAATCTCTATTCTTTCTATACCATCAAAAGTACCCGAACTATGAAAATAGGCAAAAAATTATGGTTAGATTCAAAGCAACAAATCTTCCTTCCAATGTTGATTGCAATGTAACAAAAACGTCAACTAATCTTAGACAACTCCAAAGAAATAATAACCGCCACGTGCAGCAACTATTTTACATTGTTGCTGGTTGTATTTGGACATATGTGATATAATGACAAATGATCAATGTCACACCGGCAGATCAATCTCACCCCACTTTACGGTACTCTGAGCAGTTTCAAGAGGAAACTATATATATATATATATATATATATATATATATATATATATATATATATATATATATATATATATATATATATATACAGGGTGATTAATTGAGAAATGCGCATACAGTTAGGGTAGATGGAGCAACCCGAGTCGGTTCAAAATTGAAATTTTATAACCATATTCAGAAAGAACAGAAAAAAGTAAATAAGACTGGATGAATTTGGTACTTCCGCATACAAATTTGTTACTTATTGACTTTAATCAAATATAGATGTTTTCATAATGAGATGACACAAAAAAATGTATTTTCTTTCCTCAATGATGATTTTTCTGCTCTAGTCAAAAAAATCATCAACTATTTCATATTCTCTTAATTTCTGGATTCTAAGTAAAACGAGAGGACAGGTCCATATTTGGGACAAAATATTATTGTCAATGACACTCAACTTTGAAACAACTTGTATGTATGGAAACATGAGCATTATATTGGTTCATTGCGCTAAATTCTGAAAAATTGATAAAATTAAAATAATGCATTCCGAGAAAACCATAACTCAATTTTAAACAATAATAACGTTGCAAAAATTGAATGCCTATCCAATGATTTGGGAAGTTGTCATTTAAAAACTCTCTCACTTATCACTGAAATGAGGGGAAGCCCAGTCATATTGGAAGTCAACATCAACATCTAGTAATACAGGTGAAAAGTTTTGCAGGAATTTGAAATACACTTCACCCGTTAGTGGATGTGGTAGGATATGCGTTCCAACTAATCAGTTGTTAAAAACGCCACACCAAACATTGAAGGAGAATTAAGACAGTTTCACTTCGCTTCTTCTACCCGAGTACTGTAGTTAATGGTAACTGAATTGATTTGCGATAAATTTTATCAAGATGCGACACATGTTTTGTGTTCGAAATTTCAATTCTGGCGTTGAAATCTGGATCATCGAAATATTAGAACGTATCATTACACCTGCTTCTAAAGTAGATTTTTCTACAAAAGGTCCACTTTTTTTTTTGAAGATATACGCCAGGGAGCCATTACTTTAATAATTGGCGGAAGCGTAGACCAACAAGAGCTTCTACTCAGTACTTTTCTTAGTGACTAGAAGGGACGTTAACCACCAGGAAAATGAGAAAGTTGATTTGTTACTTTATTTTTGAATGCTAGTTTTGTAGCTTCGATAGTACGATTGCATTTATTACTGAGATTTATATTATCTTTTCTCGACTCATATGAAGTTTTTTGGAATTGAGAGTTTTATATCTGAAAGTATTTTTTCAGAAAAAGCTTCTGCATATTGATTAACATCTATGTCACTAAAGTGCTATGGCTAGGCGAGGAACAATTTGTATTTTCTTTTACTCAAATATGAATTAGATCTTATTACATGTATGTACATTTTGGCGAATTTTCTAAGTACATCTTGCTATGCGCCATTCATATTGATAATGAACTTTCATTTTATACGACTATACTTCCCTAATTCATCTAGGAAACAAAATGAATTTAGTTTATTTGTGGAAAACGATACACGTGGCAGTCTTAGCACTATACATGGTGAGAATACAATAAATACCTCCATCAAAAAGTATTTCTTCACGTTGTCCTTGAACCATGAAAGTTTCAGCTGCTGCACGTAATTTCTGATCACTATTAAAAACTACTTTTTCCTTTATCATAAAAAGCAGTTATTGAATCACATCCAGTGAATGCATGAATGAGATGATTTTTGGTAATACTTGGATATTTTATTAACATTGTTTCTGTACATTAAATTCGTTCTAAGACATTATTTTTGACTGGTTTCAAGAAAAATATTTCTTTATGATTAGGTGCTAAAGCCATATATACATATATATATATATATATATATATATATATATATATATATATATATATATATATATATATAAATAACACATCAATGTCCACTATCGAGAGCTGATTGTACAATTAAACGATCTGCATCACTTATTGCTTGACTTTAGATATATTCTTCAAAAAAAAAAAATCTATTGAAGTATACTTTTATATCTACAATTTCTGTCAGACGCTTTAGTTCCATTATTATTGTATCCATCAAAAACAACTTCTAACGTTGGCACCATAGTTATTTCGTAAATAAGTGATATACTGTAGAAAAATATCAATAAACTTTGTATTTTTTTTCTCATTTCAATTTGTGAAATAACATACCACCATCGATAATGTAAGAAAAAATTTTGTTACATCATTAACATCCGTTTTACATTGTTCAAAAACAACCGAGGATCGTGGGTTCGAGTCCCACCTTGCTCTTGGGAGTATGTATGAAATTAAGTGGTTCTTAAAATTTGATCTTTTGGGTAATGACTTAGATTCAAGCCCATTGGCCATTCGGAACTGTAGGCCCCTTGAGAAAAAAAAATATATATATATCGTATAGCGTTGATTTCATCGCTTTCCTCAGTCCAACAATTATTTTCAAAGAAAATCGCGCAAGAAATTATTTTTTCATATAAATAACGTCTATATTGTTTAAACAATAAGAATAATTATTTCCCTCCTCTACAAGATTTCTGATTTCAAACAACATTAAAAAACAGACTTTCTACCGAAAAGCTTTATTGATGCGACTAAATACTACTGATTGAAAATTAAGTTTTAAACGTTTTTCAATATATTTGTTCAACTTCTAGCTCAAGTTTTTTTGGGTGAAAATGAATATTTGTCATATATAAAAAAAGAATAATTAAATTTGGTTCTCCAACAAGGACTCCTTAATCAATCTGTAGTCTATCTCTGTTATGGGAAATAAATATTCACAAACTATGGCAATGCTTGAAAAACTTGTTTATAAACAGCAACAAATTAAAGTTGAATAAATTGAGAGTTTCTTTTATTAATGAAGTAAATCGAAACAATAAATATGAAAAAAAATTACTCACACATTAGTCCAGCGAACATCAATTTGGCTAAGACTAAGTATAATGTTGTTATTGCTCCTTCAGTAGCTGATGTTGTAAGATAATTCCCTGTACCAGTAGAGGTTAAAGTGTCGCCAGTAATATATAGATAGAAAACATAAGTTTGCAAATGACCACCATTTCGAAGAAATTCTCTGAAATTATTTTTGATATTGAATAAAAATTAAGTTTTTAGGAATCTCACACATTTGAACAATGAAATTTAATTGACACATATTTCATCAAAGCATTTGGACGTCGATATTTCTTGCATTTGTGACAATAGCTGTGTGAACCGAGTTACGATTACTTAGTAGCACTGCAGTTTCTTCTGACCTCAATATTCTCTACCGTGTTTATTGTTAACGAAAAAAGGTTGACAAAATCAATGAAGCTTTAGTTTGTTCTCGAGTTACATTAGTTTGTTTACCATTATCGCTTGTGGGAATGTGAATTTATTGGATGGTTTTCAATTGTCTAATCACTTTGATTGTTCAAATGTGTGTTGTAAAAGTTTCGAGAATATACTCATGGACAAAATTATCGAATATTCGAAATTTCTCATAATTTCTTTTTGAAAAAATAAATTCTGATAAATCAAGTCATTTAAATACTTATCAATCACGGGAAATTGTTTATTTCAAAATATTTCAGTGAACAATCTTAAGTTTTAATCAGAAGAAAATCGTGAAAAAAAATTAATGCTAAATGTTATGAAAATTAAGGATATTTACATCATATTTAAATACAAATTCGAGGACAATTTCAAGTCTTTTGACTGAAATTAGAGCACAGTTAGTAACGAGTATTTGCCCCTCGAGCTCTAATTACTGCTTCCATTCTTCTCGGCATGCTGCTAAGGAGGTTCTGGATAAATTCTTGAGGAAGTGCATTCCACTCTTCTTGTGCAGCAATCCGAAGCTGGCCTATTGTACTTGGAACAGGATTTCTTCGTCGTATTCGGCGTTTAAGATAATCCCATGTATGTTCTATTGGATTTAAGTCGGGGCTATATGGTGGCCAATCTAATCTTTGAATTTGGACCGCATCGTCAGCTGCATGCGGCCGAGCATTATCGTGCATCAAAATGAATCGTTCATATCCAATATGACCGACATAAGGCAAAACATGATCTTGCAGGATGTTTTCAATATACAAGTCACTTGTCATTCGTCCAATCACTTCCACGAGTTCGGTGCGTCCCTCCCAAGAAATACCGCCCCAGAGCATTATACCGCCACCGCCAAAACTAACGGTCTCTATGAGATTGCAGGTAGCATATCGTTCTCCAACTCTTCTGTAAACGTGGTTTCGTCCATCTGGCTTCCATAACTGAATTCTAGTCTCATCCGTAAAGAGAACACTTTTCCAATTCTCGATATCCCACTGATTATGTCTTCTAGCAAATTCTAATCGTCGGGCTTTGTGATTTTGGAGAAGACGTGGAACTTTGTCGGGCCGTCTTGGCTTTAAACCTGCTTCTTTTAATCTTCGCCTAACTGTTTTTGAACTTACATTAATTTGTCTCACATTTAGTAAGTCATTTTTGAGATGCGTCGACGTCAATGTGCGATTTCGTAGGGAATTAAGTTTCAAATATCGATCATCAATTGCTGTTGTACACCTCTTGCGCCCTTGACCAGGTCTACGTACGAAATTTCCAGTCTCTTCATACCTTTTTAAAATATTCGATACTGTAGATTGACCTCTCCTGAAACGTCGTGCGATATCCTTTTGTTTATATCCTTCGTTATATAGAGTTACAATTTGCACCGCTTCAACTTCATTGCAGTGTCTATGGTGGCATACTGATGTTTTCAATAGCAACAATCACAAACACTATTTGCTATTACTTAGTTAATTACACTACAGTAACGTAATTCCAAGCTTAATTCACTATAATTCATAAAATATGTAATTAATTGTTTTTGATGAAATGCACTAAAGACAATAACAAAGGCCGTTAATGTTAACTAAACGTCAAAATATGTCAAATCAAGTGAGTAAACAGCCTACTAGATAACTGAAATCAGGACATGTAAGTTTACGGCAAATATTTAAATTTATTTTAAAATAATAATGATTACAAAAAATATTCGATAATTTTGTCCATGAGTGTATATATAGAAGTATTTCTAGACGAGTTCTACACTTACCTCGTACTTCGAATTCAGAATAAAAAGACCTTCAATATGAGAAGTCACACGACCACCTTTACATTTGATATTTTATAATGACATGACGTCATAGCTACGGTGATGATTTCGCTGACGTCATGAGAGATTCGCAATATTGTAAAATCCGTCCAATTGCTGCATACCAAATTTTATGAAGTTATCTTCGGCCGTTTTAGAGTTATAGCCTGTCTAAAAAATTCTGGGACACCCTGTTTATATATATATATATATATATATACATATATATATATATATATATATATATATATATATAAATATATATATATATATATATATATAATTATATATATATATATATATATATATATATATATATATATATATATATAATCTTTTGATAATTATTAGCAATAACAGGCTTGTTGAATCTCAAAAAACTCGATTTTATTAAAAAGTTGACGTTTCGCCACGACATTCGTGGCTTTATCAAAACTTTTGAAAAAATTGAAATTTCTTTGACATTTATTGATTTGAAAAAATTTGAATAGAAAGAGACTACTATGTCTCACTATAATTTTTTTCGGCTGTGGCCGTTCTTTGTTATTTATTACGTGCTATTCAGTCCAATATTAACATTCAAATCTGTTATTATTAGATGGTAAGGGAAACCACAGAAACCTTTACCCACGTAATGTTCGAAATAGGTTCAAATTATTTTGATTTTGAAAAGTCAAAGAATAGGGTAGATTCAACAAGCCTGTTATTGCTAATAACTATCAAAAGATTAGAAATAGTTCACAGGCAACAACAATTCGAATGAATATATATATATATATATATATATATATACAGGGTGTCCCGTAAATAACACGCCAGAAAGACACTGGAGGTAGATTGGCTTCAGGTCAATCAGATAACATCAATATGACCTCAGTGAAAGTTTTCTGGGTTTCGAGATATTGCCACTCTTATGTTTTTTTCAAAAATCTATAATTTTTGGTAATTTTCTCGCCTGTTTTGAATATAAAAATAATCTAACTGATGGTTTTTTTTTCTTGTGCTATAATCAATAAATGGTTGAGACAATCGACCTATCATTTCATCAAAAACCAGCTCGCTAACCTCAAAAAAAAATCAAGTTAAACAGACGATTGAAAAAACAAATTACTCAGGAGACATGCGATTATGACACCGTCAATTTTTTTTCTGCCTGAGCTACCCGAAATTGCCCGCAGAAGGATGCAAACTTGGACGAAGAAAACATGTCGCTATTCAAACACCCTGTACAATAAGATCATTCATTTTTTTTTGATCATCTTATAACAATTACATTTTCTCAAAAAACGGAGTCACTATTTGGTAAAAAATTTATTTAAATCGGATCACCGCCTGAGAAAATATTCAGTCAAAATTTCGGAAATATTTAATGTATGCGTTAAATTTGCGGCGCAGTGTATTTCGCAAGTAGCACGACTTCAATGACAAAAATTGGAATTTTTAGACTTTTGAAAGAAAAAACCACAGATGTTATACCGTTTTCGAAAGAGCATTAAATAGGCTAGTTTTTAAGATCATTTGCTGATTCTGTCTGGTACAACATTTTTTCACAGTAAATAGTCAAACTTCATTTAAGGTTTTCGGATTTAAATTAAATTGAAACAACTTGATTGTTTTTTGAGGTTAACGAGCTAGTTTTCAATGAAATGATAGGTCGATTGCCTCAACCATATATTGATGATAGCACAAGAAAGAAAAAACCATGAGATAGAACTTATTCATATTCAAAACAGGCGAGAAAATGACCAAAAAGTATAGATTTTTGAAAAAACCATAAGAGTGGCAATATCTCGAAAACCAGAAAACTTTTACCAAGGTCATGTTGATGTTATCTGATTGACCTGAAGCCAATCTACCTCCAGTGTCACTCTGGCGTGTTATTTACGGGACACCATATATATTTATATATATATATATATATATATATATATATATATATATATATATATATATATATACATATAGAAAGCAAAATCACAGTTACCTTTGAAAATTATCATTTTCGTAATATCTAGTTTACAATTTTCTAAATATTTTCTTTACACATTATTTATATCCATTCAAATAGATCAGTAAGTATATTATTTAACGAATTTTGGTATTAATTACTTGCATACAAGATATTTATTTATAATTTCTTCGAATAATGATTGCAATATTGTTGAATTTCACTGGAT
Source organism: Cynegetis impunctata (assembly GCA_030704885.1). NCBI lineage: Eukaryota > Metazoa > Arthropoda > Insecta > Coleoptera > Coccinellidae > Cynegetis > Cynegetis impunctata. The sequence continues at coordinate 57,750 of JARQZK010002892.1, forward strand.
TTAGAACCATATTGACATTATATCTATTTTTTATTGAATTTGATAAGTTCCTATATCTGATGAGTCTTCGAAAGGATATATATATATATATATATATATATATATATATATATATATATATATATATATATATATATATGTATAATCATTCTCAGTTGTAATATCACAAGAACATCGAAAATAATCGATTATACTTTCGAGTCACGAGACGTATTGTGCGAAACATCCACGTGAGCGCAGCTCGAGTGATGTTTCAAATAAATACGTCGAGTGACGATGTCAGTATAACGATTATTTTCGATTGCTCGTGTAGTATTCGTTATGATTGAATAACGAATAAAAAATATTAACTCTTTTTGACAAACATCAAGACATCGTCAATATGAGTGTCAGTTTGACAGTTTAAATAATCCGACCGCGAAGCGGGAGGATTATTCTGTCAAACTGACACGATTTGTAATTATGCAGAAAGTTTGAGATGTATAACCGTATTTATTTTGAAGTACGCATTGTATTTGATACGATTATTTGTTGAGTATATTAAGAAAAAATCTCCGAATCGACTCATTTCTGAATAGTTATTGATAAACGTCAAAATTTGACGGTCCTGTTAGTTTTCGATCGGTAGAACTACTCTATGTATAATCAGGTATTATCAGTAATAATATCACAAGAGCATCGGAAATAATCGATTATACTACCGAGTCACGAGACGTGTTTTGAAAAAATACGCCGAGTGACGAGGTCAGTATAATCGATTATTTTCGATTGCTCGAGTGGTATTCGTTACGATTATATAACGAATAAAAAATATAAATTTTTTTGACAAACGTCAAAACACCGTCAATATGAAAATATTAACATTTTGACACGAGGCCAAACACCAAAACGATTATATCACGTCGTCAAGGGTATATTCACTTATCGATACGCAGTCGTTATGCAAAATTCACGGATTTTATTGGCTCATTCATACATGAGTTATATAATCGAAATTATACAAGGTAACTTAAATTAATTGATCGTTGTGAATGAAAATTGTAGGAAAAAAATAATCTACTTAATATGATATAAATGTTCAAGTTATTTGAGCAAAACATTTGAATTTATGTATTTTTGAAAAACTACCCTTTGACAGTTGTATTTTATACGAATTTTTGTTCTTGAATGAAATTAACTATTAAAACTTTGTTTTTAGCTGAATATGATTATTGAAATACAAAACTCAAAATTTTTCTTATTGATTTCAACTACTATATACCCTCTATATAAAATTATTGAATTAGGATTTACCTATTTAAATCTGCCTATTTGAATACATATGGATAATTCTCATTACAATTACATAATATTATTAATGATTCTTCATATTCTTTGACATAAAATCTGTGACACCCTTAGCTATAATTCTTCTTACCATATTGAATTTTTTTTTTACAATATGATATATAATCAAACAGGTCCAATTTTAAAGATAAATTACCTTGAATTCTTGAATATTTAATAAATTTAGAGAATATCATGTTGATTGAAACATTATTCATTATGAATTAGTTACTTGTATCACTCAATATTTCGGTTAATTAAACAATATCAATCGGAGAAATTAAAATCACAAAATTGTTTCATATGGAGAATTATTACAATATTGAAATATTAATGGTATCAGTCAAATATATAGTTCTTTTCTTGAATTCAGTTTTTTCGATATTATAAATAATTTTTATTACATATTACATTATAAAATATGCACAATATATGTTTACAAATAGTTTTTAATTATATTCATTTGAGTTTTCTTCGAAATCTAGTCAAAATTTATTAATCTATATCATTTTTACTTCCAAATGTCAATATTATCCTTGAATTGTCAAATTGATTTATCTGACATTATTGTTATCCGTAGTACCTAATATCCCTAGGACATTGATAATAGACAACATTATATAACTCATGTATGAATAAACCGTGAATTTTGCATAATAGGCCAAGCTACAGAGATTTTTTCATGTAAAAAGTGTTAGAAGAAAACCAGCTCCTCCATTGTGTGTAAAATAGTTCCACATGATATAGTGATATGTTTTTCACTCGACTTTATTATTTATGTCTTTGTTATTAACAATTTTATGCAAAAAATCGCGTTTTTTTAGTTTTTTGCTTATAAAATTAAAACTATAAGAGTAATCGTGATGATGTCAATAGACTTATTGTAGAAAATGAAAAGACGAAAAAAATGAGAGGTCGGACAACTCGATCAGACCCTTAGTCTAAGGGAAAATTGGAAAAAACCGTCCAAAATGCAGTGTTTTCAAAAGTTCATAACTCGGTTATTTTGATTGTAGCGTAGATCCTCCGGTTAGTATTATTTATCAATATAAACTCTATTTGTGCGAAGAGCAGGAACTGTCCGATGCATAGTTTTTGATCTGTGGCCATTTGATTATGTTACTATGCAATTTTCCAGCAGACCTGAATGCGACAGATATGGTCTGATTACAATATACTAAAAAGATTTTGAAAGTAGAATTCTCATAGTTCAAAACCTTGATCTTGGTTTTCCATGAAAACGTTGAGAAATATGTTAAAAATAAAGCTGAACATGACGAAAAACGGCCGAGCGCGAGAGAGTAGTTGAAGAGTGGGGGTAGAGCAGCAGGCAAGGAGAAGTATGACATTCGAAAGCGTCGGCATTTTGAATGTGACAGTAATTTTTAAACGTTGTCAGATAATAATTGTAAACCCCCACTCTTCAACTACTCTCACGCGCTCGGCCGTTTTTTTTCATGTTCAGCTTTATTTTTAACATATTTCTCAGCGTTTTCATGTAAAACCAAGATGAACGTTTTGAACTATGAGAATTCTTATTTCAAAATTTTTTTTGTAAATTGAAATCGGACCATACCTGTCGCATTCAGGCCTGCTGGAAAATTGCATAGTAACATAATCAAATAGCCACAGATCAAAAACTATGCATCGGACAGTTCCTGATCTTCTCACAAATTAAGTTCATATCAATAGCTAATACTGGCCGGAGGATCTACGCTACAACTCAAAAAAATAACCGAGTTATGAACTTTTGAAAAAAATGCATTTTGGCCGGTTTTTTCCAATTTTCCCTTAGACTGAGGGTCTGATCGAGTCGTCCGACCTCTCATTTTTTTCGTCGTTTCATTTTCTACAATAAGTCTATTGACACCATCACGATTACTCCGATGCTTTCAATTTTAGAAGCAAAAAACTAAAAAACACGCGATTTTTTGCATAAAATTGTTAATTACAAAGACATAAATAATAAAGTCGAGTGAAAAACATATCACTATATTATGTGGAACTATTTGACAAACAATGGCGGAGCTGGTTTTCTTCTAACACTTTTTGCACAAAATGCTCACTCTAAATCTCTGTAGCTTGGCCTATAACTACTGCGTATTGATAAGTGAATATACCCTTGACGACGTGATATAATCGTTTTGGTGTTTCGCCTCGTGTCAAAATGTGAATGTTTTCATATTGACGATGTTTTGACGTTTTTCAAAACAAAATTATATTTTTTATTCCCTATATACCTAATCGTAACGTATACCACTCGAGCAATCGAGAATAATCGTTATACTGACCTCGTCACTGCACGTATTTTCTTAAAACATCATTCGAGTTGCGCTCTCGTGGATGTGTCGCAAAATAGGTATCGTGACTCGGAAGTATAATAATCGATTATTTTTGATGCTCGAATATGTGATATTATGACTGATAATTTTATAACAATTGAAAGGTCGTTCCTTGGTAACTACTATCAAGAATCGAGCTTGAGAAATTTGTAATAAAATGATGAGAAATTTGTCAATGTCCGAGTGATATTTGGCGGAAAATTTTTAGACAAAAAAATTTATAACTCAACACAATGAATAATTCATTTATTTATTGAGAGTAGAGTTAGTGAAAGTACAATTATTGAAATTTAACTTAACATTAGATTCGATGCTGTTCTCTACTATAGAAGATCTATTACCACTGGTGTTCTTGATCGAGATATAAGTACGTTTTTTATATAATTTTGGTATGACCAGTAGTTTTCAGCAATTGTTGTTCCTCTTCACCACTTTTTGCAAATTCGCTAACAGCAGATGATCTATTCGAGTGATTTCCTATCTTTTTGCCTATTACATTCAAGCCCATTGCCTCAGCAGCAGATTAACTCCATCCATTTATTATATTTATTCCAACAGGTACATTATCGTACCATTTGTCAGTTTCCAGTGTCGATCTGGTTTTAAGAACAGTCGTGGCGAGGTAATATTCTCGCTTCGTTATGATATCAGTTTATGAAAAAGACGAACTTTGTCTTTTACTATTGGAAACCAACCATTTACTACTTGTACAGCATTTAGAACTACCTTGGCACTGAACACCGGATTGTATTTAATGCGATTTGTTAGAGAGTCATCGTTATTTTTCTCTATTTGAAAATCCACCAGACAAGCAACTGCCTCTCTTCCTCGCCACGCTAATTTTACAGCAGCAATATGGTAAAATTTACGTATAAGACATTCAGGAGTAGTTTCATTCCATAGCAATATTATTTTGTTAACTTCAGACAAATTTACCGAAACTGAACTGGACTTACGTTGACATGGATCTGCTTGTAGTTTCTTTCTGATTGCATCGCGGGCACCCCGGGCTGGTTTAAATACTATATTGTTAAATGGGTCAATCATATTTATTAGAGTACTTTTCTCGCAAAAATTTGCACGAAATGTTCCACATTGTCTTCACTATTATTTCTTTAAATTCGGCCCAGTCTTTTTTTCTTATATTGACCGCCCAATATTTTAGTATGAAAGCCAATTCTTCTAAGCTTATTATGTTCATTTAATTCATATTCTGGTTCGTAGCAAAATTCCATAAATATATTTGCGACTGTAGGTTGTATTTCTGGGAACTTTTTCTTTGATCAGCGCATTTATACTTTGTAAATTCGCAATTGCCAAAACGTGACATATTGAAATTTATTTGAAATGAAGTTGTCAAACTCAATCATGTTGTCATAGATCAGTGTGATGTTGACATGATTGAGTGAAGTTGTTTCATATCACACAAAAAGACAAAATTTGAATGGTTGTTAGAACTGTCAAAAAATGTTAATCTAAATATCATTATCCTTTCTGTTATACTTAACTAATACTGTTTTAATATATATATATATATATATATATATATATATATATATATATATATATATATATATATATATATATATATATATATATATATATATATATATATATAATTAATTATTTAACTCACCACAGCGAATGAATCATATATATATTTCATCCTCAACAAATGAAAAAGTCGTAGAATAACGTAAACCTTCAATCGGTATTCAGGATTGGCAACAAGAGCCAGCAAATAAATGGGAATATTTGGTATCACATCCCAGCACACTCTCTTGTAATTTTGGAGGTAATTTTTTGCGATCATTTTGAATCTCTTTTCGTACGTTCCGTAAACATCCAAATAAGCCTCATGCATGAAGAAAAAAATTCGTAAGTAGAAAATTGTCTCAAAGGAGTAACTTGTTATAGTTATATAAGGACTGTAGTTCCCACTAACAGCTACATAGGGAATCATGAACACCTGATACCAAGTTGCCATGAATGTTGCATTCCGAACACACTGAAAATAATTTAAAGGTTCTCATTCATAAAATTTATCAATTGCCGTGAAAACTTGAATGGTTTCCTAACAACGAATTTATCCTAGATATTCAATGGTCATTTTCACAAATGTGAGATAACCACCGTTCATTTGAAGATATCTAATAATTCCTTGTAGCACCTTAATACTAATAAATGATGATGGATGAAGCTGAAAACGTATTCATAAAAAGGTCCTCATATACCTAACATTGAACAATAATTAGATGATAATGTTGAATAATAAAAAACTGTGATTATTCAGATCAGAAAATGGATATTGAATTTTCAATGCCGGTGACATTGGATTATGTAAAGACTTGGTGATGAATGTTTACGCTATTCAAACTAGGTTAGAAAATGATTAAAATACTCTTAAAATCAGCTACCATGAAATTTAGTTTTTGTCTGTTTTTTGTATGCTGGTGTTTTGGGACGTCATAACGACATATTGCTATTGTTGTTAAACCTATGTGCAGCAAATATTTGAATGATGAATTTAAAAACTTATTAGAGAAAATAAACAAAATGTTTCATTAAATAAACTAAATAATACTGAAAACAATCAATAAAAGTATTAGAACGGCCACTCTGATTGAAAATGCTAAGAAAATGTTTATTCACGGTGAAATAAATGATAATGGAAGGAGTGTAAGGCGCAAAATCCCAATAGCGATTTCCAATCAACATGAACATTGATTTTATTTCATAACTCAAGTATAAATGGTATCTTCTCTTAATTTACCTTCAAAGACACAGTGAAAAAAAGATAAGTAATAATGCGGGTAATTTATAATATCTTCAAGGAAAAATTTAAATGTCATCAAATTACAGTTTTTCATCAAAGTTGGTTTTTTTAAATCAGTTAATCGCTTTGACTTAGAGGTACTTCAGAATGAGTAAGAAAATGTTGGTTTTAGAGGAAGAAATTTCATCCCACGATAATTAAAATTCATTCTTCCATTGTGGTATCAACTGTATACTTACCTCAATTCACAAAGTGATTGTTTTGTTATTCTCATTATGAATTTCACGAGGGAAAATAATAAGGTTCACAATATCTGCTCATCTGTCTTAGTCTCTATCAAATTTATAATTAGTAAACGATTAAATTATTTACAATAATTAGAAATTTAGAAAAAAAATCATAATACGAACGGTAATGCCTTGCTGAACGACTAGATTGACTCGATTTATTTCCATATATTTGATACCTCCAAACCCTATTTCATTCCAAGAACTTTTAAACTATCATGTTAAAAAATCATTTTAATAACCTGCCCTTAATGTAATTCTTCGAAGGCCATTATCTTTAATAAGCATATCACAATTTCCTGGAAAGATATTACATGTATAAGAGACAATCAATTTCATTTACTTCTAGACTTAATCTGACCGTATAACTGAAATTGTAATAGTAGGTTTAGAGTTTTTAAATATTTTTCTGAAAATAAATGAATTAAAATCAAGTTTTGCTTCTGCTCATATAAATAAAGCATATAATACATTGTTGCTAAGAATGCTTTTAATAATCAGAGTAACATCTTCACGTCAAAAACTCGGAGAAAATTAGCTCTGCCATGGCTTATCTGAGTTAATTTATATATTAGATATATATTGTATATTAATATTATATATAGAGCCACCAATCCATGAAGAAGATGGTGTGTTATTCGTTTTGGGTAAATGAAGATTATTGAATTGAATTGACATTTACTGGGTGAAAGTTCATATTCATAACTTTATAAAGGAATAAAAAAACTAACTTTCCACAGGTTGAAATGAAAATCTATTGAGTAAACGTGTTTCGTCATAAAATTAACTTCATCTCGTACTAAATTATGGTATTACAAAACAATCTACTTATACGAAAAATTGAATATAAAAGAGGGGGTTCCTACAGAAATTTTAGGGATTCCCAATAGTTAGTTTTGTGAAGACTTTTTTCCAAATGTAATATTTTATGATTGTGATTATATTAGTATGCTCTTCTTGAATAATGCTATCTGCATCTGTGTTCTCTAAGATTTTATGAGACATATACCTACAACACACATTTATTTTGACAAATGAGAACAATCTGTTTCGGTAGTTCTTCTTTGTATTAGTGTAGTAGCTCAATAATTAATTTAAAAAAATATCTGCGATTAACATCGGATGTCCTGAATTATTTTCCACATTCATAATTACAACACATTCTAGAAAAATGATTTTTAGTTTTTTCCTTCAAAATTCAAGTAATGAACAACATGGCGTCAAATTATGAATAAAGAAATATTACTTGTAGCAAACCTTTAAAATATTTGCTTCATATTAACAACCAGTTGATGGCACTATCACACCTTAACCTCTCACTTAGACAATATTTTCATCTCTTCTGATGGAAAGTTCATTTTTTTATTGAAAGTAGGCGTTTGCTCTTACTAAACTTCTTTCTAGAAGTGTATAATGTTGAGTAACTGTAAATATCATATACGAAATTTCTTTTTCATCTGAGTAACTATCATTAAGCAATATCACCAGGTACCTCTCACGCGAACTTTCGAGGTCTTCGTAAAATTCGTAGTAGTAACACCAGTATCAACATTAATACAATAATTAAATATAGCCTAAATCTAAGCCTTTAAGATGAGAGCTACTATGTTAGATATATCACGTAATGACTTCAGGATACTATCTGATAGTATCTATCGTATATTACGCGCATCAGTAGGGCGTTCACACATAAGCGTCGGAGATACAAATGTTGAACAACTTTTCAAGCAAACTAAAATAGTTCAAAAATATCGTTATAGTCCAAAAAGATTGATGATTATATTAGCTCATATATCTAACAGCAATTAACCGAGCTAATATCTGAGCAGTCATGCTCAGCATTAGCATTCTGTAGGCCTAGGGTTCAAACCCCGGAGTCGACTGGTCTGCAAAGAGATTTAGTTATGGCGTAATTAGGTGACTGCTGGCAAACTCATAAGGCGATTGCAGGGCCAGTATTCATTCTCTGAACCCTACCTCACCTCATCGCATCCATAAATCATCCGATCTCACCCACCTCTTATGCACTCTTAAAGAAGTGCATACTATAGAGCTATCTAAATAATATCCTCCCCATAACTCGAACAGTCCTCGCATTCGACAAACAAATTTTGCTCTTTGCCTTTCAGCAACAAAATTAATATGTGAAACTTGCACATCTTAAAATAATATCGAAAGTTCAACGAAATTCACATGAACCGTCTCATCTTTTCATAGCAAATGAGAATAAAAATTTTATAACACATATCTAAAATCTCACACAAAGATAAATATCGTCATGAAGATACTGATTCCAGAATCAAGAACAACGAATATAAGTCAATTGAAGAATTCAATTCTCACATATCGTGACTGCTTAGATTATTCGAACTTTTTAGTAAATTAGGATAACTATAATGAACTTGAAGATATGTCGAATACCAGAAACATATGTAAATATATGAAACCGCTTAAGGGGGCAAACATGAACCCTTCCTCGATCGTCATGGCTGATATTGTAAAAAAAGTCCGAAAGAATCGTTCACGGAGTGATGGCCTATGTTTTCGGAAAGAATAGAAGGCGCCTTAGGCTGCTGATGAAATTAATTTATTGTGTTTTTGTTCATTTGTTTCATAGTGGTTTATAAAATAAATATATTTTCTTAAAATTATAAAAGGTTCATCTCCCACCACTTCATCATTACATTCGGCTTATACTGTTACGATGTACACTGTATTTGTTAGTTTTTAGGATTCCGTACCCAAAGGGTAAAAACGGGACCCTATTACTGAGACGTCTGTCCGTCCGTCTGTCTATCACCAGGCTGTATCTCAAGAACCGCTATAGCTAGATAGCTGAAATTTTCACAAATTATGTATTTCTGTTTTCGCTCTAACAACAAATACTACAAAAAAAAAAATATTTGAGGGGGCTCGCGATTTTTTTGCTCGATATCAATAGGGGAGACTGGGGAGGGTTGATACATTTTTTACAAGATTGTTAATAAAAATTTTGTGTTCAACATTTACCAATCCATTTATGTCAGAGTGTAATTTAAGGACTTCGCTTAGGCATTTGGCAGTATTCAATTACTGAAAATTGAAATTTTAACCTTGATTATGAATTTTTGAAGTTGTCGGTGCAAAGTGTTTCAAAACTCTCTATACATGGGAGTCTTGATACACTAAAAGGGAGGTTTGATACCATAAGAAATTAGGTCTGAGCAATAATAAGAACGCAATCTTTTATTATCAGAACACTAACTTATTCCTACATAATTCACAAGTAAACATTTTTATCTTAATACTGACACTTGCACAGGCTGAATGGTACCATTTTAGACATTGCAGGCAATGAATCCATTGTTCTCGAGGACGAGACGCCGAAAATAATGAATTGCAGTAGATGCAAGCTGCATCGTCATCTTCTTCAGAAAATGGATCTTTTTCATTTTCGTCCTCAGGATCCAAGTCATCGAACACACTTTTCTTGGTTTTTGCATTTCTATTCAAAACTTTCCTTTTGAGGTGGGATTTACTACACCCTGCATTGTGTTGTTCGATGTGATCACTTTTTCCAGTTTCACCAGCTTTCTGTGTTTCTTTTAACTTGTTGCTTTTTTATTTTTATCCTTTTCTTGTCTTCCCTCATATTATATTCGGCCTCAATGGCCTCTTTTTCCGGGGTGTCGGTTAAGATTCTGGACCGACCAGGCTTTCTGCCACCTTTTTTATTTCGTGGCAGTGCCTTGGGATAAGGACGAACTTCTTCGAGACTTTTCAATAAAGCAGATGTGGTGCTTGAGGATGTGTCAGGTTGAGCTATTGGGCTATCTATATCCGGTGACTCCTGCTGAGATAAGGATGTGCCAGGTTGAGCTGTTGGGTCATCTATATCCGGTGACTCCTGCTGAGATGAGGATGTGCTAGGTTGAGCTGTTAAGTCATTTATAACCGGTTTTTTTCAGGGTTTTCCCCTACCTCCTGATACGGTCTGTTTGTAACTTCTGCTCCTGCGAAATCGAGATCTTCAAATAAATGTGGATTGAATGGATAAATTCCAGTAGTGGAAAATCCTTTTGTTATATTCGAAGGTGAGAATGCTCTAACATAAGCTAATCCAACTAATTCCGATATATGTTTTAATGAAATAGTTTGTCCTGGATGACTAACCATCCATGCATCTGCCTGCTCATTATAATATCTCTTGAATGGACCAAAAACCGATACGTCCAGTGGTGTCGGTGGCTCGTGTGAGGTGGTAAGGTTAACAAATGGATGCCGTTCAATTTTCACGTGTCTAAGCCTTTGGGTGAAAAATGATTGTCAAGGACCAATATACATTTGTTTTCTCTCGAACATTTTGCGTGTTTTATGAAGTGATCTAGGTATTTCTCGAAATTATCATTGGTCATCCAACCGCTTTCATGAGTCACAGCAATGGAACCTGGAGGAGCACCTTGGGTCATGTAATCTTTTATTCTCACACGAGGAAATATAAATAATGGTGGCACTGAATTTCCTAATGCATTTATAGCACAACAAATTGTTACTATTGTCCCACGTTCTGCAGAAGTAGTTTTTGAAATTTGCTTCTGCCCTTTACGAGCAATGATTTTTTGAGGTTTGTGCGCAGTCGTTACTCCAGTATTGTCTACGTTATATATGGATTCTGGACCAAAAGCTTCCCGGTCCATTAAGATTGCGCAAATTTTTGTAAAATTCTTCCACGTTATATCGATTGAACGCAGTCGCTCTGCCCAAGCTAGTTGCTTCAGGATTTCTCAAGGATAATTGGGGATGATGTGACATGAAACCTCTAAGCCGGTCGTAGGAAGCACACTCGTTTTTTTTTTCCAGTTTTCTGGTAGCTTTTCATTGTTTTCTTGCCCAAATTGTTATACAAATTTCCTTGTTTGCTTGGGCGTAAGACCATACTGAAGGTTTGCAGAAGTGAGCAAATATTCCATTAAAAACGATTCTTCATGAATCGAAAAAATTTGTGCAGTGACAAAATTTGGTGAAAAAGAAATACCTCTATCCCCTTGGTATTTCGAAACATATCTTTTCAATGTCATTTTGTCAACATTGTACTTTTTGGCAGTAGTCCTAAGTCCTTTATTTTCATTCACTACTTCAAGCACAGCTCTTTTTAAATCATCTGGGGAATACTTTGTCTGACCTTTGCATTTCCATTTAAACGGCATCTAAAACAATCTATACTCAATTAACCTAAATAAATGTGAAAATGTCATAAATTGTTATAAATTATAAAATAAATAAAACAACATACATTCACTTCATACAGGGAGGTTTGATACGCGTATCAACCCTCCCGACAAAAACTGTATCAAGCCTCCCGAGAAGACAAATTCAGGAAATATATGACGTGAAAATATTACGATATTCGATTAAAGATCTATACTACCGGCCTCTATGTTCAAAATGAAATGTGCTTCAAGCATAAAGTAATGAATTTCGTTAGTTTTTGTTGTTAAATAGATAAAGCCTTACGTTTGTTCTGCAAATACTTACATCGAATAGGTAGAAAACACACTTTAACCTTAAAAACCTTTGTGCGTGACGCGATCGTTGCTAGATTTCAACTGACACTATTTCCACGGTTTGTAGAATAATACGGTTACCTCACTTTGCCGGCAACATCGCGGGTAATACGTCACAGGCTACGTCACCAGTATGCTAGAGGCTGACCGTTACGCGTTATATTACGAGTTTCCGTAGTTTTCTTTTGTTGTACCGACTGTTGATTATTGTGGTTTAAATTGAAGTTTTCGGAGTTTTCGTGTTGTTTTTATTTATAATTTTTATTAGTGTATCTAGAGACTATTTTGAATTTAATTCAACTAAGTACTATATTTATTTCATCGCGGAGTCAGGTAATAATGAAAAAAAATTTACTCTATAATTTGAAATGCTTTTTTGATATTCTATTGTAGAAATGACTGAAACAATTTGTAGTGTGGCTACTTGTAAAAGTAACAGTGAAAGGGCGAAAAAGGAAGGGGAATTAATAAGATTTTTTACTTTCCCCCAAAAAACAAGTTTTTAAAACAATGAGTTCGTCTTTGTCGAAGAAATGGCCCCTTTGATCCAAAAAATAAACGTGTCTGCAGTAAACATTTTGCGCTGGATCAATATGAAGACATGATTGAAGCTCAGATAACAAATAAATTGCCAAAAAGACTCAAAGAAACAGGTAAGTTGTCAAAGAAATCTTGCCTGAAAAAAATGAGTGTTTTATTGTATATATTTTAGCTATTCCATCATTCATTATCTATCATTATTTCCATTGGCTCCTGAACAGAATATTAGTGAAAGAAGTAAGAGAATGCAGTTGAAAGAGGAAAAACGAACATTCATTCTTATGCAATGCCATCATGGCTACAAAGCCTTTCGTTTGGTGGCTTAACTGAGCCCTCATCTTCTTGGCAAAGTGATGTTGAACGTTTGGATTAGTGGTTCGTTAAAGTAAATAAAGATCAATTCAAAATTAAAACAAAAATTGTAAAACGTACAACTAATTTTATATGTAAAAAAGAACCACTTATTGCCAAAAAATTAATTTATTCATTTGTTCGACAGAGTGTATTTATCAGGATAAATACCTTAATTCAATGAAATCTGAAGAACTTTCACTGAATAAAAGAAAACGTGACACCGATGAAGCTAGAAGATTTTATAAAAAAATGAGAAAAACCGTAACATAATCTATTATTCTATTATCATTGATCTATATAAATAATATACATATACAATTCAATTATAACTTAGGTGTGTTAATTAATTTTAAACCATTTTTTCTTTGTTGTGTTTGTATTTTGATATAAATATATTTTGTCGTAATACTTCGTCTTATTCAAGACCCAAAATAACTATAATATAGGTACAAATAAACATTCATCGTGTATTATTAATTTATAATTAATGGAAAATATACTTTTAGTTATCATTCATTGTCCTTTGTCTCGATTTTAATAAACTTACCCTGTAATTATCAAAAACATTATTTTCATTACACTTGAGATGCTGGGAATTTGCCAACAGCATACTTGTGACGTCACGACTGGCCGTGTCATGATTGGTTAAAAGTTACGAGGCAACCGTATTATTCTACAAACCGTGCACTATTTCAACATTTACAGTCGGCACTGCACGCGGTTACGCTTTCTTTGAAATACCGAGGCGGGAAATTTGAACGTGTATCAAGCCTCCCCTTGTATCAACCCTCCCCAGTCTCCCCTAATGGAAACATGTAGGCACTTGAAATATTCACAAAATATTCAGTTGTATTTTTATACAACTGAATTAATGAGTTATCTGAAAATGAAACAGATAGACTACAGGCCCATACCAAAAAATTGATGGGTCATATAAACCACCAGGTGATGTATATAGGACGATATAAAAGCATAAAATAATAAGATTCAGCACTATGCCGTCACTTGAAAGCTGTCCAACTGAGTGCTGGTGAGAATTCAAAAGTGCAGGTAGAGGGAGTACATTTTGGTCACATATTTTTGTACGGCATTTTTACCATGGATAGATCCATGAAAAATAATGAGAAAGCGCGCAGTGCCGTAAAAAAATGGTGCCCCACAAAGTCGGTAAATTTTTTTGTTTTTCTGACAATTTCCAGGGTAAATTTGGTAATTTCATTCTGTACGGCATCAGTTTCATACTGTTTCAATACAGCTTCTAATCCATTATTCGGCATCGCCGTACAAAAATCATGCGACAAGGGGAAAAAATCGAGGGTTGCAACCCCCTACCTTTCCGTGGTCCGGGGGGTGATTTGAAACAACATAAAATTAATTTATTTTGAAAGTATTTTATGCATAGATAATATTTTTTTACATGCCGTACATTTTCGTTGGTCCAAATTTTTTGGAAAAATCCATAGAACGAAATGTAAGAAAAATCCATATAACGAAATGTAAGGTGAAATTCATGACGATATTTTTTCATACGGCATTGAGAGAGTTTATTTGTACTTAATGCAATAATTTATAAAAAGTTAATGCCGTACAAATCTGAAAGTTCATATTGATAAAAAAGTAATGAAAATATTAAATAAATATAATTTATATATATATCGTCATTTTCATCAGCCTGAAAGATATGGTCTGCATTAAAATGTACGGCATCATTTCTTCCTAATTTATTTATTTTAATACTATTTAAAACAGGGGAAAAATGTAGAAAATTGCTATATTTGATTAATCTATGAATATTTAAACTTTCGCAATAATTTAAAAAATTTCAGTTTTTGTACTTCTCTATAATTTTTTCTAGAACAGTTTCTTTTGAACGGCAATACTATATAACAATTAAATTTTACAATATCATGTTAAAAAAAAAGTTGCCATACAGAGTCAAATGATTTTACAGCTTTATAAATCAAGTATACCATGAAATTAAGATATTTATTAATATACATTCAAATGAACAATAATTTTTTGACGGCATTATTTTTAATAGTACTTTTGAGTGCTAAATAATGTTTTGGATCCGAAGCCGTACTTTTTCAAATCACCCCCCGGACCACGGAAAGGGAGGGGGTTGCAAAACTCGATTTTTTCGCCTTGTCGCATGATTTTTGTACGGCGTTGCCGAATAATGAATTAGAAGCTGTATTGAAACAGTATGAAACTGATGCCGTACAGAATGAAATGACCAAATTTACCCTGGAAATTGTCAGAGAATCAAAAAAATTTACCGACTTTGTGGCGCACCATTTTTTTACGGCACTGCGCGCTTTCTCATTATTTTTCATGGATCTATCCATGGTAAAAATGCCGTACAAATATATATGACCAAAATGTACTCCCTCCACCTCCTTTTTTGAATTCTCACCAGCACTCAACTGGACAGCTTTCAAGTGACGGCATAGTGCTGAATCTTATTATTTTATGCTCTTATCTCGTCCTATATACATCACCTGGTGGCTCATATGACCCATCCATTTTTTGATATGGACCTGTAGTCTAAGAGGTGTCTAATTTAAATTCTATCTTAAAATGTGCACAGATACTTGAAATAAATCTTAATTGAAACAATCCAGGAGAGTCCCCTCTCTTCTCATGTATTCCGTAACCCTCAACCATTCTGGTGTCTCGCCATCTTGCCCGCCTCTGGAAAAACTATTGTAATTTCAGTTATAAAATTCTGCTACGAGCAGATCATTTCATGAAATGATGAATGTAACAATGTTTTAATAAAATTCTTAATATTATCGGATAGTCGATTACATGGGGTTAAAGTAATTCGAAAATATATTACGAAGGTGGAAATTCATTTAATGAATAAATTGCTACACCAATTGTTGAATTTTCATGAAATCGATTGGAAATTTAAAAATAACTATTTTGAATAATGTTCTTACCTGGAAAAACCTATGATTTGGCTCTAATGCAAATTTGAACCAAAATTTGGGTTTCAAAAACAGTAAAAGTACCAGGAAAGTGTTTTTTGGTATAATAACTCTCCGGATGACATTTTTCTTTTTCTCTTTGTCTTTCTCTTTTTCCTTCTCTTTCTCTTTTTCCTTCTCTTTATCTTTTTCCTTCACTTTCTCTTTTTCACTCTCCTTCTCATCTACATTTTCTATCTCATTGTCAGTAACAATAACTTCTTCAAAACCGCTTCTTTCATAAGCTGACATTATATCAATATCATCCGTGTAAATATCTTCTTCGTATTCTGAAGAAACTAATAACTATGGGTTATACAAGAGTAACAATTTAGTGAAATAAATGAGCTCAAACTTTTGTAATCTGAGTGAAATTTAATTGAGAGGTTATTTTTATAAGTATAATTCATTACGAACTAGAAATTGAACGAAAACTAGTACAATCGAAAAAAAATTATATATGTTTGAAAGTTTTAGCTATGCTAGAAAATGATGAACAAAACTAAATTTGGCTTTACAACGTTTATTATCACAAAATATTTTGAAAAATATAACACTGCGATTGCAATTTCGGTCACTAGACCATCATCGGGCAGATTGAGTTAAGAACTAACTTAATTATTCTGTTACCTTGAGAAAACACGTCGCTGGAACGCATGCTATGATATTTGCGTGCCTGTTGTGTAGGCACTATGAAATCACCGGCTATGTTCAGCACACTGAATAGAACATCATTAATTTCTGGATATTCCTATAATGATATGATGAGCAATAAATAAATATATATTTATATATATATATATATATATATATATATATATATATATACATATATATATATATATATATATATATATATATATATATATATATATATATATATAAATATATATATATATATATATATATATATATATATATATATATAATATATATATATATATATATATATATATATATATATATATATATATATATTATATATATATATATATATATATATATATATATATATATATATATATATATATATATAATAATAATAATAATAATAACATATATTTATCCTTTCAGACATTACATAAATGTATAGGACACGTCACATACTAAATATACATAGTAACCTAACAAGTAACAAATTAAATTATTAGGAGAAAGACTAACAGAATTCCACTGAAAAATATTCTTTTAAGCTGTAAAAGCAGTGTTTAAACAGAATCTTCTTAATTTCCTTCTTGAAACATAATAAATCTAAAGACCTAATCCCTTGGGGGAGATGATTGTAAAGTTCGATTCCTACATAACTAGGCGATAACTCAAACTTAGAGGTAGCATGCGTGGGAATACATAATGTGTCCTTATTCCGCGTATTATACTCGTGAAAAGTAGTAAGTTTATTCAGATTCAATAACCTATGCCGAACAAACAAGAGACAATGTAAAATATAGATACACGGCAATGGTAGAACTTTCTGCTGAATAAATGTCGGTCGGCAGGACTACTGGGGTTTCAAATTATAAATGAGGCGTATAATCCTTTTCTGTGTGAGAAAAACTCTTCCACTTCCAGTCGAGCCACCCCACAAAACAACATTGTAACTCAGATGACTGTGAACGAGTGCATAATACACCGTGAGTAGGCTCTCCATTGGCAACGAGTGTTTAAGACGACTAAGCGCGTAGAATGATTTGTTTATCTTTTTACTGAGTTGATCCACGTGACAGTGCCACCTCAAATACTTGTCGACATGTACACCCAAAAATCTTACACTATCTGCGGATCGTAATTCATGTTTCTGAAAATCGATAACCAACGCTTCGTTCAGGTTCATTTCACGTCGTTGAAACTGGATAAATTCTGTTTTATGTAAGTTTAACATTAGAGAATTCTTGTACCACCAATCCGAGAATTCCCGGATGAGTGTCTCGCATTTTAACTTGAGTTCACCAGTGGTCTGAGCCGACAACGCCAAGGAAGTGTCATCAGCAAACAAGGTGATAGAGTCAGCATTGATGTACTCGGGTACATCGTTTACAAATAACAAAAAAAATCAGAGGTCCCAACACAGAGCCCTGGGGCACTCCCATAGTCTGAGCATAACATTTCGATTTAACGTCATTGTTCTCAACAAAAAAATTGCGATCAGATAAAAAACTCGTGATCTAGCTCAGAAAAACTCCTCTAAATCCTAAACTATACATTTTGTTGGTTATGAAATTGAGCTGTAAGCAATCAAATGCTCGTGACTCGTCAAAAAATAAACCCGCCACATAGGAGCCATCGTCAAGGCAACCGTACACAAATTCAACAAAATTGCATACGGCAGACTGGGTTGATCTACCACTGCGAAAACCGTGCTGGTAGCTAGAAATGATGGAAAATTTGTTAAGGTAGTTCAACATTCGACCATGAACCACCTTCTCAAATACCTTAGACAAAATACTCAGTAAAGAAATGGGACGATAGTTAGTTATGTCAGTCATATCGTTTTTTTTTTAACACAGGGATAACTTTAGCTGTTTTCAAAATTGATGGAAATTCTCCCGAGGATACCGACTGGTTAATTAAATTTGCAAGATGGATCGAGATATGTGGAGCTACTACTTTTAGAATTTTAGTGGATAGAGCATCGGGGCCAGAGCAATTACCGTTTCGCAAATTTTTGATGACACATGTGACTTCATCAGCCAGGACAGGATAAAAAAGAAGTTGTTACAAGATAACTTATGAGACGTACATGACATGGATCTAATATCTCCATAATGCTCTTGTAATGCCAGTTCACACGCGGATGAAAAATAGTGTCCAAATGCATCAGCAACTCGTGTAGGATCTGAAATGGAATTACCATCAACATCCAGAACAATGTTATTATTAGAGCGCTGTCTCAAGTGGCCAGTTTCTCTAGCGACCAGGTTCCAAACAGTTTTACTTTTGTTGTTAGACTCATTTAAGGTCTTCTCGAAAAATTTTAATTTACTGGATTTGAGAAGTTGGATATACTTTTTTTTTGAATATGCATTGCGCTCTTCAACAGATTTTAAGTTAACACTCAACCAGTGTCGAGTTTTTAGCTCGTTTGACGCTTTTAAGATTTCGGAAGTAATCCAACTTTTATTACGTGTAGTGGTAGAACGTACATACTTGATAGGACAACATGTGTCGACTAGAGAAGTTAAGAGTTCGAAGAATTTGGTAAAGCTACTATTAACGTCCGAGTAAAGGTATATGATGTCAAAATTAGTTTTAGTTGCCAGTATGCTGAGCTGCTCCAAATTATCCTTTGATAATGCTCGATAAGAGCGAGAATTAGAATCAACTGGCCTGCTGATATGATGTTCAGTGGTGTAGTTTAGCATCATGCACCTATGATCGCCAATGCCGGAGTCGAAAACTGATGATCTGATGAGATTTGGATCAACATATAAATATATATATATATATATATATATATATATATATATATACCAATATATAAATAAATGTTTTTGATATTGTATACAGAGGGTGATGAAATCGCAAGAATAAATTTTAGTAGATCTTATAATCCTTGGATGTCGAGTGATCCACTCGACATCCAAGGATTATAAGATGATGCTTGCTTATTTACTGATGAAGCTCATCAACGGGATGATGTATACAATTTGAGGAACGCTCATGTTTCGGCAGATCAAAATCCTTTTGGTCTGCCACAGATCCATTCATAGCAAAAATTCTCAACGAACGTCTGGTGCGGTATTATTGACAACAAGTTCATTGGTCCTCACGTTTACTGGTGAATTGTATTTGGATTTCCTACAAAATCATTTGCCGGTGTTGTTGGATGACGAGAATGTAGATGTCGCCGGTATGTATTTCCAACATGATAATGCCTCCCCCACTATCAGCTTATCGTAAGGAATTTATTGAACGTCAACTTTATAAATACATGAATAGGAATAGGTGGCACCCATAAACGGCGATCAAGGTCACCTGCCTTGAATCCTATTGATTATCACATCTGAAGATACTTTAAGTCAAAAGTGCACTTATCCTAAATTAATAGTTGAGAATAACTTTCACAGAGAATTGAAGATGCCTGTGCAGAAATACGGAATAATCCCAATATGATCAGGAAATCTATACGACAGATTTTAATTAGAGCTAGAATGTGTATTAATCAGAATGGTAGTAATTTTGAGCAACGGCTGTAGTTTATTCAGATTGTATTTTATTTTCGTTAGTTGTAATTGAAGTTTTTTTAAAAATTTTTATACATTGCGTTTAAGTGAGTGAAGTTTGTTTCGAGAAGAGGACCAATACTTACATTCTGTAGAGGCCAATATCAATAAAAATACAGACAAAGAAGCTTCTAGAGTTCGTCAAAAAAAATATCATAAAATGTAATTTGAATTTGAAAATTTGATTAGTAAAATCGTCCCAAAAAAAACATAATTTCTTGAAACAGTTTTTTATGCTCTTTTCAAATATGAAAACGAATTTTAAGAAATCAATTATACAGGGTGTTTTTTGAGGTTGGAAAAATTTGTTACTTTTTTTGAAAGCCAGACCTGGATTTTCTGCCCGTTCAATATGTGAACATTTTTGGATCAGTATGAATGAAAATTGTGCCAAATATCAAAAAAATTTACAAGGTGATTCCTAAGTTATGAGCAACAAAAGAAATTGACAAATTTGGTAAAACACCCTGTATCTAGGTTGTAAAGGGGTTTTTTAAAATTCATCATAGTCACACAGTTAACATATATCCGTTTCCCAATGAATCCAATATATATACATATATATATATATATATATATATATATATATATTTAATATATATATATATATATATATATATATATATATATATATATATATATTATATTATATATATATATATATATATATATATATATATATATATATATATTATATATATATATATATATATATATATATAATATATATATATATATATATATATATATATATATATTATATATATATATATATATATATATATATATATATATATATATATATTATATATATATATATATATATATATATATATATATATATATATATATATATATATATAGGTGCTGCTCGATACCTTTCCCCTATTCAAAAATGAGAGCTGTTAAGGGTTGCGGCTAGAGAGGTAGTAATATCAATTCATTTGAACACCATTTTTTGTCCCCCTTCCAACAAAATTTGACCTGTCCCGAGCGTTTCTTCGTTATTCCATACCAAAGCTCAAACTTCGGGGTGGAAAGTTATGGATGGCCACCCTGTATGTATATAAATATATATATATATATATATATATGTTATAGGTATATATATATATATATATATATATATATATATATATATATATATATGTATATGTATAAACCTATATATTTATATATATATATATATATATTTATATATATATATATATATATATATATATATATATATATATATATATATATATATATACCATGTGTCCCAAAATGAAGGCACCAACATTGCTATCTCGGTTGATGTGGGAGATAGGAAACAGGTTTTAGAGAATTTCTGGCTTATTTCATATCTCCTCTCAGATTTGATCTATTTTTGAAAGAATGCATGTTTTTCGATAGTTAATTATATTTTCACATATATCTATGTATTTTTACACATATCATGCATACCTCCTCAATAACTTTCTTCTCTAACTCCCCTCCTCTACTCGTTGGAAGTACTCTCAAGATGTGCATACTGAAATGTGTTTTTCAATATAAGAACGAGTAAATTTATTTTTAATTTGCATCACCTACTTGTCCAAACTCCAGATTTTCTATATCTACTCTATCTTACCTTTTATTATTATTCGAAATCTATATTTCAATGAGCCTCTCTTCGAAGAAGATTTGACTGCCTTGTTAATCATTAAAATTAATTACTGACGAACGTTAGTGAATCCTTCTGTTGAGCACGACGGAGTTTTGTAGGTTTGTCGTTTCCGAATTTTTTTTCGCCAAATATTCGTTTCAAGTCTTTTTTATACGAGCTACAAAGTTCGTCTTCAGAGAAGTTTGTCTATTTGTATGCTTGTGGGGCCGTATGTTTCGCACTATTGGCTGCAAAACTGATTGGATTCACTACAAATTTTGTACAAATTTTCACCACCTTATTTCTCGTTACTGCACCACATTTACGATGGGGTCTGTAATACCATGAAACGATTGCACTGGGTTAACTCCAGATAGTGTATGACCTTTAAGCTACCTAAATTGCACATGCAATCGGTTAGGTAAAAAGGGTCTCATTGTGTGCATACATTTATGGCATCTTCAGCTTTACTTTTATGAGAGAATTGAAAGTTCATTTAAGACTTCCTCAAAAGAAAAGTTCGTCACTTTCTACATATTCACAATATGAATGACGCTGTAAATTCGGAAATATTTTTATATCTCGAAGGTCAAAAAGTTGACTGTTCCTGCAAAAAAGCAGACCTCCTTTGCACATCGATGTGCAAGAACTGCGCTGGGACTGTCTGCGAGAACTCTCCAGAGTCTTCAACGATGAAGACACTGATGAAGAAATTGATGATCAGCCGACCCTCTTTAACCAGATCAGTGCTCGCGAGGAGGAGGAAGTCGAGAGTGCCGACGACACGCCTCTTCCTCCAAATAGACTGTGCGGAGATTTGTGGAAAGATCAATTTAAATTCGTTCTACACTACATTTTTTTTAATATCATTTTTTATTTACTCATGTATGTCAATTAATTTATTTTGGTATCATTAATTCTAAATGTAATTTTGTACGGTAGTACTGAGTTTTTGTTTGAAGATTACTATTGAAATAATAACATAAATATAAGCGCGTATCATGTCATAAAAACTAATAATTAGATGATTACCAACAACTATGTAGAGAGGCTGATTAAATATAGGTTTTGGATACCTATTGAATAAAGGGTAAAATAGAGTAGATATTGAAATACCAGGAGTTCTAATTTTGGATGAAGCATACTTGAGAACATTTTGAAAAATATTACATTTTTTGGCTGCCCAATGTATTTTAAAAGCAATACCTTTAGTACTGAAAGATCATCCAAGAATTGCTGAAAGAGCATTGAAGTGGTTGGATTGATGTGAGTGAGAAATTCACTCGTTCCTATATTAAATAAATATGTCGCATTATCCACATGTTGAGGGTACTTCCGGAAACTTGTATTTTTCTGCTTTTTTTCATATTTAAAGAAATTTATCCTTTCTTTGATCGTTTGTATCTGGTGTATTATTAAGCCAGAAATATTTTTGATCAATGAATTTTGAAAAAAATGTAATGCTTTTTTACGTGGGTTTTCCAGATTTTCGCCAAATCACATGGTTTAGAAGATATGGGAAGAAAATCAGTAACAGTCCGAAAACTCAGTAAAGATACCCTCTATCATCCCTAAACAATTCCTGAAATTTTCGACATTCGCGGCATTAAGTCCAGGTAGAATGTACAAATGGCTCCTGGACTAATGTATAATATATATATATATATATATATATATATATATATATATATATATATATATATATATATATATATATATATATATATATATATATATATATATATATATATATATATATATATATATATATATATATATATATATATATATATATATATATATATATATATATATATATATATATATATATATATATTATATAATTATACAGGGTGTCTCAAGGTCGATGAGGTTAGAAGTATATGGAGATATATGATCCATAATAATCAAGTAGTTTCTGTCTATCTGAAATATTTTCAAACACGCGGTGTTGCCACTTCTACTGTAAAAATGAAGCAACTTTGTTATTTTAAATAAACCATCCTGTATCTTATATCTTCTTCGAAATATTTGCTTAATATTAATCACTTTTTCTTGATATACTCCTATATCTATCACAAGCAGGTTTCGAGTTGTTAATATTAATGTTTCGAGTTGTTAATATTAATTTTCATATTTTTGAGGCAAAATAACCATCATTGTACCTCAATAACTTTGTGTCGGATACTAACCGGATACATGCCGTATACAAACCAAATATAGCTTAAACTTTCAAACGAGAAAAAATAAACACATTCCTAATGGAATCGCCGATTATGTATTTTTATTTATGAAGGTAAGAAATGAAATCTTATGCGAATAATTTAATTTTTAGCATAAAATATTCATAGGTATCCTTGTTATCAAAATTTCTGGAGCATGTCGATGAGATGAACTTCTAAAAGTTAGTTGATTCAACCATAGATTCGATCTGACAGTTGGGTCATTATTCACAATTCAATTTTGAACAATATTAACGAAAAATGTCCGACTGCGAATTTGAATCCACACTACCAGAACTTCGAGTAGCTGCAGAACTAGCATCCGAAGGCTTTATTCCTGTGAAAAGCAGGGAAAGGTATGTGAATACGTACCTACGAAGGGTATATGCTGGTGCATGACTGAAAACCTCTGAGACTGTGCGCCTTGCCTATTTCGGTGAATTGAGTATTAGGCCAGTACATTAAGGTCAAGGTACTCGATGCTACAAACACTAGTAAATGTTAAGCATAATGTTGACATCAGTAATTATGCAAAATTGCGAGCATACTTGAAAATGCAGAAGGATACAAAGCTAAAAAGTCAAGTATTCTTTCCGAGTCAAACATCGATAAATTTCTAAACGATGCATATTAAAAATGTTAAAGTACAAATGTCTACACAGGTTGCTTTTCTGAAGTTTGCATGTGCGATGAACTTTTAGAAATGAAAATAAATGATTTGGAAATTTTAGAAAATCGGATTATAATTACTGTTCCTATAACCAAAACCTCCTCGCGTACATTTGTGATTACAAAACCGGAATGGATGAAAGCAGTGAAACAATACTGTGACATGCGCAACAACATGGACTGTGAAAGAGTGTTCTCACAAATGAGGTTTGGCAAAGTCACACGACAACCTTTTGGGAATAATCCTATCGGAAGTTTCTCCAAAAAAATTGCAACCTTTTTAAAACTAGAAAATGATAATGTCACAGGACATTGTTTCAGGCGTACTTCAGCGACATTATTAGCAAATACAGGTGGAGACATTCTACAGTCAGAGATTAGGGGAATGGAAATCCAGTACCGTGGCGGAAGGTTATATGGAGAATTCCTTGCATGCATGAGTAAAAATAGCTAATATGTTATTTCATGCAGAAAATCCTAGAACGTTAGCATCATAATCGACTTCTGAAACTCATAACTTTATGCAACAAGGTCTTAAACGCTCAATATAATCATAATTCGAATGTAACTATTACCTAATATTTATAATTCCAAATAGTTTTTTGTTCTTTTCATATTAAACGATATATATTTACCGATATCGATTTAATTCTGATTTATTTCCATGCTAGGTATAAAGTGACACAAACTAGCCGGTAAAGTAACATTTGCTAGCCGGGAAAGTGAGATTTGCTAGCCGGGAAAGAATGAAGTATGTAATGATGCGCTTTCCGACTGTTCTGAAGGTTAGAAAACCATCGATTACCAATCGTTTGTGAGTAAACATTTATATTTTTCAGTACATTCAGTCTCAAACGAAAGACGATAAGTAGAAAAAATAAAGGCTATAAAATTCGCCATCATTCAATGAATAGTGATACAGGCTGTTCCATTTGAAAAACATTAAAAAAATTCTGTGGAAATTTTTGTAATGTGAAATTAATTTTTGTCCAGCCTGAACTGAATTAAAACTTAATGAGAAAATTTTTTTGTCCATTGACTTTACCCATTTGGCTTCTTTTGAATTCCAGCAATAAAACCCAGAATTTCAATATTTATGAGACAAAATTATTTATTCTCCAAAACAGGTAGGATGTGGACAAAAATATTTTGGTGGTAAGTCATATTGACTATAAAGATTCTTAAAATGTTGAAACAAGTGGGGCATTCCATTAAACATAAACTTAAAACTGCATCTTTCCAATTTCTATTGTATAATGCACTATTCCCAAAATCGTATACAGGCAGATATTTGAAAAAATACTGCCATGCTACGAAGAAACCGAGAACCCAGGCGCCGAAAATGTATACTGTGAAAATACAATGTCGAGATTTAAGCGAATCTTTACAACGCTTTTCTGAAGTCAATAGGCCATGAGGACCAAGCAATTATTCCAGTTAGTGAGGATGTTGCAAAATTTAATAATTTCATTGTGAAATTTGATAATTGAAATATAAAAGCAAGAAGAATGACTTAGGTATAATATAAATATAAATATATATATATATATATATATATATATATATATATATAAAAATATAAATATATATATATATATATATATATATATATATATATATATATATATATATATATATATATATATATATATATATATATATATATACTTATATATACAAGGTGTTTCTGAATTGATGCAAAAGATTTCAATGGGTGATTCTTTAGCAAAAATTAAGGGGGTTCTTTCATACAACTTTTTGTTCAACACCCTTCACCCTCCAAGCTGCAGCCCTTTGAAATTATGTTAAAAAAAAGTTGTTTTTACTCAATACATCCACTTTGGAAAAATTTAGAAGTATGAAATTTGGTAGATACCTGATGCTAATAAAATGGCAGTTTTTGAGTGGTTTTGTTACCCTAAAATGTTATCACAAGGGGCTGAAAAAAAAACCCCTATGATATTTTGCACCAGAACTTTTTAATGCGGCTATATTTTCATATTTATAAAATATATTTCTAAAGATAGACTCAATATGCAACTTTTTTATGTCCTGACTATTTATCATAAAGTTGTTAGTTTGATCACAAAAAAAAATACTTTTCAGACTCTTTTCCCATAAATTCACAGAGAAGTTATCACTTATTAAAAAAAAAATAAGTAAGCTGCTGTCAAATGAAGTCATATGACAAATAGTTTCATTCTCCTGATTTTCTCTGTGTTATTCTTGAATCTCTGAAGAATTAAAACTAATTAAGTAAATAAAATGGCAAATTACAAAAATGCCGAAATGGCAGATATGCATTTTTTATATGTTCGTGCTAATGGAAATGGATTAAGAACTTGGAGGCTTTACGCTGAGTTATATCCATAACAAACATTACCCCACCATAGCGTATTCGCCCGTATTCATCAACGTTTACGAGAAGAAGGAAAATTTTGAAGAACAACCGTCGATTGCGGACGTTCTCGGGAAGTACGAAGTGCAGCACTAGAGGATTAAGTCGTGAAAAAGTCATTACAAAATTGTCCAGAAATCAGAGAAAATCAGGACAATAAAACTATTTGTCATATGACTTCATTTGACAGCAGCTTACTTGTTTTTTTAAAAATAAATGATAACCTCCCTTTGAATTTATGGGAAAAGAGTCTAATCAGTATATTATTTTTTTTGTGATCAAACTATGATAAAAAGACATACCATAAAAAAGTTGCATATGGAGTCTGTCTTTTCAAATATATTTTTTAAATAAGAAAATATAGGCGCATTAAAAAGTTCTGATGCAAAATATTAAAGGGGTTGTTTTTTTCAGCCCATTGTGATTACATTTAAGGGTAACAAAAACCCTCAAAAACTTGCCATTTTATGAGCATCAGTTATCTGCCAAATTTAATTCTTTTAAATTTTTCCAAAGTGGATGTATTGAATAAAAAAAAATTTTTCTACCTAATTTCAAAGGGCTGTAACTTGGAGGGTAAAGGGTGTTCAACTAAAAGTTATATGAAAGACCACCCTTAATTTTTGAATCACCCATTGAAATCTTTCGCATAAATTCAGAAACACCCTGTATATATAAACATATATATATATATATATATATATATATATATATATATATATATATATATATATATATATATATATATATATATATATATATATATATATATATATATATATATATATATATATATATATATATATACAGGGTGATTCACGGTGGATGGCATATTAGACGTTTCTGGTGAACCATACAACGGATCCCTTTGAAAATTCAATGAAGGGCATAATCGGACATTTTCTACCCAACTAAAATATTTTCGGTAATGCGGTGTTGCCACTTCTATAAGAAAGTAGTAGCAACTTTGATTTTCCAAATGGAACCACCTGTATATTATATTATTTTTAGAATCTCCAACAATTTCCTAACAACTTTCCATAATATTTCTCTGTACCTATCTGTTACCGTTTTCGAAATAAAAATTATTTTCGTTTTTTTTTTCGTCGGAAATCAAGACCTCTAAAAACTCTGATATCTTTGAGCTAAGAAATACAATGATATCGAAGTTTCGGATTAAGTTTGTTAATACCTAGGGCCTCCCTACACTTCAGCCTAATTTTTGTTATTTCAATACAGGGTGGTCAAAAAATACAGTTATTTCGTTAGCTTGGAAAAGTGACTATAAGTTGGTTATTTCAAATGAAATACCCTGTATATTATTACAAATTCGGAAAGCTGCTAGAATTTCCTTTTTATCTATGTAAATCATACCTATACCTAACTAGTCAAGTTTCGGACTTATGAGCACTTATTTGTGAAAATGTTCCTTGAACATGGTATCCCCTTGGTATTTGCTAAGCATGTCATGATTACTTACTATTTGACAGTAACGTTGTGACAATCTACTAATGATATCGAAACTTTCATCACTTCAGAAGTTGGAAATACCTTCAGAAACGATGGAAAAAGTTTATTGACATGAAGTTTTAATGAATTTGTTTATTATTTTTGGACAGTGTGATAAAATTATCAGCAGGACATGTAGAAAGTTCAATGAAATGTATCCGAATCTACCGCCAATGAACCTCAAGAAATTTATACGAATTCAGAACAATTTCAAAATGTTTGGTTCAACTTTAAAAGCACTAAGAAATGTACATCGGCCCGTAACTTCCGAAGACAACCAAATTAATGTCCTATCATATTTTCACGCATTTCCGGAGTCATCGATAAGAAGTGCTGAAGAAGATTTTGGCTAAAAATATTCATCTGTTCAAAGAATCTTGCAAAGACATAACATGCATGATTACAAATTCACCAAAATTAAAGCAATGAAGCCTCAATACCCTCAACAGAGAGTTGAATTTTGTGAAATGATGTTGGTACGCATTCAAAAAGATCCATTCTTTTAAAATAAAATGATTTGGACTGATGAATCAAAATTTTCAAGAGAAGGAATTTTCAATAGAAAAAATTGTCATTTTTGGTGCAGTGAAAATTTCAAAAAAGAAGCCGAGTATCATTTGTATAAATTTCTTGAGGTTCATTGGCGGTAGATTCGGATACATTTCATTGAAGTTTCTACATGTCCTGCTGATAATTTTATCACACTGTCCAAAAATAATAAACAAATTCATAAGAACTTCATTTCAATAAATTTTTTCCATCGTTTCTGAAGGTATTTCCAACTTCTGAAGTGATGAAAGTTTCGATATCATTAGTAGATTGTCACAACGTTACTGTCAAATAGTAGGTAATCATGACATGCTTAGCAAATACCAAGGGGATACCATGTTCAAGGAACATTTTCACAAATAAGTGCTCATAAGTCCGAAACTTGACTAGTTAGGTATAGGTATAATATACATAGATAAAAGGGAAATTCTAGCAGCTTTCAGAATTTTTAATAATATACAGGGTATTCCATTTGAAATAAACAACTTATAGTCACTTTTCCAAGCTAACGAAATAAGTGTATTTTTTGACCACCCTGTATTGAAATAACGAAAATTGGGCTAGAGTGTAGAAAGTCCCTAGGTATTAACAAACTTAATCCGAAATTTCGATATCATTGTATTTCTTAGTTCAAAGATATCAGAGTTTTTAGAGGTCTTGATTTCCGACAAAAAAAACGAAAATAATTTTTATTTCGAAAACGGTAACAGATAGGTATAGGGAAATATTATGGAAAGTTGTTAGGAAATTGTTGGAGATTCTAAAAATAATATAAAATACAGGTGGTTCTATTTGAAAAATCAAAGTTGCTACTACTTTCTTATAGAAGTGGCAACACCGCATTACCGAAAATATTTTAGTTGGGTAGAGAATGTCCGATTATGCCCTCCATTGAATTTTCAAAGTGATCCGTTGAATGGTTCACCAGAAACGTCTAATGTGCCATCCACCGTGAATCACCGGGTGGGGGTGTCCACGGAAGGTGGCTCGGCCGTATAACTTTTTTGTTTTCGGAGATAATGAAATGAAAGTTACAGGATCTTTAATGCATAAAACTGCATTTTTTGACAAGTAACTCAACTTCATGCAACTTCCGGTTTCACCGGAAGTGACATGAACTTTCGATTTTTAAATGGGACACCTGGTATATTTTCAGTTATTTGTCTCCATATGACATTTAAAAAACAACCATGTATCATTTGCTCCTTTTTGTAACCGAGGTATAATTTTTTTTTCCAAATAAATTTTTATCCTAGAGGGCTATAGATTCGAATAAATAATTTCGGTCCTAAAATGGCCTTGTTTACCGTCCTCAGACTTAGATTTGTGGGCGTGGCTTCGGACTTATTTTATTTCAGTTGTGTTGGTCACAGGCTACTCGATAATTTCAAATGTGTTTTTAATCTCAATAAGATGTTTCATTTAAAGAAAGTTCTCAGGTTATGGGGTTTCAGGTTTTTATCGAAAGTTTTCTTTCAACCTAATACCTAGAGTGCGGTATCAAATTAATCGTAATAAAATTATCCTTTTTTTTTTAACCCGACGAGCCATGTTGCCATTTGAAAAAAAATAGTTATAAAAGTTTTAAAATTAAACTTCACATAACTGGAACATTTTGATCGAAAACAGTGAAGTTGTATTTTAACATACATTTTAGGACCGAAATTAGTTATTTGAATGCATCCATAGCCCTCTAGAGTAAAAATTTGTTTCGAAAAAAAATTGAAAATTGGTTACAAAAAGTAACAAATGATACATGGTTGTATTCTAAATGTCATATGGAGACAAAAAACTGAAAATATACCTGGTGTCCCATTTAAAAATCGAAAGGTTATGTCACTTGACATGAAGCTGCATGAAGTTGAGTTACTTGTCAAAAAATGCAATTTTATGCATCAAACAGATCCTTCAAATTTTATTATTATCATTATCATTATTATCAATATCTCCAAAAACGGAAGTTATAGGGGTGAGCTACCTTCCGTGGACACCCGGTATATATATATATATATATATATATATATATATATATATATATATATATATATATATATATATATATATATATATATATATATATATATATACAAGGTGACCCAGAGCTACGTAATCGGTCCATAATTTTTTTTGTCATTGAAGATATCGATATGGAATTTTCAGAGCAAATATGATCCGACTAAGTCTATTTTTCAAAATTATTTTGAAGAAAATTGCACTTCCGGTTTTGCCGGAAGTGATATCAACTTTGTTATTTCAAATGGAATACCCTGTACATCTTTTGATTTTCGAATTTCTTATGTAATTTATAATAAAATTGTCATACCACTCTTTATACCTAAAATGAACAGTTTTCGAGTTATTCATTTTTTTCGTAAAATTTTGACAGTTGCGTCTTCAACAAAAACAGGCTATAACTTCTTTGCTAGTTGGTCTAGTGGTATGCGGTTTGGATTTTTGTAACCTTGAAACATTGTTTCATTTATTCCTTGTCAAAATTTTCCATATTTCTAACTAATTACTAGATGAAATCTAGGGTGAAGTTGGCAAATTTTAAATGTTAACAACTTTCTTATTTCCAATGGAATGCTATGTATATTTTCGCATTATTGAATTTGCTATTAAATTACCCTACGATTTGTATAATCATTCCCTATACCTAAAGTTAATAATAAGAAAGATATTTCACAATTTTGTAATAATTTATATATCAATACACCTGAGAAATCGTCTGGTGAGTTATTTTGACGTAGCCATCATGGATACCAATAACAAAAATTATTCAAAATCCAATTGTGTCACCTTTTCTAGTATTTGTTCAGTTAATAAAAAGAATTTCACGCGACAAGAAATGAGTAATATGGTTTACTGTATTGGAGATGCGGATCGAATGTTCTGCTAGCTAGTAGAATTTATCATCAAAAATATTCTTATTCTGATTCAACTACGTTTTGTGAATCTGTTATTAATAAGCATTGATTTCTTTCTGTATAACGTTGAAATTTATTATTTGCAGTAACTGTTGGTTTATGTGAATGTACTCTTCTTGATCAAAATGATAATGTCAAACTTGAAATTGAAAATTGACATCAGTCTACTACAAACATATATTGTTTATAAACAACAATAATTATTGAATATTAACGTCTTAGAATTACTATTTTTTCAATATCTTTTCGGATATCAGCATTAGGTGCTACAAACCTAATGAACAGAAAAGGTGACACAATTAAATTTTAAACAATTTTTGTAATTGGTATCCATGGATACGTCAAAATAACTCGCTATTCGATTTCTCAGGTGTATGGTTATGTAAATTATTACAAAATTATGAAATATCTTTGTTATTATTAACTTTAGGTATAGATAATGGTTATACAAATCGAAAGGTAATTTAATAGCAAATTTAATAATGCAAAAATATACATAGCATTCCATTAGAAATAAGAAAGTTATTAACGTTCAGAATTTGCCAACTCCACCGTAAATTTTATCAAGTAATTAGTTAGAAATATTGAAAATTTTGACAAGAAATGAATAAAACAATGTTTCAAGGTTACAAAAATCCAAATCGCATAACAATAGATCTACTAACAAAGAAGTAATAGCCTATTCTTGTTGAAGACGCAACTGTCAAAATTTTACGAAAAAAATTAATAACTCGGAAACTGTTAATTTTAGGTATAGAGAGTAGTATGACAATTTTATTATAAATTACATAAGAAATTCGAAAATTGAAAGATATACAGGGTATTCAATTTGAAATATCAAAGTTGATATCATTTCCGGCAAAACCGGAAGTACAATTTTCTTCAAAATAATTTTGAAAAATAGACTTAGCCAGATCATATTTGCCCTGAAAATTTCATATCGATATCTTCAATGACAATAAAATTATGGACCGATGACGTAGCTCTGGGTCACCCTGTATATATATAGAAGTAAGAATTATTATATATAAAATTAAGTGAACTAGGGCATTTATTCGAAACTAATCAAACAAACCTCCTAGCGGAGCTGGTTATAAGAGTTCACGAAGCATCGAAATACATATCTACCCTAGACGACAATTGTTAGAAATGTTAATTTGTTTATCACGATCGATGGAAATTGATAGACAGACTGTTTCGCCCTTATTGGGGCTCATCAGTATCATCAATTGTTTCCGACTGGTGGCACTGTGTCATATTTATATGCCAGTGTTGGGTAGGATACGACATGAAAATGAGTTTGTAAGAGTAGCCTCTTTTTTGTACTGAGCCAGTACAATGTCCCACTTCAAATGACGCGAGGCGTACTGAAGCTGGGCGATACGTTTGAAGTTACGAGTACGAATATGACATTTGATTTTATTGCAGTACAATATATACAGTCTGAACTCTGAT
This sequence comes from Cynegetis impunctata, assembly GCA_030704885.1. Taxonomy (NCBI): domain Eukaryota; kingdom Metazoa; phylum Arthropoda; class Insecta; order Coleoptera; family Coccinellidae; genus Cynegetis; species Cynegetis impunctata. Next base: position 91,466 of record JARQZK010002892.1, read on the forward strand.
TGATGATATATTAATAATCAGTATCGCAAAGTGATATGAAACGATTAGCATAGTGAATTTTGTTTGTAAGTAGGTAAATAAAAATATAAACAATTAATATATTTTGAAGGGTTAGGATATTCAAAAGCAAAACAGCTTCAATACGTGCCTCATACTTCATGGACATGTCATTATCGCTCAACGAGATAATGCAATAAAGGATCCCGCACGGGAACCCATATAAAATGGTTCTCGTTGGAATTTCTTCATTTTTTTATACGTTTTTATATCCTTTGTTATCAATAAAATGTGAAGGTTTTGAACAGTTTCTATGTCTAGTTTCGGTTTTATGGATTTTTGAAATGTTGCGATTAAGCCATAAGTGATAATGCTTTAAAAACTTTGTTAGTGTGAAATAATGTTTGTTATTATAACTTTGGGACCAACTGTAGATATTTCAAGAATAATATATATTTTTCATTATTTTTTTAACAATTGCAGATCAGAAATGATTCTTTTCCCTTCAGGGCGACTCTAAAACAGTTACAAATTATGTCAAAAATTAATTTATATAACAGTATTTCCTAAACTTTTATTGGTATTATATTAAACACTTTTGAGAAAATCTAAATATTAAAGACGCTACTTTATTCATCATCCACCTAAATAGAAACCATAAAATTTTATTCTGATCCGACCTACATAGATAAGCAAAACAGCTCAACATGACAGTTACAAAACTAGCGAAAATCGACTTCCTAGATTTTTCACCACATACCAGCTAAGAAAAGTATTGGTTGGCTCAGCGTTGCCAACGACAACAATAAATATGGCGATTGTTCATGAAAAAATGTCAACCAAATTGTACCTTTATTTAGTTTTTAATTCAGTTTAAGCAATTTTTAATCATTAATTATTATTTAGTTCTACTTTTGTATTAAAAAAATGCCATTTAATAATAATAATAACCGTGTCAATTGTTATGTGTGTAATGTTTTATGTGAAGTAAGATTTACAACAAGATTGGTAAATACTGAAATCAATGAACACAAGAGGCAAATAGCTATTTTAAGAAGAGAAAACTTAAACCACCCTGCCTTGGAGTTTAACAATAATTCTCGAGTTTGTTTGAATTGTTCAAGATCTCTTAATGAAGAAATTGAAATGGTACAACAGGATTCGGAATGTTTAAAACTGAATATTTCAAAGCAATCAGCGAATGCGTCTTGTGTAATTTGCAATGAACAAAATCATTCAGGGAGAGTTTCAACAAACTTTATTACTGACATTTTTATAAAAAGCAATATTTATGTTCCGGAAATAGTCCGTGTTTGCTCACGACATTTGGACGAAAACGACCTTTCACTGCCAGAACTAGATACCTTCAGTACTTAGATAATTCCTTATGTTTTCTCAAAAGAGTTTGATATAATACCAATAAAACTTTTAAGAAAATATTTCAAAAAATGTTATGAAATTTAATTTTTGACCAATTCTGTGATTATTTCAGAGCCACCCTGTAGGTACTGATCTGAAATTGTTGGGAAAATGATAAAATATATATATTCTCTGGAAACTGTTCACATAATTTTTCTCAAAAATATTATAATAAATTAATTGCACATGGAATAATTCTTTCAAACAATTATCGCAATTGGCTTAATCGCAATATTTCAAAAATTCATAAAATCGAAACTAGACATAGAAACTGTTTGAAACTTTCACATGTTGGTGATAACAAAGGATATTGAAACATATAAAAAAATTAAGAAATTCCAACGAGAACCATTTTATATGGGTTCCCGTGCGGGGTCCTTTGTAGCATGCGTCTCACTTCCTCTTTGTCTTCATCCTACAGTTTTACGGAGACGGAAAGTAAGTAGCGCCTTTCGCGACACCCGCGTCATAAAATTTGAAGCAGTACAATATAAAATATTAAGCCGCTCTTACATTTTGACATCATGTACGGGACAAATGTACTACCTCTTGTAAGTCCTACTCAACACTATATGCCATTAAGTTGCTGGAAGGAAAATATAAGACCGTTTGACATGTTGGTTTGGTTATCACTTTCGATGGATGGATGATACTGATGAGCCCCAATAAGGGCGAAACAGTCTGTCTATCAATTTCTATCGATCGTGATAAACGAATAAACATTTCTAACAATTGCGTCTAGGGTAGATGTGGATATTTCGATGCTTCGTGAACTCTTATAACCAGCTCCGCTATGAGGTTTGTTTGATTAGTTTCAAATAAATGTCCTAGTTCAGTTGATTTTATATATATATATATATATATATATATATATATATATATATAGGGTAAAGAGAGGAGAGATGGACCACGGTTTAGAAGTGTCGCAACTAAAACTATATTAAAGCATATATAAACCTAACAAAATTGGTAAAATATAAAGTAATGTTAATATTTTAAACCTAAAGTAAAATTTGGTTATAACAACTATTTTAAAGAACATGGTAACAAACTTAATATAACATTACATTGGACCGACTCTCCTCCAAGTCGGAGGATAGATGGACTGCATATACTAGGATAGATGGACCACCTCAACATCTTGTTTTTTCTTAGCTACATTCATACCACAAGCATGGCACATGGATTCAAAGTTCGTACAGCCTTCGTGGAGCCATCGCTTGCATATAATGCATTGGATCCAATCTTCCTTTTTCTTTGTTTTCCTGTAATCTTGACCCCTTTTCCGCCAATACTTCACCAGCCCGAGTGTTTAATTGAAGGCCGGTCTCATCACAATTAAAAGTATTACCCGGTTTATCAAAAAGTGATTTTTCTGTTAAAACGCGTTCCAGATTTTTAAAATAAAAATGCACTACATCTTTGGACATCCCCATAGCCCTAGCAACTGAGACGTTTTCAGCTTTTCTTACAACAATGTCAGATCTTCTTCTCAGAAATGATTCCAACCACTTTTGTCCAGCCTTACCTAAATAATTTAAAAAAAAACAGTTGCCTAATAGTTAAAATATGTTATTTTTCTGTATAGCGTGTAAACAGTTACTCACCTCAATTTTCGTTAAATATATTCTTAATTCCTAGCTCTACTGCCAAATTGTAAGCCATTTGTCGAACTTCCTGTCTTGTAGGGCAGAAACCATTTTTTTGAAGCTTTTTAATGTGATTGGCAAGTTTCGATTCAGCGTTTACTCCAAGCATTGAATCCGGCCCTAATCTGTTTAGTTTGTCTGTATTATTGATTTTTTTTCTTCGTTTAAGTGTAGTCTTTGGTATTTTAAAATGTATAGCCGCTTGGTTAACACCCATGGCACCTTCTTTGCCCGAAATTATGGCTGATTCCAAATCATTTGCTGACCATAATCCTCTTGGGGGTGCATTAACCTTGCGCTTACGTATTAGGCATTCGTCTAAAACACAACATATGGTTAAACACCAGGTCCATCTATCCTCCTATAGACTGGTCCATCTCTCCTTTTTCGAGAGAAGAGATGGACCACCTGATTTATTGTAACTGAATCGATTAAATCGAAACATTTTAAGTTAGGAATAAACTTCAGATATCTTATGGTTATTGTATGACCCAATTTGGCAATATAACTCACCTAGCTGGTTGCAAACTCTATCACAAATATTTGCACATAAATTTGTCACACTAGAAAAACCAAAAATATTAAATATTTGTTCTGAAACACATCAAAATAAAAAACAATGGCGTTTCTCTATGTCTACAGGTGCTAACAGAGATGTGCTCCCGCAGAAAATATCGACGTTGCCGTAGTTTACGAAATATCCGTGGTGGTCCGTCACTCCTCTTGGTCCATCTATCCTCTCTCTACCCTATCTTAAATGCATTAGATTAAACGAAATTTGTCACTTTGGCGCTCGAGTCATGGTAGTTAGTAGATCAAATCTCTTACAACCTTATCAGTTTCAGTTATATAATAAATGGAAAATTCGATTTGAAACACATACATTTATCTTCCTTAATAAGAACATCAACAATCATTTTCAATGCTGTCACTTTTTGAACATGTATGTTTTGAGAAATCTCTATTTGATAATCGTGAATCTACTTAACATTCATTATTCAACTCAGGTGCTCTAACTTAATGTTTTGTTTGAACGATGAATGAAAACGAAACGAAACATCTTTGTTTTTTTTGGTGCTTAGAACGACAATGGTATTTCACCTTCGACAATATGCGTCATTACGTTTTAATATATATGAGTAAGGAATCTATGGCATAAATTTTTAAGATTTTTGTTATGTTACCTGTGCTAAAAGAAAGAAAGTTTCGCTGGACATTCTGAGAGCATCAACATTCCGTTGAGCAATGAACGTAGACGAACTGCAACCGGGAGCAGCCTGGTGTATATTTCCAAATAATCCTCCTACTCCTATGGTTGTTACAAGTTCGTCGTATGGAGTAAAAACATCTACTTTTCCTCTCATGATTATATAGACAGAGTTATGAACATCATAACATTTTATCACATTATCACCTGAAATAATATGAATCAGTTGCATTTGCAATTCACAAATAAGAATTTAAATGGAAGACATTGAAAGAGAAATTACTAACTCCACTAAGTTGAACCCACCCGATTACAAGAAAAGTTATCAGGTATTATCAGTAAAGTCTTATGCCTTGCATGCTTAATATATATATATATATATATATATATATATATATATATATATATATAAATATATATATATATATTATACATATATATATATATATATATATATATATATATATGTGTATATATATATATATATATATATATATATATATATATATATATACATATATATATATATATATATATATATATATATATATATATATATATATATATATATATATATATATATATATATATATATATGAGTATATATATATTTAATTTATTCTTTCTTTACATCTTTCATATGAAAAATGGAATATTTTAATATAGGTAATCATATGATTATATGAAAGGAATAATGAAGGGTAACAAATACTGCAGCCGAAGAATATTGATGAAACTCACTTTTCAAAAAGTATTCTTCTTTCAAATTCTTCGCAAGGACCTTTAGATATGGCCTAGCAATTTTCTGAAATATGGAAACTTCTCTAAGAGTTTTCTCGTACATGAATAAAGCAATATCTCCTCTCAATGAAGAATTCAATTCATTGACCATTTCTCTATTCTCCATTCCAGTAGTTCTTTTAAACACATATTCAAAATAGCGGAATATCTGTGAATTGAAATGTTTAAATTTGGGATATGCTAGGAACGAAATTATGAAAATAATACAGAATTATTTTTATATTCAAAATTAATATTTCATAGAATGACAATTTTTGTTTTGTTTTCAGTAACGGATAATGCTTTTCCATGGGTTTTTTCACATAAGAACTTACTTTGTAACGATAAACATTTCACTTTGTGTTTCCCCCCGATCATATTTTCTCAGAGAAATTTTAAGACTGTCAACTGAACATCGCAAACAATGTGTTGGTTACCATAGAAATACCAGCATATGAAAAGTTACTACTATACTAGAAGGAGACATTAGATATGACCATGATTCCCTTCGTGCAAAGTTTAAACTGCGCGTAGCTTGGGCTAAAAGAAAAAAAGCACCCAGAAATCACCGAGTCCTAAACCATTAAGATGAGTAAATAATATCAAAATACAAATCACAGTTAGGTGAACAGCTTTTATTGGTTTCTTCTTCAGACAACATTGAGGAATATTGATTTAGCATGGACAACTGTTTGCTACATAGTTCTACTGAAAAACCTAAACATGAATGCATGACAGGCGAGATACAGGAATAAATAGAGAAGTGTTGAAAGTATATTGTCGGTCAATGACTGTGACGCTTGCTGGTATTTTCAAAAAGGAAAATCCGCATAAAATAAGAGTGGATGAAAAAACGTTGTGTGCAAGCCAAAAACCTGCACTGCTTAGGTGATAGATTCAACCTTCACCAAAAGTATGAAAAATAGCCATAATTTACAAGAAGAAGCCTGTAAAATATATTAGAGATTTTGGATCCTAAAGGTTTGCTGAAGACGTTGATAATATATACATCTGAACTATTGAATATCGCAATATCCATCTAATGTTGCGAGTAATCCAGACCAAGCATTACGAAAAGCGGTTATAGGTATATACTAAACAATTAATAAAAAGTAATGAAGGCCCAGAATCGAACAATATGTATTAAGGATTGATTGGGCCGTTACATGATGTGAATTGATAAACATATCAAAACAATGGTTTATAAAAATAACTTACGAATTTATTGAATAAAAAACGCATGACGCACGTTTTGGTGAAACTTCACCTTCTTCAGATGTTGAATGCAAACTAAATGAATTTCTCCGTTATATCGAATACAAAAAATAAATAGATGCCAAATTGAGTTGAAAAGGTAAATGAACAGATGGTTACAAATAATTAATAAAATAGGCAAAACCCATTCTAAACTGCTAGTTAGGTAGTTCTGTAATTTTGAAAAGATTCAGAAAGGAGCTTGTAGTATGATCAATTTGGCTATTCAATATAAGACCTGAATGTTTGTATTTTTTTATCTGTAATTATTCTAGATAATTATTTTCAATTCCTTTGCTTTCAGCATTTAATATTTCAAAGTCAAATTTATTTTTTTGGTTTAAGTAGTTTGCATAATATGAATCCGACTTTTGATTAATATTTTCTATATTAGACAATATGATAGATAAAAAGTTGTTCAAAAATGCGATTAGCCAGGTGTACCCTGTTTTATGTAGCCAGCTCTTGGACTATAACAGTTTCACTTTTATCGAAAATTCAAGTAAAAAACTCAAATCACTTTTATCTAAACACAACATCAACATTGTTTACCGTACCGGAAATTATATAAAAAATAATAAATCAAAACTGAGATTGAATTCTCGCACATCACTTGGTGAAACATCATAAAGAATAAAGTATAAACTTTAAAATAAAAACACTTGGCTTATGTTTCACAATATAAAAAAAATATTTAGTTACTGTATTTAGCAGTAATGAAAAGTCGACATATTTCGAGTTATGAACTCATTATCAAGACTGACAACAGGAGAGTATTGCATCGTAATTTATAAAACAGACAAAAGCAAAGGTGATACCTGAAAATCAATTTGTTCGTTTACAAGGGGTAATTGACTATTATGGGCGGAACTTATTTCGAGAATTTCGAGAAGGTCCAGGCGTTTACCCTTGTTACCTGAATGTAACAATTTGGTTTTGTTGAAATCCAGGAAGTGATTGAATTTTATACAATGTTCAGAGAAGCCAGTGGTATTTTTGTTTTGTAAAATTGACTTTTTATGTTCTTCAATACGAATATTTATATTCCTTCCTGTATGTCCAATATAGAAAGCAGGACATTCGTCGTAAAATATTTTGTAAATACCACTGTTTTCTCCGATGTTAGATTTTTCTTTATTATTGACCAAGAATGACTTCAAGTTTCTTTTATTTGTACAAATTGTTTTAACGTTATTTTTCGATAGTCTGTTACAAATTTTGCTACTCAAATTCGGCACATAATTTATTGGGAAGTATTTTTGTTCTTCATTAATAGTTTGCGTGGGGTATATTGAATGCAACAGATAATTAATTCGTTTTTTCCCAATGAGCTTGTCGATAAGACTTTCATTGTAACCGTTATTGATGGCTAATAATTTAATTGTATTAACTTCCGTTTGAAAATTTGTTTCCGATAATGGAATCGTGAACAACCTATGTATGAACGAATGAAAAGCACTGAGTTTTATTTTAATGTGTTGGTCACTGTCGCTGTGAATTAAAGTATCTGTGAAGGTTGGTTTTCTATAAATGTTGAAAGTAAGAGAATTCAAATTCCTAGCAATCTGAACGTCTAAGAAATTCAAGGTACCGTTTTCGTTTTCTACTTCTTTTGTAAATTGAATCGAGTTGTAGAAAGTATTTATGTATTTAAGGAAATTATCTAACTGCCTATCTGTTCCGGTCCAACTACAAAAAATATCATCTACATAACGCCTCCATAATAAAACGTTAGTAATTAAATTATTATCAGCATTGAGAATTTTTTCTTCTAAGTTATTCATGAAAATTTCACTCAACAAAGGCGATAACGGTGATCCCATGGGCAATCCGTCTTCTTGTTTGTATATTATATTATTAAATTTGAAATAACTCTGTTTCAAACATAAGTTTAAGGCAGACATTGTTTCGTTGACTGCTTGTAAACGAACAAATTGATTTTCAGGTATCACCTTTGCTTTTGTCTGTTTTATAAATTACGATGCAATACTCTCCTGTAGTCAGTCTTGATAATGAGTTCATAACTCGAAACATGTCGACTTTTCATTACTGCTAAATACAGTAACTAAATATTTTTTTTTTATATTGTGAAACATAAGCCAAGTGTTTTTATTTTAAAGTTTATACTTTATTCAATAAATCAAAAGTTCACAAAAACAATAAATCAAGACTTCATAAAATTAATTGTGGCGATTGTGATGAGTTAAACATTATTAGAACTTTCAGAAGCTTTCAAACCAGAATTTCATAACACAAACGTAGCTTTGTTTATCGAAAGTCGGATTCACATTAAACAAACCATTTAATCCAAGAAAATCACACATTCAATATTGACTTTGAAATATTGAATGCTGAAAGTATGGGAATTAAACTTAATTTTCTATAATCATTACAGATAAGTAAATACAAACACCTCCAGGTGACGACAGGTGGATAAAGAGGTTGTTGGAATGGAGGCCTCGCACCGAAAAGCGAAACAGAGGAAGACCACCTACACGATGGACCGATGACCAGAAAAGAATCGCAAATAATTGGATCCAGACAGGCCAAGATAGAAATGGGTGGAGGGCCATGAGGGAGGCCTATGTCCAGCAGTGGACTTTCTAAGGGCTAGGTGATGAAATACAAACATTCAGGTCTCCTATTGAATAGCCAAATTGACCATACTACAGGCCTACATACACCTTTTCAAAATTACCAAACTTACTGAATAGCAATTTAGAATGGGTTTTTCCTCTTTTACTCATTATTTGTAACAATCCTTTTATTTACCCATTCTACACAATTTGTCATCTATTTATTTCTTGTATTCGATATAACGGAGAAAAATATTTAGTTTGCATTTAGCATCTGCAGAAGGTGAAGTTTCACCGAAACTTGCGTTATGCGTACTTTATTCAATAAATGTGTAAATTGTTTCTTGTGAACCGTTGTTTTAATAAAATATGTATTTAGATACCTTTGATCTGATAACTGCAAGCAATATTCAAACCATAATGAAGCTTCAATGTGGTACACAACAGCTGACAAATTACAAAATACTGGCTTCCCTCTATATTTATTTATTTGACAACCACCGCAAAGTGAATATTAGTAAATCTGAATACATGTTAATGGGGATTAGGTACAAGCTAATGCAAAGTAATATCAACAACCTAACATTGGAAATAGATAAATATAGCTTAGAGAGAGCACGCCAAATTGAATATTTAGGAATTATCTTGGACGAAAATTTGAATTTTAAATCACATAGTGAATATATAAGTAACAAAATGTCCAGAAAAGTATATTACCTTGCTAGACACAGCAAAAGAGTTAACATGAATATACTACTCTTATTGTTGAAAACAATGATAGTGCAAAATGAAAAATACTGCTCATCAGTATTGTTTGCGCTGCGAAAACCTTGCAAGGATAGTATCCAGAAAATCCAAAATTAGGGTATGCGTATTGTATTGAAGTGCATTAGAAGAACACCCATTAAAATGATGCTAGAAGTATTAAACCTAATGAACGTAAATCAGAGAATTGTTTTTAGAACACTTGATTATGTTCACAAAATAGAACAACATGACATCTAGTTATTTGAAGGAATATTTGCAGAACGTTTATGATATACGTGGATATGAAACACGGCAGCGAAATGATTTTTATGTGAATTCCTATAACACCAAACAGAAGAATAACTCAACATTCAGTACGGGTATCCGATTAATAACACTTTGCCGAAGAATATAAAAAACTCGAATAGTTATAAATTATTTGAAAAATTGTTAATCAATTATGTTAAGGAACATTTTTAAGTCTGTATACTCATACTGAAACAATTGTGTTGTTAATAGCTTTTTATGCTAAATAAATATCATTATTATTATTTTCATAAACTCAAGTTTATTCCTCTAAAGGTCAACTACATTTTAAATATTTAGAATTTTCGATTCTCATGGCCACTATTAACCAATCTGAATCAAGGTTACCCCCACGATATATTCAAGGTCAATGAATTTCGAAGGTTATTTTTCTCAAGGTCAACCAATGTTCATGGTCAAGGTCATTGTGTATTGTGCATCATCACTCTTTATCTACTCCTAAGGTCTGTTTGGTCATTAGTCATGAGTACATTCTCTTAACTTTGTTCGATAAGTGCAATGTTTAACGATAACTAGTGTATAAAAATTGGCAACTCTATGAACAATGAATAAATTTCAATTTTAAGATCAAGATTTATCAAAGACAGATAAACAGTCTTTATTATTGACCAATGAGTCACCTAAATTTCTTTATTCGTACTTGTAGTTCTTGTTTTTTTATAATCTACTTCAAATCTTGTGACTCAACTGGGGGGACAAAGTTAAGAGAAAATTATTTTTATTCAACTACATTCTCAATGTTTGGATACACATGCTGGTGGAGTAATTTCCGTTGTTTTTTGATTATAAGTTCATCCATTATTTCTCAACTTGAGTCATTTGTTTTCTTCGTAAAATTTTTCTCTGGATAATGGTCATATTACTAATATATAATATATATGAAGGAATGGAAAGTGATAATTTGTATTGTATTTCAATTAGCACCATTTTTATGTATCATGGTATCAGCGTGCGCAGATTTTCTATAAATGCCAAAACTGAATTATTTATATATTATAGGTCCAGACTTTCATGGCATGAAACTGATGGTGATCATTTTTGATCTCTACAGTGAATTTCATTAATCGATGAAATGAGTTAATAAGTTTCAAAAATAAGTCTAATTGCCTATCCAAATACAGGAAACATCATAAATACATCGTTTCTACGGAAAAACCTTTTATTTAATCAGTATATATTATTATTAGCAGAAGAAAATTTACTGTGGGATGAATAAATTTCACTCAATCATGGAACTAAAGGTGAATAAATAAGTAATCCATCTATCTGTTGATTATTATAATTATTGCATTGAAAATAACTTTGTTTTATACACAAATTAATTAGTGATATGGTGTTTCTATTTTCATGCTATTGATAGGTCAGTATAAATCCGTAGTTTTTCGGTATTCAATAAAACTGTTATTGGTGTACACGGAAAGAGGTAAATTTACATCGAGACAGTGGCGTAGCGTGTCTTGGAGGGGCCCTGTATCAAAATTAGTTGTGGGGGCCCAAATTGAGGATTTCTCACAAAAAAAAAAAACGAAAATGCTTACATCAAATTGAAATAAATGTTTATTGATCATAAGTTATCAATTCTTTTTGGAAATTGAGCTAGGAAATAGTTCTAATTAAATATACACTTTTCTTGCTTTTTTTTTCGGAAAATTGATTCATTAAATCATCTATAACTGAAGACAATTTAAGTTTTTCTAACATTTCTGGCTCTATAGACAATAGTGACAAGTCTGATAGCCGTTCCTGTCCCATCGAAGTCCTTAGGTAATTTTTTATCAGTTTCAATTTCGAATAACTTCTTTCAGCTGTTGCGGTTTAAACTGCTAAGGTCAAGAATAGAAAGCATGCTGTTATTACCTCCGGGAAACTGGATGCAAGGCTATTGAATTTTATCAGCAATAATTCCATGAGTTCCTTAATGGAATTAATTTTTTGAATTTCAGATTTTAAGCATGTTTTCACAGCAATTAATTGTTCATAAAGATTAACTGAGATGTCTGTATTTAGCCGACAGTTTTCCGGAAGCGTTTCTTATCACTTCGTTTGAAGAAGATAGGAGTTTCTCCGGTTGTAGTACTTAGGTCACAAAGGCTCTGGAATCTTTGTTTAGTTTGAGAAATTAATATATCTAAACAGCAACAGTACCTACACATTGACCTCATCTTCTGATAACCCATCAAAAAAACGCTTCGTTATCTTTCGCCTTTCATTTTTTAAAACAGTTGTTACGCCCCCACTCTTTTGCTAAATCTCTGGACAACATTGAATGAATTTTGATTTCTTATTTCGCTCAGTCTATTCAAAAGATTACTTAATAAAATACTAGCTTTCTTTAAGTCATTATTTTCATGCTATAGAGCTTTAGAAACAGGATTAATTATTTCAAATAGTGGAGGAAAAATGTGACAAGCACTAAGAAATCATAACTCTCTAAAATGTTAATTATATTTTTACAATCTTCACGTTCATCTTTTTTAGTGAAAATTAAATTGAGTTGGTACAAGGTTTTCATGATTAATACGTAATTTTTCTTTATCGCTAAGAATGAGTCGTTCTTTGAAGACCATTTAGTATGACATACCTTTTTAAGGGTAATTTTATATTTTTCACATGAATGGTTACTCAATATTGCCCAGCGTTTTATACTAATGCTAAAAAAGTATATATTTTTTATAAATTATCGAAAAAAATCGACACTTCAAGAACACGTTTCGAAGCATCGTTTAAAATTAAATTTAATGCGTGTGCAGCACAATCAACATAATCGGCATTCGGGGCATGCTCTTTTATGAGAGCTTGTAATCCTCGATATATACCCGACATAACATTTGTTCCAACGTAACCCTGTCCTCTACATTTAGACAAATCAATTCTATATTTTTTAATCGTATTCAAAATTTCAGTTTTAAGTCATGCCGCAATGCAATCGGATACTGCTATGAACCCCATAGTAAACGTAGAATTGACATAAAATTTCCAGAATCAGAATCATGGCCTCTTAAAGGTAGATTACATGATGCTAAAGTAATTAATAACATAAATTATACGATGCAATACATCTCTCCAGAATGTAATTTTACTATTGATTTCACTTTACAATAAAGTGTCGATGGTATTTCCTTGTTACCAATTATTATAAGATAGGGATGCATTAATATGCTGCTGTGAGTTTTCATGGTCAAATATACTTTGCGTAAAATTGCTTCTAACGGAAACATCGTTAACCCATGCGGAAGAGTACGATTTGCTTCGACGATCTGCTAATAACCAACAAAAGTGGCAATAATTAAGGCTTTTGAAAGTTTGAAATATTGGAATAACATAGCCAGAATCTTGAAATTTTTATGCCCTCTTTAATTAAATATGAATAATTATAGGCCTAAAAACATAGCTTTGTTTCCGAATCGTTTGGAAACGGTCCTCGTGGTTTGAATGGACCTATTTTAAAAATTATTTTTCGTTTGCATTCATTTGTACTATCACCAAAATTTACTCTATTTGACGAAATTATATTATGTATTTCTTCAGACTTCTTAGAATCATCGATTTGGGTTTGTTCTATTTCTGGATGGACATCTAATGGAAAATGGGCCTCAGAAGAATCTAAAAATATAATTGAATAAAATTAATACAGTGAAGATTTTTTAAATTATTCGAAACTAGAGGACTAAAGCTAATGTTTAGATGAATTTAAAAAATATTTGTTGAATAACGTACGAACGTAAGGTTATGAGCATTTGGTCAAAAATTCGGAATATATATTTTTTTGTACGCGGCATAACCGAAAAGTGCTAAATTATCTATCCTCCTAGCTGTATGAGAAAAATGGCTTTTAGAGTAGGTAATAATCAACTACTAAAGAAGAATATCAAAACAAAATTCTAATTATTGCTCTGTACAATACGTGATCAGGTATTTTCATATATTGAAGATTGCCATTGTTCTGTCAAAAAACCAAATTCACCCTCTGCTAGTGGTAGATAAATAAGCAGTACTTACCATTGCAATCTATATTACTCACAGAAGCTGATTGCTGAAAAAACGAAGAAATTTTGGGCATTTTTTTCATAACCTCCTCCCTTTTCTGTTTACATTTTTTTTTCACTCATTCTTTTCACAAATCAAACTGAGTAACCAACAAATATTCAGAAGAACAAGATTGTATTGTATTACAATGTAATAGTAATAATGTTTGAACCGAGATGAATTAAAACGCGTGAATATAATTGCTCTCCGTGGTTTCTCATTGTACATCGGTTAATGCGAGATTCCTCCGCTTAAGGGAATGACTTAAACGGGGGAATCCCGCAATAACCGATGTACGATGTTGCCAACTTTTGGGAACACGCTTAACCCGGGAAAAAAGAGATTGCTTTTTTTGACTTTTCTCATTTCTGAAGAGAAAACTCTGTTAGGCCAAGCTACAGAGATTTTTTCATGTAAAAAGTGTTAGAAGAAAACCAGCTCCGCCATTTTGTGTGAAATAGTTCCACATGATATAGTGTTTTTCACTCGACTTTATTATTTATGTCTTTGTTATTAACAATTTTATGCAAAAAATCGCGTTTTTTTTAGTTTTTTGCTTATAAAATTGAAATTATCAGAGTAATCGTGATGATGTCATTAGACTTATTGTAGAAAAAGAAAAGACGAAAAAAATGAGAGGTCGGACGACTCGATCAGACCCTTAGTCTAGGGGAAAATTGGAAAAAACCGTCCAAAATGCAGTTTTTTCAAAAGTTCATAACTCGGTTATTTTTTGAGTTGTAGCGTAGATCCTCCGGTTAGTATTATTTATCAATATAAACTTTATTTGTGCGGAGAGCAGGAACTGTCCGATGCATAGTTTTTGATCTGTGGCCATTTGATTATGTTACTATGCAATTTTCCAGCAGACCTTAATGCGACAGGTATGGTCCGATTTCAATTTACTAAAAAGATTTTGAAAGTAGAATTCTCATAGTTCAAAACGTTCATCTTGGTTTTCCATAAAAACGCTGAGAAATATGTTAAAAATAAAGCTGAACATGACGAAAAACGGCCGAGCGCGTAAGAGTAGTTGAAGAGTGGGGGTAGAGCAGCAGGCAAGGAGAAATATGACATTCGAAAGCGTCAGCATTTTGAACGTAACAGTAATTTCTAAACGTTGTCAGATAATAATTGTAAACCCCCACTCCTCAACTACTCTCACGCGCTCGGCCGTTTTTTGTCATGTTCAGCTTTATTTTTAACATATTTCTCAGCGTTCTTATGAAAAACCAAGATGAGCGTTTTGAACTATGAGAATTCTACTTTCAAAATATTCTTAGTAAATTGAAATCGGACCATACCTGTCGCATTCAGGTCTGCTGGAAAATTGCATAGTAACATAATCAAATGGCCACAGATCAAAAACTATGCATCGGACAGTTCCTGATCTTCGCACAAATGAAGTTCATATCAATAGCTAATACTGGCCGGAGGATCTACGCTACAACTCAAGAAATAACCGAGTTTTGAACTTTTGAAAAAACTGCATTTTGGCCGGTTTTTTCCAATTTTCTCTTAGACTAAGGGTCTGACACCATCACGATTACTCTGATAGTTTCAATTTTATAAGCAAAAAACTAAAAAAAAACGCCATTTTTTGTATAAAATTGTTAATAACAAAGATATAAATAATAAAGTCGAGTGAAAAACATATCACTATATCATGTGGAACTATTTGACAAACAATGGCGGAGCTGGTTTTCTTCTAACACTTTTTGCACAAAATGCTCACTCTGAATCTCTGTAGCTTGGCCTATGTAGGCACGTTAAGGGCTCCTGTAGACCGGGAGCCCCGTATCATTGATACGGCTCATACGGATCATAGCTACGCCCCTGCATCGAGAGAAACTAATTTTTCATTACGTGATATCTGCAATAGATTATATATCTCTATCGATAAGAAGCCCAGTATGCAGAAATAATATTGAAATATGGACCTAATTCAATAAATCATAAGGAACTGAAATTATCAATAGTCAACACAAAAATATCTTGTAGCATTATAATGTATAATATGTATTACATACATCATACAAGCTGTATGTTCTCATCTGTTGAAATGATTTGAATCAAACAACAAAGAGGAATTCAAAGCAATTCAACAAATGAAAAATAAAATGTCCAAAAATAATTGAATTATTTGTGAAGCAGATAACGTCACCATAATGCACAAAAAAGATTACATCAACAAAACGCAAAAGCTCTTGAAAGAAAAATTCAAAAAACTATACAAAGATCCAACGGAAAAATATCAAGCTGAAGTCATAAAATAGTTTTCCGCCATTCTTTCCCTGCAAAATGAGTAACATCATACTCATCTAAAGGTTAGAATGCCTACAATTGTGTCTTACATACATATTCCAACATATAAAATATGCAAATTCCTCAATGTTAATTTGCCAACTTTAATTGAGCACAAATCTAAATAGTAATAATCCTTTTTTGGAACTAACTATTGATCTTGTAGCTACCATCTTATACGAAATCAGTATTTTATGTAATGAACATCTTTCCGTCTATACCAATTGTTGGTTAATTGAATATAATTACCGTCAAGATACAAATGAATAATGATATCAATAGCATAAGAACACAAAAAAAGACACTAATTATTATTGTGTGTAAGACTATAATAATAATAATAATAATAATAATAAAGTCCGTTTTATTTCCAATCTTCAATTGTTATTACAAAATTTATATATATATATATATATATATATATATATATATATATATATATATATATATATATATATATATATATATATATATATATATATATATATATATATATATATATATATATATATATATATATATATATATATATATATATATATATATATATATATGTTCAGAAAGATTTCCGCGGTCGATAGTATTTGAAAAACTTGGTTCTCGGGATGAACCACGTGAAAGATTTGAAAAATCTCGACGTTTCGGCTCCTTTTGCGAAGCCATCTTCAGGAGAATTAGAAGGAAAAATAATTCAGATACGTGGCCTCAATCTGCCTACTCCACGAATCGAATTAGGAGGAATCGGAAATAATACGATTGCGTGGTCTCAAACTGCCTACTCCACCAACCGTACTGCTTCCTGTCAACTCTGAAGTCTCAACCTGCCTACTCTTCAGAGTCAACTGACGGGCCGATCGTCGCGTGGCCGTATTTATAGGGAAGGGGGGCGGGTACTCCATTGACGTAGTTATTGACGTAGTTATTGACGTAGTATTGACGTCAATGGGGTATTCACGCACGGTATCAGTGCGGGATGCACTCCGATTGGGTGTGACACGGCGACCACTGAGAAGCGGCTTCCATGCTGATGGGAGTCTGTGACTGTCATCTCTGGTATTCAAACAATTTGGACGTTTTTCTATTTCTACAGCTTCACGAAATATTCGGGATTTGAATGATCGGACGGGAGCAAGAGTTCTTGTATTGGGGAAATCGATAATGTGGCCTGTTTGGGTGTGATGTTGGGAAAGGGCGTTGGTGATATCTGAATGTCTTACTGAAAGTGAATGTTCCTTGGCACGGACCTGAATTCGTCGGTTCGTTTGTCCTATATAAGAACGAGGACAATTGGAACAGGGAATCTCATAAACACCGTGATTTTCGTTAGGAATTTTATCCTTGACGGATCTGATTAGATAGGAGAGTTTTTGTTGGGTGGTGAATATTGTTTTGATGTTTGTGTTTTTGAGAGATCCTGCGATCTTATCTGTTACTCCTTTGATGTAAGGAAGGAATAATTTAGGTGTAGATTCTTGGTCAGTGGGATTGGACCGTGGTAGAGGTGGGGTGATGTTTGTGTGTTTGCGTATGTTCTTGTTGATTTGATATGTGTTGTAACTGTTCTGTAATAATATATGTTTTAGAGTCTTGAGTTCTGATTCACGGTGTTCGTGGTCAGATAGTCGAATGGAGCGGTAGATTAGGGTATTAACTGCAGAGTTAAGTTGAGAGGGATGGTGGTGAGACTGGGCGTTCAGATAACGGTTTGTATGGGTGGGTTTACGATAAACTGAATAGGAGAAGCCTTGGGATGGAAGTTTTTTGACCATGACATCGAGGAATGGCAGAGACCCATCGTTTTCCACTTCCATTGTGAATTGGATACTTGGATGTATGCCATTCAAATGATTCAAGAAGTGGAGCAACGAGTCTCCGCCATGGGGCCAGATCGCAAAGACATCGTCTACATAACGTAGCCAGCATGATGGTTTAAGGTCGAATGACGAGAGAGCTTGGGTTTCGAAATGTTCCATGAAAATGTTGGCTATGACGGGGGAGAGAGGGGATCCCATTGGGGCTCCCTTAATTTGTCTGAAGAAATTGCCTTGAAAGATAAAGTAAGTGTTGGCCATGCAATGTTTGATCAGGGATAGGTTGTCTTGGGATATTTCATGTTTCGTGTCTAGGATGGAAAGTGTTTCTTCGATGGGGATATTTGTAAATAAGGAGACAATATCAAAACTAACAAGGAGATCAGATGGCGTAATATCAATACTTTTTAGGAGTTCTATGAAGTGAAAAGAGTTTTTTACGTATGACTGGGTTTGTTCGGCAAGGGGTTGAAGGGTTTTGGCGAGATATTTCGCAAGAGGATGTGTTGGACAATTGTAAGCGCTGACAATGGGTCGAAGTGGAATATTAGGCTTGTGAACTTTGGGTAGACCATAAATTCGAGGAGTTCTTGAAGATTTTTCTCTTGGGATTAGAGACTTCAGAGTTGACAGGAAGCAGTACGGTTGGTGGAGTAGGCAGTTTGAGACCACGCAATCGTATTATTTCCGATTCCTCCTAATTCGATTCGTGGAGTAGGCAGATTGAGGCCACGTATCTGAATTATTTTTCCTTCTAATTCTCCTGAAGATGGCTTCGCAAAAGGAGCCGAAACGTCGAGATTTTTCAAATCTTTCACGCGGTTCATCCCGAGAACCAAGTTTTTCAAATACTATCGACCGCGGAAATCTTTCTGAACATTTTATACGCCTCTACGGAGAGGAATTTCTTTCAATTACAAAATCCTATTCTTCCCTTTTATCCCGAAAACATCGACTCCTCTGTGACCTAACCTTTCTGAAATCATGTCGTGACCATCGTGTCATTCCCAAATTTCTACAGCTCAAACATCATACAAAATCCCCTTCCATAACACGAATTCTCAATAGAACAAGTTTTGCCCTCCTTAGAGATTCCATTCACACTACCAGATGCAACCTAAATCACACTAACGAACTACTTCTCAAAACTTTCCATCACCTTCACTCTTTCCACATCCATCCAATCCTATGGAATACTTTTGATCGCCTATCCAACTCCAAGGCACAACATCTTTCCGACCAAAAGACCTTAACCCAGAAAAATAAACTAGCCAAACTCATAAATTCCCAAAAACCACAAAAATCATCTTCATCTTATACCTCCTCCATTGCTCACAATTATTCTGACACCCCAATTTCCGAGATCGCAACAAAAGCACTCTCGAAAGGTTTCAACTATTCCATCACACCAAAATCCATCCCCATAGAAACTATCATCTCCCAAACAGAAGAAGCAATTTCCCATCTACCAACAGATCAAGCAGAAACTGCCAGGCATGACATCGCCAAAATTCTTCGTACAAGTCGGCCACCCCGTCCCAACCTCACTTTTTCTGAGAGGCAATCTCTCAAAGAACTTTACAATGACCAAAATCTAGTCGTCCTCCCAGCCGATAAAGGCAATGCCACTGTCATTCTTAACACTTCTTCTTACCTCGATAAAATGTCCAATCTTCCTTGACACCCCCGACCAAACGCGTATCCCTCATGACCCACACACAAACCTATAGAAAACCACAAACTCTCGTATCAACCACACGACACTGCCACCTGAAAGAAAAAAAAGTCTCTAATCCCAAGAGAAAAATCTTCAAGAACTCCTCGAATTTATGGTCTACCCAAAGTTCACAAGCCTAATATTCCACTTCGACCCATTGTCAGCGCTTACAATTGTCCAACACATCCTCTTACGAAATATCTCGCCAAAACCCTTCAACCCCTTGCCGAACAAACCCAGTCATACGTAAAAAACTCTTTTCACTTCATAGAACTCCTCAAAAGTATTGATATTACCCCATCTGATCTCCTTGTTAGTTTTGATATTGTCTCCTTATTTACAAATATCCCCATCGAAGAAACACTTTCCATCTTAGACACGAAACATGAAATATCCCCAGACAACCTATCCCTGATCAAACACTGCATGGCCAACACTTACTTTATCTTTCAAGGCAATTTCTTCAGACAAATTAAGGGAGCCCCAATGGGATCCCCTCTCTCCCCCCATAGCCAACATTTTCAACCCAAGCTCTCTCGTCATTCGACCTTAAACCATCATGCTGGCTACGTTATGTAGACGACGTCTTTGCGATCTGGCCCCATGGCGGAGACTCGTTGCTCCACTTCTTGAATCATTTGAATGGCATACATCCAAGTAACCAATTCACAATGGAAGTGGAGAAAACGATGGGTCTCTGCCATTCCTCGATGCCATGGTCAAAAAACTTCCATCCCAAGGCTTCTCCTATTCAGTTTATCGTAAACCCACCCATACAAACCGTTATCTGAACGCCCAGTCTCACCACCATCCCTCTCAACTTAACTCTGTAGTTAATGCCCTAATCTACCGCTCCATTCGACTATCTGACGACGAACACCGTGAATCAGAACTCAAGACTCTAAAACATATATTATTACAGAACGGTTACAACACATATCAAATCAACAAGAACATACGCAAACACACAAACATCACCCCACCTCTACCACGGTCCAATCCCACTGACCAAGAATCTACACCTAAATTATTCCTTCCTTACATCAAAGGAGCAACAGATAAGATCGCAAGATCTCTCAAAAACACAAACATCAAAACAATATTCACCACACAACAAAAACTCTCCCATCTAATCAGATCCGTCAAGAATAAAATTCCTAACGAAAATCACGGTGTTTATGAGATTCCCTGTTCCAATTGTCCTCGTTCTTATATAGGACAAACGAACCGACGAATTCAAGTCCGTGCCAAGGAACATTCACTTTCAGTAAGACATTCAGATATCACCAACGCCCTTTCCCAACATCACACCCAAACAGGCCACATTATCGATTTCCCCAATACAAGAACTATTGCTCCCGTCCGATCATTCAAATCCCGAATATTTCGTGAAGCTGTAGAAATAGAAGAACGTCCAAATTGTTTGAACACCAGAGATGACAGTCACAGACTCCCATCAGCATGGAAGCCGCTTCTCAGTGGTCGCCGTGTCACACCCAATCGGAGTGCATCCCGCACTGATACCGTGCGTGAATACCATTGACGTCAATACTACGTCAATAACTACGTCAATGGAGTACCCGCCCCCCTTCCCTATAAATACGGCCACGCGACGATCGGCCCGTCAGTTGACTCTGAAGAGTAGGCAGGTTGAGACTTCAGAGTTGACAGGAAGCAGTACGGTTGGTGGAGTAGGCAGTTTGAGACCACGCAATCGTATTATTTCCGATTCCTCCTAATTCGATTCGTGGAGTAGGCAGATTGAGGCCACGTATCTGAATTATTTTTCCTTCTAATTCTCCTAAAGATGGCTTCGCAAAAGGAGCCGAAGCGTCGAGATTTTTCAAATTTTTCACGCGGTTCATCCCGAGAACCAAGTTTTTCATATATATATATATATATATATATATATATATATATATATATATATATATATATATATATATATATATATATATATATATATATATATATATATATATATATATATATATATATATATATATATATATATATATATATATATATTGCAAATATAACTTGTAGTGATTAGCTTCAAATATAAGTGTATGTATGTACAAAATTGTTTCCTTTTTCTCTACTCGCTATCATTGCTTTCTCCAGTACCATTGATCGGAACCCCTTCTCGGGCGAATGCCTCCTCCAGCTTCTTCCAGACCCCCTTTTGTAGCATATATGTTAGTTCTATAAATCTTTTTGTTGTTGCTAATGATCTTACGTTGAATGTTTGAATCTTGAGAGTTTGTTGTGGTTGTTTTATTATTCCATTTGTTTTTTCTGACCTTGCTCGAGGGTTGTGGTCATTTTCCCCCACGCGGACCAGCCGGCTTGGTAAGACTATAGACAAATTTATTATAGGATCACTTTTATATCCAGAATTGAGAGAAATTTTTATGTCCCACTTAGAAACTAGTATATTTTCTTATAGTGATTTCATTACATGTCGATGATGTTTTCTGTATTTACACAGGTATAAATAGACAATTAGACTTATTTTCAATATTTATTAATTCATTTCATCAGTCAATTGAATCTCACTGGAGAAATCGAAAATGAACATCATTTATTGAGTTTCTTCGATCTAGAAATCACCAATGGAAATAATTACCGCAGTTTTGACATTTATAGAACACCTGCTCAGGCTGATACCATAATATATGAAAACAGTGCTAATTTGAATACAATAAAAATTAGTACTTCATTCATTCATGAATAGATTGGTATCGATACCGTTATCCAGAGTAAAATCTTACGAAGAAACCAAAATGCTTTAGTTGCAAACGGCTATGAAGAGTCGACTATAGATAAACTTATATTCAAAAAATTGCGGAAATTGCTCTTCCAGCATGTGAACATTGAAAATGTAGTTGAATAAAATTATCTTCAAATAACTTTCTCCTGAAATCAAGTCATGAGATTTGCAATAGATTAAATGAATACAATATAAGAACAGCAAGTAGGAACGAATGAAATGAATTCGCGTTCCTTATTGGCCCATAATAAGGACAGACAGTCTGTGTAAAATCTGGTGTATATGTCTAGAAACGTATTGATTGTAATGCGTTTTATATTAGTCAAACTGGTAGAAACATCTGTAAAAGATTAGGCGAACATAAAAAATCAATCATCCAAGGTAAGAACAACTCTGGAATTTCGGAACACTGCATGCAGAATAACCATTTTGTCTATAGATTTAGATAATCCTGAGATATCGCATTTACTGAACAAAGAAAATAATATGTACGCCTTAAAAACTTTAGAGATTATGTCGGCATGCTTCAGGAACTTACCCATCACAAATGACCAAATAGTCCTTAGGATATACTGACTCATTGAAGCAGTAATAAATGGATTGTTGATTGTTTGCTGTTTACAAATATTGAGCGAAACAAGCATTTTTTTCTATGAATTTGAGAATTTCAAAAATAAAAGTCATGTCGTCCCTAACAAACATGAATGTTAGAGATTGCTGTTTGAATTTTGGTGACACAAAAGGCCATTCAGCATCTGCACCCTACCGGAATACGGACATGTCTAATACAAAACACATATGTTTTGAACATAACAGGAGAGTCTGTGATCATAGACCAGCACGTATGCGGACATGTTTTGAACATATAAATCTTTCAATTTATCTGACACGAAAAGAATTATATACATTCAGTCATATTTACCGAGATTTCGCAATATCGGATCGTTGTAACTTGCAATTTCATCTTTTTTGGTTTTAGCCATAGAGCGTTTTTACACATATCGCAATATCCAGGACTATTAGGAACAAATCATGTGTTCAACAAGTTGTTATCGTATTACGTCATTAAACCAACAGCCAGGCGTTCTAACATTTCCCCAAATATCAGTTGTTGATTCCCAGTCAGTCGCATTACTGTCTGCAATAGAAATATTTTCATGATTTGGGTATAAATTAGTTTGCCATGAAGAGCTGGTGCACTGTCTTGTCATTCTGTGCCGAGCATGGAAGTGTCATCGACAGGTAGTAGTTGGTAGAAATCAACGAAGAAATAAAATAATACACCACCAAACGGTTGATCACTGCTTTCTGGAAATGCTTGTCGCAATCTCTTGTCCATGATAGAAACCATATTTAGATCGACCATAGACATGTTATCGCATATTATAACTTCTACGTTTCTTCTACTCTTTTTGAAATTGCGCCCTCTTTCGCAACTTAAATGGTGCACAATGCCATTCCGTGTTAGCGTCACCATCTCACAAATCACACAAGATTTGCCCATTCTAGCACTTTCTCGGACAATCGACAAGTTCGTTGTTATTTCGATCTGTCAATTGGTCATCTAAATGTTTCAGAATAGTCCACTGTTCAACGTTGAGTTGTATTTCCTGACTGGTTGATCTCCTGGATTTCTTCTAATCTTTGATAAACTGGATATTATCATCAAGTTGAGGCTAATTATTCACCACTGAGTACCAATTGAAGTCACGATCAGTATCACGATAACCTAGTATTGTTTCTGATATGGGCTGGTTTGGAAGAGCCGCTGCACTTGCCATCCAATCATACTGGTATCGACTTCGTCAATGCTAGTATTTGTTTGGTTAACTTCAGGCAGCTTCCATAATGTTACTGGACTCACTATATTTGTTTTTTTCAAGTTCAATTTGAAACTGTTCAAATCCCCTTGCCATGGTTTATGGAGCACAATCTTCTGTTTGTAGTAGCTTTTATCCGTGTCTTCAGGCACGCCACAAACAATAATAAATGTAAAACTTGTGAAAAATCTGTGGTATTCGAACCCAAATATTGCTGCACCAATTACAGTAGAATTTAGACAAAATAGTATCATATAAGCGGATTTGGGGGCATACATTTTCACGCTAGTCGCATTATTCCTCCGATTTTCAATTTTATTTTTTCTAAACCACTCTATGGCTTGTTGTCGTAGATATGCCATTTTAGTCATATCAGTCATGCCGTTTAGGAAGAGTATACGTACAAGCGAAATATATGAGTCTTCTGATATAGAGCTTCGCTCAATAGCTCTTAATAATAGGCTGATAACACGAAACATATATGTTGAGTTAATATAGCAATTTTAGTGAAATCAAGCCAAGTGTTTTACTTAAGTTGATTTAAAATTACAACAATGTTGAACCATGTGCTGAGTACGCAGTCAATTGACGCTATTGAATGCTTATAATGACATGGATTAATAGAGTGTGAAATGAAGATGTGATACGAAAGGCCAACCTACAAGATCGTTATCTTTGTGAAATATGGAAAATATCGTTTTAATCATTCAAGGAGATGAAAAATACCTTTTATTTTTTACTTGTATATTATTTGTTGATTTTACCTTGGATACGGTTGCTATTAAAACACTCATTATGCCCTAGGGCGTTATGATGGGGCATTATGGATCATAGCGCCCGCTCATTGTACGAGGAGAAATGAAGCAACTTTTATTGATTAAATACTTCATAATCCTTGTCGTATACGACTCTGGATTTCTCCGGCAATGAATTATTCGCAGCTTTGGCTGTATTTTCTATGATATTCTTGGGTAAATTCATTTTCATTATAATAAAATAATTTTTTCGTGAAAAATAGAATATTGTATGCATCACGTGCGTTACTAGATCCTAACGCTCATCGGGCAACATTCATCCCTCGGGCCAAAGGCCCTCGAGCCGAATGTTACCCTCCGGGCGTTAGGATCTATATAACGCACTTGGTACATAAATAAATATTTTAATTCATTATTCTCTTTTGAAAGATTGAAGGAAAAAGGGGAATAGGAAGAAAGAGATTGAAAAAAACATCAGATATCAGAGGATGAGCGATATCCAAACAAAGATTTTGAAATTTAAATATTTCTTTACATTTCTCGAGTATAACGCATCTCTATAGCCACTCTAAATTCTAAATAGTTGATATAATCAATCGTTACTACGTGATAATTCAGAATAATGAACAAAAACAAAACTTGAATTCACTACTTTTATTATCACAAAAATACTCTGAAAAATATAACACTTGATTGCAATTTCGGTACTAGACCATCATAGGGCAGATTTAGTTCTTAACTCTGGTTATGCAGATATAATTAATTTTATGAAAAACTGGCGGCTTGTGAGGGTTCACTAGAAAAATTTTAACTTTCGAAAGGCTCATTAAAAGAAAATGAAAAAACCATCGGACTATAGCCAACAAATTGCGCTTTCCAATACATGATCTCAACTTGATGTTACTTTATAAAGAACGCTACAATAAAGTTGTAAACTTGACTTTATTCAAATAGCGATAATTCATTTTTTCAAATCGAAACCTCTTATTTTCTCTACAAGGATCGATAGACTATTGAATAAATTTATAAAAAAATTTCTTGAATAACACATATTATGAGGGGTCAATAACCAAAGGCGGCAAACTCCATTTTTAAGAATTTTGGATAACGGCAAAACACTATTTATGGGTTCCTGGAATGGTTTAGGATTGTTTTATTTACTTTTACTTAATTATTACTGTTAAAAAAATATACTGACTTTCAAGAAATCGTAGAATGCTTCACGGTTTTTTCACTTTGGGAGGTTGCTGCGTTTGATTCTAAATATGTATGTGGTTAGCTAAAACAAAATACAAGAGGGTTGGTTAAGCAAAACCAAAATAGAGAAGGGTTATTTTCATTATATTAACACATAGCAATAATTCAATTAAGCTAAATCAAAACATCTGGTAACTCCTCAACAAATTCGCAGTTTGTGGTTGTCCTCTATCAAAAATGCTTTTGCGACATTAAGATCTTTTCTATAATGTGGTTCTTCCCTTATTAAAACGTTACCACTTCTACAGCGGGTCAAGTGAAATATTTTTGCTTGTCTAAATCAAAAATTCCAAGAGGCAGTAGATGTTCGATTTGCTGAAATTGCTTCTTTCCAGTTATGGACATCACAGTCTTCGCCTAAATGGAAAACCGATCCAGTCTGCGATTAATCGCAATACTCTTGTTTGATGTGCAATATTAGTTTTTTAAAACTAACACACTCTCTAAGCGATTATTGAAATGAGACTATAGCCAAAGAAAAGTATTTAGTAAACAACGTGACTAGCGCCAAAATAATCTAATTGCGACAGTCTGATTGGCTGTTTGGGATTTTGCCGGTTTTGATATCAACTGACAACTGGAGTTTGCCGGTTTTGAAACTAACCCTGAACTTCAACATTGAATTTCAATGGGATTTAGCCGCATTTGTTTTCCATTTCTTATTTAAATCGATTAAGCGTGTTCATAACTATATTTCTATATATTTACCTCATTTTGGCGAAAAATGGAGATTGTCGCCTTTGGTTCTAGACCCCTCATATGTCTATCGTGAAGAGTTTTTGCGTAAAAAACCATTTTCTGTAAACTTATGGGTTTATTAAATGTATTATTATCAGTAGGTATCCAGTTGCTATGGTGACTGACACAAATTCGATTATTTCTATTTAGCTTTATTATTGAAGAACTCTAGATAAAAATTCAAGATAAAAATACTCCAGATCTTACACCCATGAACATTTATTTATGGGAACGTGTAAATAGGATTTGAAAGCGCGAATTACTCTTTTAACGAATAGTTTACAGCCAGACGAGATCAGACGGGCTACCGATGCTGCAGTCCAAATGATCTTGTAACGATGTTCAAAACAGAATGGAGAATATAATGTACAATTATTATAATATTTGTTGTTAGTTTTTATTTATTCTTTGTTTGTTCGTTTTCTATGTTAATATATTGTTAAAAATTCCGAATGCATACATATTATTATCGAAGGAGTGACCTCAAAAAATTGTGTTATTTCTAATAAAATTATGAACATTTAGCAACTCAAAATCAAAAAAATGAACGTCAATAGAAGTAATCGAATTTGTTTCAGTCGCCATAGCAACTGGCCACTTACTGGTAATAATAAATTGATTAAACCCATAAGACGCTTCAGGCATATGTGTTATTCTAGAAAAATTTTTATAAATTCAATAGTCTATCGATCATTGTAGAGAAAATAGGAGGTTTCTATTTGAGAAAAATGAATTATCGCTATTTGAATTAAGTCAAGTTTACAAATTTATCGTAGCTTTATAGTTATCAGTTAGCAGTTGTACGAGTCGGTTGGTTTTGTTTTCCGCTCCGACTGTCAGCATTTACCCCACTTTTGTTTTGTTTGTTGTGGTGTGTTATTGCAAAGTCCGCGTCGTGTTGAATTTTTATTGACCGTGAACTAGTTTGTATACATTTTTCTTCTTTGAACTCCATATTTATACTAGTCATTTTCACGTATCGGTGTAACCTTGACTTCCTTATTGGTTTATCACAACAAATTGAGAAAATTATGCAAGTAATATTCGAAATGACTACCTAATCCTGCGATGGTTGCTATACAAAGTTTTCCGAAAAAGACAAACTCAACAGAATCTTCTGCTGCGGAGACTGTCGGCGATTTTTCTGTATGGACTGTTCGGGGTTGGATAAAACTACTACTAAGAATTTCTTGTCTAATAAGTATAGCCACTTGAAGTTTTTATGTGAGGATTGTGAGTCGCCTAGTCCAAAAGATCAGAATGAAAAAATTACACAAAAAACCAAATACCTCTCGAATATTTTGAGGCTTTGGCCAATCTGACCAGAAAGATTGCCAACAGCGTTCCTATTGTGCAAGACACTTTGGCGAATGAACTCTTAATAGGACCACCTGATTAAGGAAGTCAACGAAATTCATGCCGTTTGCGAACATTTTAGACCGGATTCATTGATAAAATCCTTAAGGGTAATGGATAAAGAGATTTTCAATATTTCTACTGTTCTTCTTAGCAATGAAGAGAATCCAGGCAAGATAAGAATTTCGAATTCCTCCACCTCTGGGGTGAAAGGATGTTTAGATGATTCTGCAATAGGCGTTGCTCAGGTTGAGAGTTTGGTAACGGAGATGAAAGTCATCATGAATAACAATAATCCAAAGGAAAGCGAGGTAACAGAAGTGTTGAAACTTCCGTCCACAATAGTCGTTGCACAAACCCAAACAGAAGAGCCTAAATCTTTTCAAAAATTAAGCAATAATTCACCTGTCCGGGTAAAACAAGACGCTGAAGAAAAATATAATATAGTAATTTTTATAAAAGCTACCCTTGCGAAAAATGGTCGTTATGAGTTAGCAAGAATCCATGAACCAGCTATTCTTAAAGCTCTTAAACTCGACCTTGCCTACCTGCATGGACAACCTGCGTCAGTTTGTTATGAAGAATTCACAAATACTAGTGTGAAATTATTCTTGTTATCTGAAAGTTTTTCGATTCAGCTTGAACCCCTTCGAAAAATATATCTTGACTTTCACAAGGCGTATGGGATCGATTGAGCTGAGGTGGAAGCGGATCTTTCTACATATAGGTCTTTCGTCACTACAGAGAGGCTGAAATATTTGCAGAAATCCAGGGATTGTCACCGGAATTATTATTCGACCACGCCCCATCAAAGGGGAATTTTTGAATAACAAGACGTGTTTTGAGGAACAGGAATCCTCTAATAGTATGGTCAACTGCTCATATTTTGCTTCAACAGACACTACACTGGATTTGACTGATGATTCCAAATTTAGTATGGATCTAATCAATATTGCGTCCATGAGGCACAAAATCGATGAACTGAGGCTATTCCTGGAAAAGTTGGATTCCCCTCAGTTAGTTGTCATCACAGAACACTGGTTTAGGGAGAGAGAACCTATTTTCTTGGAAAAATATTCTACAGTAGCACGATTTAATAGAGCAAGCTCTCCTCATGGTGGATCATTAATTCTGGCGAAAGATAGTCTTCATCAAGGTAGATGAATATAATTATCTTTTAGCCGAAAGTTTTTTTGAATTCACTAATGTGTACAGTAAGATCATTGACCTCTATCTGATATGTATTTACAGATCCGCTAGCTCTGATATTCAAAAATTTTTAAAGCACCTGCTGAATTTGTTAGACTTTTTGCCAATTAAGAGTAGGGCAATTTTGTGTGGTGAATTTAATATTGATTTCGCGGATGTCTGTGATGTTCAAAGATCTCTAATATATATTTTTAAATCCTTTAACCTTTCCATGCATGTCAATTCCTCAACTAGGTTAACAAAATCTTCAGCAACCACTATTGATTACGTTTCTTCAGACTTTCCTTCTGGTTCTTGAAAAAGCAATGTCATCATTGCAGGTCTCTAGGATCATGCGGCGGTATTTACGGAATTTTCAGTTTCCAGAAGCCGTGCTGCAAATAGTCGGCATTGGGGTAGGATTTATTCAAGGGGTAACTTCAAAAAATTCCAGACACTCTGCCTTTCTTCAAACTGGAGTATCATTCCTGGAAATGCGGATTACCACTTCCGGATTTTTCTTGATAAAATTATTTCAGCCTTCAACTTAGCTTCTCCTCTTCGACCTATTAAGCCTAAACGGCATAAACCTTGAGCGTCTATCGTTTTAAGAATTTCGGCTAAGAATATGCGTTCACTTCTTTATATAGATTTTTTTTCGATAACTTTCAAGTATTGGACTACATCTCTAAGTATAGAAGAACTGTAATAAAATCTGCAAAGAACGCGTATTGCTTTAATATTCTATCTAACTCTAAAAACGCTTCCAAGGAAACATGATCTATTATTAATGATCCTCTTGTGGCACGGATGGTCTGTCTTTGAGGGTGTTTCTGAATCCAGACATTGTTATTAATACTTTCGTTTAATTAATTAATGAATCTTTTGAAATTGGTATTTTTCCTGATTGTCTACAGACTGCAATAATTTTCCCACTTCATAAAGGAGGAGATAGATTTAACACATCCAATTAAAGGCCCATAGCGCTTCTATCTGTTTTATCCAAGATAATAGAGAAACTAATAAAAATCCGCCTTCTGACTTTCCTCTCAAATCATAAAATTCTCTCGTCACATCAATTTGGGGTTCAACTCAAAAAAATACCAACGATGCTATGTTTTCTATGTTGAGCAATATCTATTTATCCCTCAATAACAAGCACTACACAGCTACGGCATTTGACTGTGTTAGTCACCAAATTTTATTACGGAAACTGGAGTTTTATGGCGTTCGAGGTATTTCGCTACACTGGTTCGAGTTTGTAAGAACAAATAGTTTCAATTCTGCTTGTAAATCTATCACTAGGGTTGTCCCCCAAGGTTCTGTTTTAGCTCCTGTCCTCTTCTTGTTATTTATAAATGATATTACGTATCTGAATATCAATGGAGAAATTGCGCTTTTAGCGGATGATACGAGTATTACTTGGAGCAATCCTAATTCTGCGACACTGCAATCTGAAATGACAATTGAACTTGGATTGATCAAGTCCTGGTCGGATGCAAACTTACTTTGCTTCAACGTAGATGAAACCGTCGTCTTGTTTTATAGAGATAACCAAGATCTATTCCTGCAAAACCATACCATTAAAATAGTCGATTCTGTCAGATTTTGAGGCCCCTTTATCGACAATAATCTCAAATTTTCGTTATGGTCTTACCTTTTGGGGTTCATGTAATTCTTCACAACATATCACCATTCTCAAATTGCAGAAGAGAGCAATTCGTTACATGTTTGTACTGAAAAATAGGGCTCATTGCAAACCTTACTTCAAGAAAAATGGAATTTTGACGCTTCTTTCTTTATATTCACTTGGATCTGTGTGCTTAATTCATAAGTATTTTCATGCCGTATTCCACCAGAGTTTCGAAACATCATGTTCACCTCCCTATTCCTTCTTCTGAATTGACAAAAATGTCCATCATTTACAATGCTAAGAAAATTTACAGTCACCCTCCACAGGAAATAAAACCTACAACTTCCTTGACCAATTTTCGGAAACGAACAAAATCTTATTTTCTTGATAGACCATATTACTCTAGAGGAGTACTATTCTGAGCATTGATTGATCGATATGATCAAAAAAAAAAAACACAGGCATCAGATTCGCTTGAGGAGGATTTGACACTCTGTTCTATTGTGAAGTTTGTATATATTTTCATGGAAATGTGGAGTGATCTTTATTTCTAGGTATTACATTGTTTAGTTCGTATATTTTTTGATTGATGTGTATTTATTTTTATGTTTTATTCACAACCATATATGTAATGCTGTCATTACTAACGTCATTGAAGGTTGGGAAGTGTCACATTACACACCTCTACTTCCCGCCCTCACTTACCGCCCTCATTTCCCGCCCTCACAAAGTACACGGCTTCAGTTGTCTATTATGTTCTCTAAAATATGCCAGGAGTACACTTTCGCAATCGATATTTTTAACCTTTTTTTCTTCGCATCACTTCCTATATAATCCAATGGCTTTTATATACCGATGCTTACTTTTCTCTGGCACCAAGCCCTGGACTGCTGCATGAGCAGCCTGTCGTACTTCTGGTGGGGTACAATCCATAAATTCTTTGTCGGAAGACATGTTTTTCAATTTATCATTCGCGAATTTAATATCCGACTTTAGCTGACATTTATTGACTTCATCTGACATTTATTCATATTGGTGACAATTGTATACCGCGTAGTCACGGTAACAATATATCTACTTGATTATTCTGAGAAAACCGAGTTCTTGGTTATTTGTCGCTAAATGTAGTATTTTAGGTATGTTCAGAACGAAACAGAGATCTATTAATTTTGATCGAAATATGATGGTTGTAAATAAAATAGTATACAAACCTCGGTAGGAAGTTTCATTCCTGTGCCTGTCTCTAGATTATAGTTAACTAACTAATCTCACGACAGGAATGAATCACTTCCCACCTCGGTGTGTAATATACTATTACATTGTTTATTTCCTTTATTTTTCGCTTTGTCAATGAAATGTATAATTTTAAGACAATAAAGCATATTTGATTTGATGTGATTTGATTCTTTATAAAGTAACATCAATTTGAGATTATGTATTAGAAAGTGCAATTTGTTGGCTATTGTCGTCTGGTCTTCTTGTCATGAGCCGTTCGAAAGTTATGACTTTTCTAGTGAAAGCCGCCAGTTTTTCATAAAATTTATTATATCTGAGTAACCATAGCAGTTAAGTTAACAGATCATGAGTAAAACATGCAGCAAATCATGCAGGGAGCGGCTATGATGAAAATATATAGTTCCATTTGAAATAAGAAAAATGATACTATTGGGGTGACTTTATTTCAGGAAGATAGTTCAGTACAGACTTTGGCCATGCGCCAAATTTCAAATCTACAACTTTTAAGGTATTCAATTGCGTCTTACAGGCCAGTTATAAAAATCAGCCTATATATATATATATATATATATATGTATATATATATATATATATATATATATATATTATATATATACTATGTATATATATATATATATATATATATATATATATACATAGTATATATATATATATATATATATATATATATATATATATATACATATATATATATATATATATATATATATATATATATATATATATATATATATATATATGTATATATATATATATATATATATATATATATTTATATATCTATATATATACATATATATATATATATATATATATATATATATATACTATGTATATATATATATATGTATATATTTCATTTTCCTGGTATATATGGGCATCTACAACGGCTCCCATAGAACCAAATGAGCTGAATTTTGGCATACGGGATTGGTCGAGGCGAAAGGAAACTATCAAAAGTTGGGTGAATTCCTCCAACCGCTGCCATTTTCAAGTAAATATTTGTGATTTCATTTAAATATTTTTCCCGGTAGATATTTGTATTTCCAACGGCTCCCAATCAGAATAAATGAGGTGTTTTCTTGGCAGTACTGAACTATCAGAACTTGGGTAAATTTTTTTAAACACCGCCATTTTTACTTAAATATATCTTGATTTTTCGTGGATTTCTGCAGGTTTTGTTGGAGGATTGAAATTTGATCCGCAGATTGAGGTTATGTTGAAGTAGGATCCTTTGTGGGGTTTCAACTCTTTTCATCAACCTCGTTGCACTTCGCGGAAACTATTCCCTTCGAATAGCATCTCTAGCTGCTTAGGTTAGTGCGATGCACGTTTTTTTATTGAAAAAAAAGTTTATTTTCCAATTTTTATTACGGTTTTCTATAAAGCGTGTTTTTTCCATAGAGATCATAGAGATATTACAGATAGAGGCGACAAGCCATAGGCCGCTCTGTAAGTGGCAATGTCAGTCTCGAAACTAATGGGAGCGAAAGAGAGAGACGATCGCAGGGTTTTTCTGTCCTTGTCTACGCGTACCACACGTATTATTATTAGAGGGGGACAGCCTTACCTTCAGATTCTCTCTCTCCCTCACTCGAGCTAACAAGTTTCAGGCTGGCTTGTCGCCTCTAATATCTCTATTCGTATTCATTGTATTTCGCAATTAAATAAATATTTCAAATTATATTTCGGTTTCTTTATTAAGTTCGAATCGGAACACGACGCTATGCACTTCGTTCGAAATATATGACCTTAGTAACGGAGCTCTTCACACGTTTTTTTGTACTTTGTACAAACTAAGAAAACTTTTTTAACTCATATAATTTCAGCAATAAATCTGACATAGAAATTTGTTTGAAAATCCGTCAGTCCTGTCAATAGATACTAGGATTTTAATAGTTATTTATACTATAAGGGATGTAAGTAACATTTACCAGTCGAGGACGAGTTTGCGCCCGAGCGATAGCGAGGGCTGGCAAAAAAGTGAGAGACTGGTTAATGTACTTACATCCCATATAGTATATAACATTTTTCCCCCTCGCTGTATTGCATGTTTACAAGAAAATGCTGGATATATTTTTAGATTTCCATTATCATTACTTTCGATAGCATTCTCAGTAGTAATACTATCAGTACTTCAAAGTAATCAGGTTATACATCGATAACTTGTTGCATAATTACAAAGAGTGTCAGTTTGACAGTTTAAATAATCCGACCGCGAAGCGGGAGGATTATTCTGTCAAACTGACACCATTTGTAATTATGCAGGAAGTTTGAGATGAATAATCAGTAATAATATCACAAGAGCATCGAAAATAATCGATTATACTACCGAGTCACGAGACGTGTTTTAAAAAAATACGCCGAGTGACGAGGTCAGTATAATCGATTATTTTCGATTGCTCGAGTGGTATTCGTTACGATTATATAACGAATAAAAAATATTAATTTTTTTTGACAAACGTCAAAACACCGTGAATATGAAAATATATATACATTTTGACACGAGGCGAAACACCAAAACGATTATATCACGTCGTCAAGGGTATATTCACTTATCTATACTACGTCGTTATGCAAAATTCACGGATTCTATTGACTTATTTATACATGAGTTATATAATCGTATTTATTTTGAAGTACGCATTGTATTTGATACGATTATTTGTTGAGTATATTAAGTAAAAATCTCGGAATCGACTCATATCTGAACAGTTATTGATAAACGTCAAAATTTGACGGTCCTGTTAGTTTTCGATTGGTAGAGCTACTCTATGTATAATCAGGTATTATCGAAACTATACAAGGTAACTTAACTGAATTTATCGTTCTAATTGGTTGAAAATCATACGAAAAAAATAATCATTAAATTATGGCATCCGCGATCTGTCGCTAGAGCAACATAAGCAGTTTTTATTTTATCAACAACGTCAAGTTGAGAATTCGTAGCGAAAAGTTTGAAGAAGTTGAATTGTTTGATTCTGTGTGGACAAAATCGATGTTTCAGATATAGAAGAATCAGCGAATATTGCTTGTTAATCTCGACTACAGGAAAAGTAGAAAAAAATGTATGAAGAATCATATAAATCTTTTAACAATTGCTGCCAAAGCAAGACGGCTACTGCATTCTCAGAAACCTTATTTTTGGCGTATTTCCATGAGATAAAAGCATCATTGGAGTCCCCATCAAGCTTATGGTGTGAATATTCGATGTTGAAGTACACCCTTTCTATAGAGGAAAATATAGATATTTCTAAGTATACAGAACTTCGAGCATTTTTGAAGAGAAAAAATGATGGTTATAGACCCAAAAAATCGAATGTGTTTAACAGGGAAGATGTGAATAAGTTCATGCTTGAAGCCCCCGATGATATATACTTATTGATGAAGGTCCTAATTGTAATGGGAGTTGCTGGGGCGTGCCATTGTAATGAACTCTGTGAAATGAAAATGGACAATGTTAAAATAAGTCAAGAAGTCATAATTGTGACCAATCATGACTCCAAAAATGGAATGTCACGTACATTCACAGTGACAAAAAGTGACGAAACTCAGGTTTGTCATTTCAAAATAATTCAAAAGTACATTGATAGGAGATCCCACATGACGACTATTAATCCGCGCTTCTTTATGCGATATCAAAATGGAAAGTACTTAACCCAGCCTGTCGAATACGTTTTCGTCAATTCCAAGTAAAATTGCGAAATTTCTAAAGTTTGAGAACTTCAAAATGTATACTCGACACTCTTTCAGAAAAACATCGGCAACTTTATTAGCAAATACTGAAGTTGATGTATTAGCTAGCAAGCGACATGGTGGATGGATATCTGCTTGAGGAAAGTTACGTAGCTGAGAGCCTCAACAATAAAAAGGAAGTAGCGAATAAAATTTTATACAATAAGACCCAGCCAGAAGTCTCTTGCACTGCTTCAACAGTGACAGAAACATTAGTTAGAAATGAAGGATCTGTGGAGTCAGAAAATGTAATACACATCGAGAAGAAACGAGAAAACGTGTTTCCAAATTTTGTTAATAATGTGCACAATTGTAAGAATTGTACCATTAATATTCATTTCAATTAATATCACCGCATGTTTGTCCGGAATTTTGTAATATGATGATGAAATCAAAAATTAAAGTTACTTATAATAATTTTAGATTATTATTTCCCTAGGGATGTAGGTTGACTTACATCCTGTCGTTAAGGGCAACCAATACTTTGTTGAGTAACTTACACTCACGTTTATCAAAGCAGTGTCAAAATAGGTTGCTTACAATACAGGGAGAGGAAAAAATATGTTATTCAGGCATTTAACTTAACTCCTCAGGGAAGTAAATAATTACTTACCTCCTTGGGGAAGTGAAAAGTATGTTCAAATGAATATTTGGAGACAGTAAATAGTTCTCTATGTCTTCTGATTCAATCTACGATTTAATTGTTAACAATTTACAAATTCAGTATATTTAACTATCATTTTTGAGAATATACTTATTGATCTCAGAATAAAAATCTATCGGAAATTACCTTGTTGACCTTTACTTCTGCGACACTCTCTTTGTATAAAAAATTTAAAAGTTCCTCGACTTTCTGTTGGTACACCATTGATATTACGGAAGATACTCCAGTCGTGTTGATCGAAAAAACCATAATATATGATACTATGATAATTCCAAGGAAGTGAAGCATAATGTTAGCAACAAAATCCGTGTGACTGTATGGCACTAGTGATCCTTGACCCATATGGCAGAATAAATCCGTGAACCAACTGAAAGCGCAAGTGATCAGAGAAAATGGGCTTGAATCTGAAAAAAAAAATTTCCATTGATTCAATGAATCCATATTATTCGATAAATATAATGGTTTAACAACCATTTATGCTGCCTGAATCGATAGCGTAGTCAACAAATGCTTCTTATTTTTCACTTGTATATTCTTTGTTTATTTTACCTTATACGGTTGCTATAAATACACTCATAACGCCCTAGGGCGTTAAGAGCAGGCGTTATGGATCATAACACTCGATCATTAGATGAAGAGAAATGAAGCAACTTCCATTGATTAAATACTTCATAATCCTTGTCGTATACGACTCCGGATTTCTCCGGAAATAAATTATTTGCAGCTTTAGTTGCATTTCCTATGATATTGTTGGGTGAAGTTATATTCATTTCCATTATTTTTATAAGACTACACAAAGAAAGCAACAATGACGTTCACTGAATATAATGCTGACAAAAATATTCAACAAACGTCAAAATATCAAATATCTCAAAAACTAATTTCGATTTTGGATATGTAAAAAAAGATTCAAAAGTAGGAGGAAATTTCCTAAAAGAAACTATGAACTCCCAGAACTGTGGGATCAATATTTATAATTTTCTCAATGGGGTGAAAATACGGTCGAAAACGGGTAATCTGGCTTGCGCAAGTTACGGTCATTTAGGACACTTTAAGAGTAAACATTATTTCACCATATTAAAAACTCAAAAATGAAAAAATTCAAGTACTCACTGGATAGTTGAGTGAACTATAATTTGGTGGCTAAAAATTTTTATCGCTAATTTCCAATTAGTTGCAAGAGTGATAACTGTTAAACAATAGATCTGAGATTTTTTTCCATTTTGAAGCTATTTTTGAAATGATTCAGAATAGAAAACCGTTCAAAAAATTGAAAAATTTAAATATTTCAGTTTTTTATCAACGTAGTTGCAAAACAAACAAAAAATTTCAAAATAAATTCATTGATTTTATTATCGGAAGCTTAATGGAAATGGTTTTTCGAAATTCAGCAGCGTTCCTGAATTATGGAATTGACTATGGTCAACAAGTATGTTTTGCATTATCTGATTGTTCTATTTTGCGAAGATCGGAATCATATACGTCATTGTTACAGAGTGGTTACAGAGTGTATCGTGTATCGTGATCGTGTAGCAACTTCAACTCTCGACTTATCCGCGACAGGTCGAGACTCGATCAAGTCCTTCGTATGTGAATGAGTAGAATTATGGGTGCAAGTGTTCACGTACCAAGTGGATTTTGAAAAAAAATCGAGCGAGGACATTGAGCCTCTATATTAGGAAACCAATGTTCTCTGCTTTACCAAGCTATAAAAAAAAATTTGAAAAATCGAGCTCGGGGATTGAACTCAGTATATTAGGAGTCCAACACTATATTCTCTGCTTTACCAAGCTCAAAAAATTCAAAATGCAAAATCGAGCTCGGGGAGTATATTACGAGCCCAACAATATGTTCTCTGCTTTACCAAGCTTTTAAAAAAAATTGAAGAAATCCGATCGCTATTATAATAATTACATTTCATTTTGATTTAGCATGTTAGAATACGTATGACTTATATTCAAGTACATTAATAAGAGACACCGGCGGTGTAGAAATTTCAAGTCGAGACTTGTTCGCGACAGGTCGAGACTTGATCAAGGACTTCGCTTCATGCGGCAAGTCAATGACCTTCTGGGAATGCTCGCTTCGGCGGTGTAGCAACTTCAAGTCGAGGAGTGATAAGAAAGAGTACGGCTTATATATTTTTCAATCGAGGGATATTCAAACTGTTATAATTATATCAAAATAGTCATGTTTCTCGCGTAGTTATTGCGACAATCTCTCAAATTCTCTTTTATGAATAATTTATGTAGAATGTGCGTATCAGCCAGTATTATTTCTGTATTGAATAATTTATAAATGTACAGGGGCGTACCAGACTTTATTTTTTTAAATTCAAATATACATATATTATGGTTCGAATTGAATGACATCATTTCATTATCATGTTAACTTTCGTAGGTGACGGACTTGTCAACACACTAATAAATAAATTGCCGATTGAGTTACATTTACCCGGTTATTCGTATTGTGAACCTAGCACCAAGTTAGAAGAACGTCTTCGTAGAGGCAATCCAGGGATTAATAAACTCGACGAAGCTTGTAAAGAACATAACATTGCATACTCGAAAAGCAAAGATCTGGCTGTTAGACATAAAACTGATCAAATTCTCGAAAATAAAGCTTTAGAACGAGTTAAGTCGAAGGACGCTAAATTCAAAGAAAAATCTCACGCTCTTATGGATACTAGAATTATGAAAGCTAAACGTAAACTAGGAATGGGTCTCAAAAAGTCCGTCAAAATGAGTGTTATCAACCCTGTTGCCAAAATGTTGAAAAGAGAAGGTATTGAAGAAAATCTGAAAAAGTCACCCATTAAGGCTCTTAAAGCAACAAGGCTTGCAATCAAGAAAGCAGATGGTCGTAGAAACATACGAGTACCAAGAATTATTCCATTCGAATCAAAATCAGGGGGTCTTCAACCCTTAGTTCCAATAATCGCTGGACTATCTGCTCTGGGAATGTTGTTGAGTGGGCTAGCGCTGTTGATGAAGCAGATACAATGGTTTCGTTGAGATTATTCCAGCTGTCGAAAATCCTATTTGGTAGGAAGTTCTGTCTCGACCAAGCAGAAAAGTTTTCCTTCTTGAGCTTGAACTGATGACCTCTGAGACGTTCGTCGCGATTAACGGTATACATCATGTCGAGATTTCCAAAATTGAATTTTAATATTTTAAATGTGATAATCAGGTCACCACGGCGGCGGCGAAGTTCGAAGGAAGTTAATTGAGCCATAGAAAGTCTTTTTTCGTATGAGGGTCTTCTCAGTCCAAAGGGCATACGAGTAGCCCTTCTCTGGACGTTTTCCAGAAGAGCCCTATCGCGAGTCAAGTCGGGGTACCACGCTGGACCGGCGTACTCGAGAATTGGTCTCACATAAGTAGTGTAGAGTCTACAGAACGACCGAAAAGAGATTCGCGAGAAACACTTCCGAATAAGAAATAACTTCGAGTTCGCACGCTTACAGATCGATGTAATATGATCGGACCAAGTTAAGGTACTGTTTACGATCACTCCGAGGTCGTTGAAGGAGAACACCGAAAGTAATGGTCGACCATCAACAAGGTACGGTGCGAGTGGGTTGTTCTTTCCTATTCTGAGCACGACACACTTTTCTGAATTTAATGGAAGTAACCATTGAGAGCACCAGGCAGAAACAGAGTCCAAGTCCTCTTGAAACGTTAACTGGTTTGTGAGAGGATTGGCGTAAATTTTTGCGTCATCGGCGTACAAGGATATTTTGCTTGAAATAAAATAAGGAATATCACCGGTGTAGACCGCAAATAATAACGGTCCCAGGACAGATCCCTGTGGCACTCCACTTTCCACTATCCTTTCCCGTGAAAAAGCGTCACCTACTCTCACTTTATATAGTCTACTTGTTAGGAAAACGTCAATCCAACGATGCAAGGAGCCACGAATGCCGAAATGGTCCAGTTTGTGCAAAAGTCTTCGCTTGGGAACTCGGTCAAAAGATTTTGAGAAGTCCAGATAAACAACGTCAATGGGCTGCAGGCTGTTTAGAGATGATGTCCAATCATTAACGCAGTGTAGGAGATTGGTTAAAGTTGAGCGGCCAGAGATAAATCCATGCTGCTGTGTTGGAATAACTTGTTCTTGTAGAAGAAATTTGGTCATTTCATCTGAGATAATGGCTTCCATAACCTTACTAACCACTGGCAGCAGGCTAATTGGACGGTAGTTGTTAGAATCGAGCTTATTACCTTTTTTAAAGATAGGGGTGACTGATGCCAATTTCCAGTCAGGAGGTATTGAGTTCTGGGTAAATGAGGACTGCATGATCAACGACAAAGGTGTTGCAAGTGAGCCAGCGCAGACCTTCAGCAGACGCGTCGCTAAGCCATCCAAACCGGGTGAAGCATCACTGCGAAGTTTCATCAAATGCTGCTTAACTCGATCCACAGTAAATACCACCTGTTGTAAAGATGTGTTGAGACGGTGACAAACAATAAGTGGTAAGTTGTCATCGACAGGTTCCCTAGTAAAAACTAATATCTCACCACCTATTTCTCGGAAGTCAATAGAGGCTATAACAAAAATGGTTCACCATGCAATTATCTACAAAATATATTCCTTGTATTTTTCTGTTAGATCAACAATTTTGGGAGTTGAGTGCTGACAAAGCGACTACATTATGATTATGCACTCGTTTCCGCACCACCCTCTAGGTAGAATGCAAGGGGCGTTTCTTTTCACATTATTTTCTCAGAATTCGTAATCCATGATATGTATTAGAAGGTCTTTTCATTCAAGAAGTTTCTATTTAAAAACAGAAAAATGCAAAAAAAACTTTTTCATACAATTTTTTATTCATTCATTATCTATATACTCAGTTTCTCTATCATCAAACGTTGCTCGAGGACAAAATATCAAGTGGACTTATTTCTATACGTAGGTCAACATCTTGATCATTAGTTGATTCCGCGATTGAGCATAACTGGCCACGGCAATGTTCACAAACTTTTGAGCATCTCCAACCAATTTTCTACATCCTCATTTGCCGCTACAACCTCATATAAAATTTTAAAAGCTTGTGTTTCGTAGATCATAGGGCGATGGTTTTAATAAAGTTGTTACTGGCAACAGTATGTTATTTTTCAACTCCCACCCCACTGTTCTGGATCAATTTATCTTCTTAGCCAGGTTTGTATTTGATAATACACTCAATAAATATACTGCTGAACATTCACAGAAGTCACAAAGTATTTGAATATTCAATAATACCTTCACCTCTATCGATACTAGCATTTTTGAATGCTTGGAAACTACGTGTAACTTCTACTACATCACAATCCGACAACAATTCACTGCTTATAAAACATGTTTCGCCCATTATAAAAATTGTTCAGAAGCATGAAACTGCTAAAATAACGTCTGCAACACTCAAGAAATATTTTTCAACTAAGCTAAACACAGTCCAACAGGCTGAAACATCTGCCAGTGGAGATTGTTAATATATAGTAGATTTTAGAGTTCCGAAACCTCAATAATATGGGTAAACTTTTCACAAAATAGCCGAGCATGAGATGAAAGTTTTGAATATACTCAAAAACATGAATAAAAACTCTATCGCAGCAAGCAGCATTAGAAGAGCAGGTTTTCATAACGTATCCAGTTTTAGAAATATATTCATTAAATTATGATTTTTTTCCAAATTGAAAAAAATGCGCCCTCTGATGTGTGAATATTTATTTCCTCCCCGGGGGATCAACCCCCCAACCAATTCGTGCCAAAACCAATAACATCCAAGGTATCATACGAAACTACGTAGTTACAAACTTTCAACCCTATTTCTATAAAATTTTGCCCTTTATCGTGTAAACAAGATTTATTTCCTCCTCCGAAGGATCAACCCTCCAACCAATTCGAACCAAAAACAATCCTATCCAAGATATTACAAACTTTCAACCCTATTGCTTCAAAATTGCGACCGTTATCGTGTAAACAAGATTCATTTTTCCCGCAGGGGTGTCAACCCCCCAATCAATTCAAACCAAAAACAATCCCATCAAAGATATCATACGAAACTACTCACTTACAAACTTTCAACCCTATTGCTTCAAAATTGCGACCGTTATCGCGTGAACAAGATTTATGTTCCCCTCAGGGGGGTCAACCCCTCAACCAATTCGAACCAGAAACAATCCCATCCAAGATATCATCCAAAACTACCTATTTACAAACTTTCATCCCTATTGCTCTAAAATTACGACCGTTATCGTGTGAACAAGATTTATTTTTTCCCAGGGGGGTCAACCCCCCAACCAACTTAAACCCAAACCAACCCCATCGAAGCTACTTACTTACAAACTTTCAAATCTATTACTTCAAAATGGCGCCCGTTATCGTGTAAACAACGCTACGAACATATATATATATATATATATATATATATATATAAATATATATATATATATATATATATATATATATATATATATATATATATAGAGAGAGAGAGAGATATATATATGAAATTGAGTTTTTGGTGCCAAGCATCATAAAACTCATGAAACGAAAAACTATCTTGGTCCTAGGTCCA
Organism: Cynegetis impunctata; assembly: GCA_030704885.1. Lineage (NCBI taxonomy): Eukaryota > Metazoa > Arthropoda > Insecta > Coleoptera > Coccinellidae > Cynegetis > Cynegetis impunctata. Next base: position 135,018 of record JARQZK010002892.1, read on the forward strand.
ACTTTCCCAATCGCACCCATTTTAATAAGCAGGTTCTCAAAGTGAAAACCTGCTAAAAATCAATTCAGTTTACGCCTTAGTATACGGTATACAATACCGTATGTGAATGAATACAATTTCTTTTTTGAAAAAGTTTTTTTTTGTACACCAGCCATTAAAAGTGACGTTTTTAATGCCTTCTTCGAGATTTGTTACCTACTTATTATAAGGTATAGTGTTAAAAATCTTTTTAACACGTAGTGTTGAAAGAAAAATCCTCATAGACGAACATTTTTAAAGACTGTACCACTGAATTTTTCTTCTATGTTCTTCAATTTACACCAGACAAGAAAATTACTATATGCAATTTCGTACTGCTGGCGCGACATTTTTGGCAGCATTTCTAGTGTGGCTCTTTTCGCAGACTCTTCAATGTTCATTGGTAACGAATCATCACTTTTATTTGGTTAAGTATTTTTATCTACTCCAGTGAGTTAAGAAGCTCTTACTGCACGCATTTTGAGTGAGTTAAGAGCTTCTCAACTCACGCATTTATATCACCGCACTCTTTCTTTAGATGACTACCAAAATAAAATAAAAAAGTTTGTTAAACATTTATTTAGCAATCCAGAAATGGCTCTCGATGCCTCTTCGTCAATATCAGAAGGAATACTTTCCGAATCGCTCATTTTAGATTACAATTTTTGAAACTTGACTTCAAAGTGACATCAACATCATTTAATATCAAATTGACATTGCCATGCATGGTGTTTCAGGTACTTATTTGAACAAAGGTATTAAGGTAAAATTAATTATAATAAAAATGAATCGTATAAAAATAAGTATCCCGGTTAGGAGTAGATAAATAATATTGTACAATACACGCGAGTTAACCCCATTAAGACACTTGTGTGGTTACACATTTCGTGCTACGCACTCGTCGTGCAACTTTCACACACGTATCTTAATGATGCTGTTAACTCACTTGTATCGTAAATAACTATTATAGACTGACATTTTTTGAACTTTTTATGAACTGTTTTTGTCACTTACTAATTACGATGGTTACCACAACCCACAACATACGCGATGCTTGTTAAAAAGTCAAAAATAATTAGTTGTCAAGAGATGTCAAAAGTATGAGATTGCAACATTTCGTTACCAAAATAGTGTACAAAAAATAGTGTATGATATTTGTGTTAAAAGTGACTTCATTTTGTTTGTGGAACTTCTCCACTCACAAAATAAAGTAATACTTTTAAAACTAATATCATAAATAGCTATTTTAGGGATGATACATGATTAGAACAAAAACATTTTATGCAAATAAAATTAATGTTTTTGTATGTTGCACAGAATGAATTGACGCGTTCAGATTTTTTTGCACTTCCGGGACTAAAGTGCCAACTTTAGTCCCGTATAACAGGGACTAAAATGTATCTTTCAGTCCCTAGAGATATAAAGTTGCATTATCTGTTAGTTAAATTACGATTCGTTTAAATCTCAACATTAATTGAAATGTCACTGAATTGAAAAATTTTGTTGACACTGTTGCTATAACGTTATCTACTGAGTAATCCAAGTACCGTGTTTATATAGTCGGACCGGGCTGACATGAAAAATATCAAAAAATTATAAAAAAGAGTAGCTGCAATTTTATGACGCGTAATATCATATTAGGTTCTATTTTATGAAATGCAACGATTTTCAAGTCTGGAACATTGTTTATAACAACTTTTTTGTGCAAAAAAAGCGTCTTTTTTCAAATTTTCGGAAACTATGGGTTATGGAGAAAAGTGCTTCATAGACCAAATAATTGTCATTGAAAAACCTTCCAAACTAGATCCACTAAATCAAAATCGGTTAATTTGTTCAAAAGTTATAGCAAATTTAAGGCTAAAAATCGATGTGCTATAAATAGTTGTTGCACAATTCTATTTGTTTATCCCGTTGTTGTAAAGTGGACCCAATTTCAACCGTTTATTGTAGAAAAAGTTATCAACTTACAGACCTCTTGGAAGTCTCATTTTAAAGGTAATAGAGTCTACTTGTTATCGCCAATCACAGAAAGTTGATTTTTTTCCGGAAACTACTTAAAAATTAGCAATAAACAAATGTTACTTTTTGAATCGATTTTTGCTTATAAATAAAAACAATAATTACCAAAGTATGAGGAATATGTTTTCATCAGTAGTACCATTGGAATGCTGTTAAAAAAACACACATTAAAAAAAAAATTTTGATGATCGGCTTCATATTTCTCACGCAGCATCACAGACCAAATCAAATAAGAAGTACGGTCGTCAAAAGTATATAAATATTATTCCTTACACAAACTGTATTCTTGTTAATAGTTCAATTAAGCTGTGGTGAAGCTATATTTTTACTTAAAGTATACTATATTGTAGTCAAACATAACAGAAAATTTTCAGAATTATTAATAATGCAAAAAAACCCGCGATAAATCAATGAATTATTTAAACAACACCTTTTTTCCGCAGTTTATAGACATTTCAGGTATATGAAAATTGCGCCATTGTTATTTTTTCGTCGAGCTACCCCAGATTTAAAAAAAAAGTTCTACGATAATTAGAACTCGAGATAATGCGAATTTTTTTTGTCCGCTCGATTTGGAAGCTCCGCATCGCTCGCGAGAAATTCGATCGCTGCGACTTTCTCTCACCCCCACCACTCGGCTCTCGTGAAGCGCAGAGAATTTTACCTTGATATATTGCTCTCGGGACTAAATAATTAACAACAAAAGTTTATGCAAAATGTCGGATCATAAAGTTTGAAATGTCGCCTACCAAATGTGAAAATTTCAGCTCAAAATGTTAATAAACAACGGAGTAATGATTTAAAAAAAAAAAGCTATCTTGCTTCCTAGAGGTCGTAGAAACTTTTTTTTTCAAATGTGTTTTTTTTTTAGCAGCTTTCTAATGGTACTAATGATGGACACATATTCCTCATACTTTGCAAATTATTGTATTCATTTATAAGCAAAAACGGTTCGAAGTGTAACATTTGTTTATTGCTAATTTTTAAATAGTTTCCAAAAAAAATTAACTTTTTGAGATTGGAGATTACAAGTAGACTCTACTACCTTCAAAATGAGACCTCCTAAAGGTCTGTTAGTTGATAAGTTTTCCCACAATAAACGGTTGAAATTGGGTCCATTTTACAAAAACGGGATAAACAAATAGAATTGTGCAACAACTATTCATAGCACATCGCCCACCTTTCTTACACTTTTTAAATACATGAAAACTCACACTTTTACGGCCTCAATGAAACAATAAAATGTTTAATTATTTGTTTATAATAATTCAAAAAACACGCCTTTTTAGCCTTAAATTTGCTATAACTTTTGAACAAATTAACCGATTTTGATTAAGAAGGTCTAGTTTGGAAGGTTTTTCAATGACAATTATTTGGTCGATGAAGCATAGTTTCCGAAATATAATCGAAAAATTGAAAAAAGACGCCTTTTTTGCACAAAAACGTTGTTATAAATAATGTTCTAGACTTGAAAATCGTTGCAAATGATAAAATAGAACTTAATATGATATTATGCCCTCGAATCAGTCATAAAATTGCAGCTACTCTTTTTTTTTTCTTCAAATGTCAGGCCGATCCGACTAATATAACTCATCAAAATTATTAATTGTATCAATTTTGAAAGTTATAATACTGGGAAGTGCAAAAAATATATGCCTCAGGACTAAAGATACTCACGTGATCATTGGCCCTCGGGCTCTACGAGCCCTCAGGCAATAAACATCACGTGCGGGATTAAAACATTCACTTTAGTCCCTTGTTATATAATATACTATATCTTGGCTGACGCTCTTCCTTCCCTTTCCGAATATGTTTCGTAACACCGTGAACACCTACCTCTTTTGTTTTTTCATCAAGAGTGTGCCTAGGTGGCTCTTGAAAATTATTTGGTACATTAATTCGAGTAATGATGTGATATTTTCGCGAAAATCAGTTACAATCATTTTTTTAATTGAAAAACACCAATGTCTGGTTTACTGAATATTTTACATCGCGCTTTTTACGGACTAAGCCGATTTTTCGTTTCCTACAGACCGAACGATTATAATTATCCATATGAAATAACATTATTTGTGGTCCTGGGAGAGCCACAGCAGTTTGATCGCTACCGTGTACTGCGGCCGTATTAGGTACACATGGCCCATGAGAAAACACCGTTGTGTACTATTATGGTAGGTACGCATGGTGCTTAACGTGTTAAATAAATTTTGATCAAAATTTGTTTATTCATTCAAATTTGACAAAAAAGTTGTATGATCTGAGGTGAAGTTTCCTTTTAAAGTCCCGGGGCTTAACCTGTTGATAGACGACGCTGCTTGTTTGTGCCCGAAAAACAAAAATAACAAAAATGTAAGTCCTAATGACGCATTAAAGTATCTCGCATCAATCGAAAATTTCGATCCAGAATTGCTATAATATATACTAGGATCTTTTGATAAAAGCTTCAATGAACTTTATTGAGATGAACACGTTCCACCAACAAGACATTTGAATAGCTCACACTGAGAAAAAAAAACGACGAACATAACGAAGATGGGACGCCAATTTTTGTCCCGAAGCGGTTTGGCCTACTGCTAAGTTTGCTATGTACTTATAATGAAATAGTTATTAACGTAACAAGGCCGATATGTAGCAAATAACGGATGAGGTTGGATATTGTATATTTAACTAACCGAATCCGTTATTTGCGTATCGGCCGTGTGTCGTTAAAAATTTTTCGTAATCCCGTTGAAAGATTATATTTTGATTCCGAAGAAAGAAAAAACCCCGTACCTCGCAATTCTAAAGAAAAATCCCAACGTCGTGCACTCTGTTGTCATGGAACAGTTTGACAGTTTTATAAACAACGTCAGTTTTTTGTGTTCTTAAGTTCGCTTTAACGACGACCATGGATGAAATTGAGGAACAAAAACAAATTCCTTTAGAAATATTGGGTGAATCATGTGCAGTGCAGCGAGTGTTGATTTACTACCGAAAATAACTCAAGAGCGATATCAAAAAGAATATGAAAATTTTGAAATGTGGCGTAAAAGCAAGAATGTAAAGTTGGTTAATGAAGATGTATTATTAGCCTATGCGAAATTAAAATCAGAGGTTTACTCTCCCAACTCGCTGTGGACCAAGATTTCAATGTTGTTATTGTAAGCAGAATGACGTTTTGAAATAAATATTTGAACAAGTGATTTCTTAACGGCCGCCGGCCGTTATGAAATTATAACCGCCGGCGGCCATTAACACTGACTTTTCAATTGTCATCTGAATGCCGTTAAATCAAAATAGCAGTATGCGATTACGGAAAATGAATAACAGTATGTAATACAACTTACATATATGTTACTAATTGTGTAATCCTCACAATTTTGTTCACGCAAGTGACTTTAGATGAGTGACAAAATTCATGAGCGCATATAGCATGTAGTTGAAACTCCATTCATAACGTAGTAGAAATTCTACAATGATTTAATATGGTCTTGAAACAAATGGGATTAAAAATGAACATCTCAGAAACTCAAGTGATGTCAAACATAGTAAATGGCGGTGGAATATATATTGACGATAAACAAATTGAGGAAATAACTGCTTACAGGTAACTGCATCACGAATTACGTATAAGCCGCGATAACCAAATAACCAAGCATGTGAACTCACAAGAAGAATAGGACTTAGGGTACATACACAGTGAGGCCGGGATGTACGATAGTAGCCGGGATGGTAGCTCACGCGCTTACTAGATGAGTACCTGGAAGAATGAGGTTGACGCCCTGCACCTTCTTGATTCAGTTGCTTGTTCTCATTCAATATTATGAAAGGACTTGAAACGTTGTTGCTCGAAAGGACTTATAAGTGTTGTGTTATATAATAATGACCGTGACTTTAATGTTCATTCTGTGAACATTCAGAGGGATGATTATTGCGAGTTTCATCATTTGAACAAGAAGTTGATAAACCATCCTGATAGTTTTTTTGAACATCTACGTACGTAGAAGAACACCTTTGATTATATCAAGGATTTAGTATCCTCCAAACCAGAGAAGAATTGGTGAAATTTTCACACCAATCCCATTACACAGAAAGAACGACTTGTTCTAACATTGCGTTACCTAGCTTTGAGCTATGTGAACAATCGGGGTAGCAATTGTATTTCTATCCATCCAGGATCCCTGCGCCCATCGAGGTAACCAGCCAGGCTCCACTGTGCACGGGTACGTTGCCAACTGTGGAAGGATTGTTACATCGCAGTAAGCGTGTAAGCTACCATCCCGGCTACCCGCGTACATGTCGGCTCCACTGTGTATGTACCCTTACATTGGTCGCCTAAGGCCGACTAAGACAAATCTACCAATTCGATATTTTTGAAGAGAAAGGTTTCCAATCAATGTGCACTGCCCGTTTTGACATATGGTGCAACGTACCCAACATTAACGGAGAAAACAGCGAACAAAATTCAAACCGCACAAAAAGCAATGAAAAGATCCACATTGAGGCTGTTTCTGGGGGACAAGCTACCGAATACTGAAATACGTGAAGCAAAATAAGTCACAAATGCCATAAAAAAGGCTGATGATCGATGGACTAAGAAAATAATAGAATGGAGACCAAGACAAGACGCATTCCGGAGCAAATGCCGTTCTCCAACCAGATAGCATGACGACTTGCTCAGGATAGATAGTTATGGAAGCAAACAAGAGAAACCTACGTCGAACAGTGGACCACCAGCGTAGATAAAGAGGGGCGGTACAGGGAGACAGTACCCCACTGGAGGATTGAACAACTTCAAAATAGTTAAACCGGTAGAAAGTTGAAACAAAAATATACATCAATAAAATAATATTTGAACCTAAAAATATATTCAGACATATGAAATAATAATTGGAGCCGCTGCGGATGGGCACCGGCTTTAATTTGAAATTAAGCGGCAGCTATTAAAAAATAATTCCGTAGAATTTTTTACTGCGATCGGAAATCGATCTTTGTATAAATAAATGGAAAGAAACAAAAAATAAAACAAATGTTTTACCACAAACGGCGTTAGATACCTTAGAGCTCTGCAATAACGAAATATTATATTGCGCCAGTTGAGTGTGAAGTGCTGAACGGTTATTTTTCACACTCAAGAGGCTTAAATTGTGGTTAAGGTCTACAATGAACCAGAAAAGATTAGTTAGTTCAACTCTTTTGAATATACACAAAGATATTGAAATGAATATTGATGCTGTTATTGATAAATTTTCCACGCAACGTACAAGAAAACTTGATTTCAATTTATAATACGTTTACAGATATTACAGCTCACAGCTGTTTATTTTAAGATATAGAAAATTATGTTTGTATAATGATATTCTATAGAAAAAACGTGTTTGTGTTATAATCGAAGAACTCGCGACGATCAGACCTTCGTTTTTTTATAAAACCTGAAACTTTCTCTGAATATGTGCCTAGTATGAGTAGAAACAATCCCCGACTATGAAGTTTAGAACACGGTGGCTTTGGATGGTAACAGGTACCAAAGTTGTTAATAATTGCACCCTAGTTTCGTTAAAGTATGAAGCTCAGTTTTTATACATTTTATTTGGACTAATATCAGAAGTCACGTCGTCCATTGTCAGACACTTATTATAGTTACAACCCCCTGTCAGACATCCTTAAATTATATTGAATTGTGAATAAACTTACGTTATATTATAAAGGCTGTATGTTACCAAAGGAACTACCAAAAGATATTTTCTCAGTGGTCAGACAGTTTAGATGCTTCGATTATTATCTGATAGGTAGGTAATACTTTTTGTTCTTAGTTGTTATATTTTTTCTACTGCGAAATATTCTTGTTGATATGATGATTTTTTCAAATATGAATTAGTTCGAAAGTATATTATTCTTGCGTGTATTTTTAAGTTTACCAGTTATTTGACTTAGTTTGGGTTAGTTAGTAACTAACGTGAACGAAAAAGCTCCAAAGAAAAATCATTTTTTGGCAAAAGAATAGCCTGCGTCATTTCATTTAGCATCCGCACGTCGCGCCGATAGATTTTTGCTGGTCATATGGAAATTAACCCATGAAGTGTGCAGACATGTGGTTAAAATGGATGATTCAAGTAGTGACAGTGATGATTTCTATTTATTAGCAAACAATGCTACAAAATGGTCCTTAAAACAGAAAGCTGAAAAAGTTTATGTTCTTAGCAATCCCTTCATTTGTATAGATTAAAATTCTAAATTCCCAGTAATTATAATGTTTCAACTCCTTCCTTTGAATGCTTACTATTACCGAAACTGTACAATGCAAAAATGTTTATCGCTTGCAAATTCCTTTAGAGAGAGACGCTTTGGTTAGACTGTTAGACGAAGCTACTTCTACTCGGAATGGCATAAATAACTGACATAATGAATATGTATCGTCTCTAGAAAATTCTCACACTTTCAAAGGAAGAGGTTTTCAACGAAAATTCTCTATTAATGTCCTTTGCTCGAGGATTTTTCTGTGGATTTGGTATAAAATTGTATGTGATATCAGCACGACGGAGCATCAACGCATGTTGGACGAAATGTTTTCGCCTGGTTAAACTAAACTTTCAATAAGATAGGATTCGTCAGCGTGGTCGGGTTACTTGACCTGAATTCTTCGGATTATTTTGTATTTAAAACAATTTATTTATGCAGTGGAAATAAATAAGCAAGAACAATTAGTGGAACATTATTGTAGTCGAATCCACTCAAAATAGGCAAAACACGCAGTTAGTATATGACTTCCTTCATTTTGCGTTTCCAAGCCTGTATCTTAGCTGATGGTAGTATTTTTGAACATACAATTCAATTATTTCTGTATTTTTAAATAATGTGTTAAAGTTGAAAATTGATGACAAGCAGAAACTTGAAAGTCAAACAACTCGAAAACGGAGCCTCATCGGCAAAAATTGTATTTTACATTTTTTATCAGGAAAATTGGCCTATATACATTCCTTAAATCTTCGCCTCGCGTTTTGAATCACCCTGAAAAATATATATATACAGTGGAGATGATATAGCTACACATATGTTAAAAGCTAAGTAGAGGAAAGTATTGCGAATACGACCTACCGAAGCTATATTTTATTGAGAACATTACCAATGTGAAAAGTGGAAATCAAACATGAAACCTTCTAAACCAACAAGAGCAATTAATAGATGATAATCATAAAATTACTTTGTTAGCTGAAACAAGTAACATTCTGATAATGTAAAAACGAAAACTTGATAATGGTGCAATTTATCTCGTTGTCAATAGAAGAGAACTTTTTGAGACCTTAGAAAAGTTGACAGTGGATCACTCAGCCACTTCTGTGAATGTCGATTCAACCTTAGAAAAAGGTATAATATGTTTTTGGCCGAAAAGTGGAAAAACTGACATTCTCAGAATTAAGGTACGTTCCACATGTTAAGAAAAATTTTTTTTATGTACATTATGCTCAAGACACTCCATCGAGTGAACTTTTTAAGAATGAGGAAGCTATGAAGTTAGCACAAAATCCTGAATATCATCCCAAAACAAGCAAATTCGGAGCAGGTATTTTATAAGAGCATTGGTTCATGAGAAGGTGCTATATATAACGAAATTTTCTACTACCTTAAAATTGCAGATGCACTGACAAAGCCCATTTTCAAGCAAAATAGAATTTGCTTTGAGATTGCATAGGTCTAATCAAACTATTAAATGAGGTAAAATAATGAAGAAAATGATTTTGTTTTTTTATAAACTTGTTGATCATAATTTGCAGAAAAAAAATTTCCATACAGTTGTCTTTAAAATTATAGATTGTATTTTGTAAATGAAGACGCACTAATCGCCTTATTTTCTGTAATATATATGTACAGCGTGTCCCATTTTGGGTACTTTTGCTGAGTATCTCCGTTATTTTTGAAGATAAAAGGTTGCGGTTTTCGCGATAATTTTTGTTACATATTTACTATTTTTGAGTTGTAAAATAAACTTATGTTTTTTGAATTGAATACCCTGTATATTCATAAACTATAAAATTGTCGTTTTTTTACCTTTTCAAAAACATATGATAGTATAAACTTTTTCTCAGAAACGCGCAAATAAATGACAATTTTCTAAAATTAAATGCATAATTTAATAGTAAGTCATGGATAAAAATGATGAACAAGTGAAAGTTACATATTACTAACGAAGAATATGATACTTTGCACATAGGTACCTCTCAATAAACAAATACCTATAGATCTTTTTTCTAACGGTAAGTTTGTAACAAGAGTTTTGTAGCGTGAAGTAAAAATATAACGAACACAAAAAAATAAAAAGGTGATGTTCAAATTGACAACCATTTCTTCTAATGCAAAATTAGCACATCTTTGTAATTTTTTGAATAAGTCTAAAAGAACCTTCGTTCTCTTTCGCAGATTTCGACAGGCTCTATGAATTTGCTCTTGAAGTTCTGCAATGCCGTTTTTGGCACCCCAATTTCCTTCTCAATTTTTCTATATGAGGAAAAAGTTGTTGCTTCTATATATCTCAAAGTATCTATCTCTTTCCTCTCCAGGTTTTCTTTGTCGTATGTTTTAGCACGATAGTGAAGAAATGATCCGTGTCTAACTAAATTTTTTTTTAAACGAGCAAATATCTCCAAACACAGTGTTGCTTTCTTTCTGGATATATAACAAAAAAAAAATTAAAATGTTATTAGAAATTTTCGAAGCCATAATAGTTTACTCATCTTAGGAAATATAATTCCGAATTTTTATTACTATATTTATGTATAAAACATACGAGAATATAATATTTTTCATAATTTTCATACGCTGCTATTATTCGATATCCATAAATATCAATTTAATAAAAATACCAGAAGATCGAAAATGAATAGCTTTATAAACTTAAAGTCCACCCAAAAACCGATAAGATATAATATAGGTATATAATATTTGATATTTATTTTTGTTTCTTGTCGTAAACAATATCCATGGCCTACTATTAAATTATGCATTTGATTTCAGAAAGTTGTCATTTACTTGCGTGTTTCTGAAAGAAAGTGCATACTATTATACATTTTTGAAAAGGTTATAAAAAGACAAATTTTATAGTCTATGAATATACATGCTGTTCTATTAAAAAAAACATAAGTTTGCTTTATAACTGAAAAATAGTAAATATGCAGCAAAAATCATTTACAACACTCCATTCTACAGAAAAAAATCGATAAGAATGTGATTTTACCTTTTCGATAAGTTGAAAGGAAACGAAAATGCAACATTTTCAAAAATGCCCTGTATTTTAAAAAATTAGAGGGCTATGAAAATGTTTTTTAACGGCATCTTAATTTTATGAAAAAGTAGCACACTGACGCGAAAAACGCAACCCTCTATCTTCAAATATAACGGAGATACCCCGCAAAAGTACCCACAATGGAACACTCTGTACAAAATTTGATCCTTGTGGGAAATGTTTGTTTCTATTCAGTTTCAAAGTTTTTCAGTCGATACATTTTTCTGTTTAGTTGAAAATTACTTTTTAGTTGAGTAAGGTATTCATTTTTGAATTGAGGGAATCATAAATTTTGAAAGAGTATTAATTTAATTTGAACTTGCTTTTGATTTAAATGGATATCAAAATATTTATGATTTTGATATATGACAATCATTTCGAAGAGGTAAAGATATAGTTCTTACTAATACTCACCATAAAGTAAATGTCTAAGTACCTCAAACGAACAATGGTTATCCACCTCATGTAAACAGCTACTCTTGAGTCTCCATATATTGCAATCACAATTAATTCTTGAGGAAGTAAGGATACTATATCCAACACATATGCTAATTTGCTTACGTGGACTATAAATATTCTCTTTCTCAATTCTTTCCAAAAGAGGTGTGAGGATAATATTATCAGATTGAAACAGTATAGCAAATCACATATTATGTAAATTTGAATGAACGTTTTAATATATGTTCTCATAATGAAGAAACAGATCGTTCCACAGAAGAAGTTAATCAGACTCGTCAGTGCGATGATATTCTGTGAAAAGAAATCGGTTGTAATTAAATGAGAATGATCGAGTTTCATAATATGTTAAAAGTTCATCAGAAATCAAATAACAAAAAGCGTAAGCAGCAAGCCAAGATCGCATTTACCAACAAAGGATGTATATATATGGATATATGAATATATGTATTTATGTATATATGTATATATGTATATATGTATATATGTATATATGTATATATGTATATATGTATATATGTATATATGTATATATGTATATATGTATATATGTATATATGAATATGTATTGTATATATGTATATATGTATATATGTATATATGTATATATGTATATATGTATATATGTATATATGTATATATGTATATATGTATATGTGTATATATGTATATATGTATATATGTATATGTGTATATATGTACATATGTATATGTGTATATATGTATATATGTATATATATATACACATATACATATATACATATATACACATATACATATATACATATATACATATATACATATATACATATATACATATATACACATATTCATATATACATATATACATATATATGTATATATGTATATATGTATATATGTATATATGTATATATGTATATATGTATATATGTATATATGTATATATGTATATATGTATATATGTATATATGTATATATGTATATTTGTATATATGTATATACATATATATGTATATATGTTTATGTGTATATATGTATATATGTATATGTGTATATATGTATATATGTATATATGTATATGTGTATATTTGTATATGTGTATATATGTATATGTGTATATATGTATATGTGTATATATGTACATATACATTGGTTTTCGTGCTGGCAAATCAGCGGCTGATGCTATGTGCTCGGTTATTGCGGACCTTACAGAGGGTCTTGATAAGGATAAAAGATGTATAGCGGTTTTTCTGGATTTAGCTAAAGCATTTGACACTGTCAACCATGAGAAGCTGCTGCACATTCTGGAATGTTGTGGTGTGCGAGGAATAGTTTTGGATGTTTTTAAGAATTACCTCTCAAATCGTGAACAGTGTGTAAAGGTTAATGACACAATAAGTCAACCTGGGATTGTAAAGGTGGGCGTGCCTCAGGGTACTGTTCTTGGTCCTGTGTTGTTTCTCGTATATATAAATTCTCTTTTGTCGTTGGTGACGGGTGCAACGATTGTGTCTTACGCAGATGATACAGTCGTCATATTTCGTGAAGACTCCTGGGCGGAAGCCAAAATAGCTGTTCAGCGCGATCTTCACAAAATTACTAAATGGTTAAGCGTGTACCAACTTTCATTAAATGTTAAGAAGACGAATTATATAGCCTTCAGTATAACTGGAGCAAATAGACCAGATTTTTCTGGTATAAAAGTCCCTGATATACAAGATGAAATTAAGGAGGCTAATGAAGTCAAGTACTTGGGAATAATTATTGATAAACATTTAAAGTGGGATGATCATGTAGATTATTTGTCGAAGAAGGTGAGGAAGCTCATCTACAAATTCTACCAGCTAAGAGAATTTCTTTCACGAAAGTTACTTCTCCTGATTTACAAGTCTCTAGCCGAATCACTTTTTCGATATGGCATCTTTGTATGGGGAGGTATGTACAGGAACTCATTAAAGAAACTAATTATTACTCAAAACTTTATACTAAAAATTATATTTAAGAAACAAAGGAGATATCACACCAGTCTACTTTATACTGAAGATGTGTGCAATATCCGGACACTATACTTTCATAGTTTATGTGTACATGCCTTCAAAAACAAACTTTTCCGGAATTGTAGTCATTTGATATATCAAACCCGTGGATGTGCTGGTGGGTTTCTGTCGACCCAAAGATTCAAGAAGGAAATTTGCCATCGATTTTTCATTCACACCTTGCCCAAAGCATGCAATCTCTTACCAATAGAGATTAGGCTTATGACTGGACTAAAAAGTTTTTCAGTTGAATCAAAAAAATTTATTTTTCGAAATTACATAGATTTTATAAAAATTTTAGAATAAGTATGATAAGTATTAGATGATAAATTGCTGAGATGTTTTGCTCAAACATGTCTGCAAAGTGTCCACATCACTGTAATGTGTTTTTGGAATTGCACAACACAAGTGTTCAGTCACTTAGGTGCATGAACTTAAACGTTTTCATTACTTTATTGTTCTTGACCTTATAGTTTAGTATTATATAGTTCTTTCATGGATTGTTTCTTGTGTTTACTTATAATTAATTGCCTGAATTTGTGTTGGTAATGATAATAATTGTATAAGTTGTGTAAGAATAAAAATAAAATAAATATATGTATATATGTATATATGTATATATGAATATATGTATATATGTATATATGTATATATGTATATATGTATATATGTATATGTGTATATGTGTATATGTGTATATGTGTATATGTGTATATATGTTTATGTGTATATATGTATATATGTATATGTGTATATATGTATATATGTATATATGTATATGTGTATATATGTATATGTGTATATATGTATATGTGTATATATGTATATATGTATATATGTATATATGTATATATGTATATATGTATATATGTATATATGTATATATGTATATATGTATATATGTATATATGTATATATGTATATATTGCTATGGTTTAATTTATTTGCAATATTAAAATTAAAATATATGGTACAATAGTAAATGAGATTGATCAAGAAAAGGAAAACTTCAATGAATTAAAATAGGAATTAGTAAATAATAAATCAATAAATGTTAATTTAAATGATTAAAATGGAATCAAAATGATGACAAGTGTAAATATATGAATTATAAATGATCAAGAATAGATTTTAGAATTAATAATATATGATAAACCTTGTAGAATGTCAGAAACTTAAAATGTCATTAATCGTTAAAGGTAAATATCAAGTAATTGAATAGAAATTCATGAAATATTAAAAATATAGTAGAATACAAGTAATAAAATCGTTGTAAAGAGTAATTAGAACAAATTAATTCAATATAACAGACTTAATTATGTAGAATACATATAATTGTGGAAATTTTATGTATCGTAGAATTGGAGAAATTTGTATATCAGATAATAAGTTAATTTCAAGTTATTGAAGGTAGTTAATCATATATAAAGGCATTAGAAGAGATTAGATAACTGTTTTATATATAAAATTATTGTAGAATAAAGTAAGAAAGTATAATTTCAAGTTAGAATCAGAAATTATATATAACGAAATGTCAAAATTTTCATTGGGAAATAAGAATTTAATTAATGAACAGAATATGGAAATTTTTAGTACAGAATTTTCAGAATATTCTGTAGATGAGTTTAAATAGATATTTTCAGTCCAAAATTAGGTTTATATTATAAATTTGTTAAAATCAAATCAAATGTCATTTAATTATTTAAAATAATCAAATTGAAGTACTGAGATTGAAAAATTTTAAATTATCATAAAGAAGCTGTTATTATTGAAATAAGTAATTTCCAAAATTATTGTATATTTAATTAAATTATATGATAGAGAAACATTCACAATACCTG
Organism: Cynegetis impunctata; assembly: GCA_030704885.1. Taxonomy (NCBI): domain Eukaryota; kingdom Metazoa; phylum Arthropoda; class Insecta; order Coleoptera; family Coccinellidae; genus Cynegetis; species Cynegetis impunctata. Next base: position 150,626 of record JARQZK010002892.1, read on the forward strand.
TTAGTATAATATTTTAAATATGAAAGAAATTATAAAAAGGATATTGAGATTATTCTAGAAAAAACCATCAGATTCCTTGATATTGAAAAATTAATAGAAGGTTATATATAGAGGTATAACATCCGGCTTCAGGCAGTTCCTATTTGGATTTCAAGAGATAAACATCGTCTGTTTACGATCTGATTCTTTTGTTTTTGTCATCCATATTGAAGAATTAAAAGTAGAATGATAGCTGAAAGTATAAAGTAATAATAAAACATCGATATAAGCAAATTAAAAAGCTGATAATACCTGTATGTGAAAATAATATCAAGTCAAGTGTTAAAACTGTGAATGGTGATATGAATTTCTAATAATATAGAAATTAAGTGAGGTTACTAAAGGATTAACCGAGACCATAGAGAGAGTTGCTGTTTCGCAGAACGAATATAGAAAAGAGAAGAAAGAACATATGGAAAGTCATTGAACCTATGGAAAAGGAAGATCAACCATCAGTGAAATAAACAATCGTGAGTTTTTACAAAATTTCATATTGGCCAATAGATTTCATGAATATTTGCAAATATAAACTTTAAAAGGGGGATTAATGAATATAATATATAAAAAGGTACCATAATAAAAATTTCAAGAGTGATTGTTATTGTTAATGTTAGAACAGAACTTGTATCTTGATAATTAGAGTTAATAAAATTGTTAAAATTTTATTTTTGAATTTATTGAAGTTTTCAATTATTAGAGTCAAAGTTTTTTTTTATATATATATATATATAAAATAATTAAAATATATAGAATCAATTTAAAATTAAAGAGAACCTTCCCTGAGAATATAGAGTTAATACAAAATTAGGATTCATAATAAAATAAATAAGTAGTAGTGAATTAAAAAATTCATAACAATATGTATATATGTATATATGTATATATGTATATATGTATATATGTATATGTGTATATGTGTATATGTGTATATGTGTATATATGTATATATGTATATATATATGTATATATGTATATGTGTATATGTGTATATATGTATATATGTATATATGTATATATGTATATATGTATATATGTATATATGTATATATGTATATATGTATATATGTATATATGTATATATGTATATATGTATATATGTATATATGTATATATGTATATATGTATATATGTATATATGTATATATAACTGAGATTGAATTCTCGCACATCCCTTGGTGAAACATCATAAAGAATAAAGTATAAACTTTAAAATAAAAACACTTGGCTTATGTTTCACAATATAAAAAATACTTAGATACTGTATTTAGCAGTAACGAAAAGTCGACCTTCAGTCTTGATAATGAGTTCATAACTCGAAAAATGTCGACTTTTCGTTACTGCTAAATACAGTATCTAAATATTTCTCATATTGTGAAACATAAGCCAAGTGTTTTTATTTTAAAAATTATACTTTATTCTTTATGATGTTTCACCAAGTGATGCGCGAGAATTCAATCTCAGTTATAATATATATATATATATATATATATATATATATATATATATATATATATATATATATATATATATATATAAACATTGACGAAGTCTGGCCTCAGTAAAACTTACATTCAAGCCATATGGAATTTGTATAAAGGAGCAAAGAGCGTGGTGAAGATGAAAAATGTTCTATCTGAATGGTTCCCTACCACAAAGGGACTTAGACAGGGGTGCAGCATATCACTTACCTTATTTAAAATTTATATTCAAGAAGCCATCAAAGATTGGAAAAGGAAAACTTACGGAATGGGGGTACAAGTTCAGGATGAGATTCTGACAACTCTTCTCACATGACCAGGTAATTGTAGCAGGTGGTGACGAAAACGACATAGATTATATGTTCAGAAAGCTGAAAGAGGAGTATGAAGGATGGGGGTTGAGTGTGAATGTGAGTTAGACGGAATATTTGAGGAAAGGAGACACGAGGGAGGAAGATCTGGAGTTACAAGTGCATGGACTTAAAAGGTGCAGAGAATTCAAATATTTGGGGAGTATCATCTCCGAAGATGAAACAACAAAAAAGGATATTAAAAATAGGACACAGGAAGGTAAAAGGGCTGTTCGCTTGTTGAACTGTGGTCAGGCAGGATGAAACTTCGTACGAAAATGATAATCTACATGACAGTTGTAGAGCCTATTTTAACTTATGGATGTGAATGCTGGCAATTTGCAGGAAAAGAAAAAAGGAGCAATTTTTAAAATAAGGTATGTTTAGTCTTAAGGAAAATAACATTTTTGCAGTTAGTACCCACCCTGTATACAAAAATTAAAATTTCTTAAGATGAATCGTATTTTCTAGACAAGCAGAAATGTTTATTAAGAGTGACTTTCTTCGCATCTTTCAATTTTTGGTCCATTTGTCCTCTTGTAAACCCCATCCGTGGACTACTGTATATATATATATATATATATATATATATATATATATATATATATATATATATATATATATATATATATATATATATATATATATTTATACTCAAAATCCACTCGAATATTGGCACCTTCAAACTTTGGAGAAAGGACTGGCGGCAAGGATGTGGAAATCATTTAGGAATCGCATATTTAAAATTTAGCCACCAAGGGCTTTTTAAAGGGTGTAGAGATCGATTTTTCTTCAATTCCCTCCAAATTCAGTAATCTTCACATATTTTGCCTAATAAATTAAAAAGTTGAAATATGGGACGTGAATTGAGTGGATGTTGGGGTACTTCACTTTATGGATTTCAACTCTTTTTTCTAACCGCCACTATCCTGAAGTAGTAGTTTCATCTGCTCAGTGAATAATTGAAGATTTCAGTTACAAGAATAACTCCAGAAAGAACTCACTCTCATTTATCGAAATTATAAGAAAGTATGTCTTTCATATCATTATTATTATTATTAATTTCTAGCATTTCACCGCACTATTCAGCAGACATCATAGATTCGACAATGGGTTACCCACTAAACCCTTTAAAAATTGAAATATTTGAGAGTTATTCGAAGAAAGAGATTCAGAAGAAATATACTACCGAATATTTTTTTACATCCCAATATCCAACACAAAAAAGCATAGCATATAATAGTATTAAATTGAATCTAATCTCAGAGAAGAAATAACAGAACTAATGCTCATATTTCATTTACCATTGAAAGGAAGATTTTAAACCAGCAATAAGGTAAGTTTCGCACCATGACCTTGATAGGAAAATCAAGTCTAACTACCTCGGTAACCAAATTTTTTTCAGTTTAATATTCATATAATTCATCGTGCTAAATATCTTGAAATGAATAGTACTCATAAATAGAATTTAGAGGGTTTGTCAAAAAATGCTAATTTCGACGAAAATCTGTATAAAAATGTAGATAGTAGAAAGCGATTGTTCAGAGATTATGAAAATGCTATAGGACTATAGAAATATTTTGCCAATCTACAATGAGCAGATAAACTGCATCCTACCCCTCTCTTTGTTACATTTGAGTAAATGAAGAATATTTTACTTCAGTATTGAATCCCTTCTGAAAGTAGTTGTTTGATATATGAAGTGTAATTGAGAATTTAATTCTTAAATGTTTATCATTTTTATTTTCAAAAATTTAACGTGGACTGCTTCCTTCAGGTCCTACAATATTTAATATATAAAATAATTTGTGCATCGTCTCTACAGGATTTATTAACTTTCACAGTAAGTTAATATTTTATGAAGTTGTATAGGAAAATGAGTTAATGCAAGCAGTGTCAGACAAAAGTACCATAATAGCAAATCCGATGAAAATTAAGCATGTATTTCAGGATTCCGAAATTATATGAAAAGTCAATTAATAGTATATTATTGAATACCTACATTCCAATGAGAATTATCTGGCAAACTTAGTAAAATATATATAATCCGGCCCCATTTTACAGCTTGCGTTGTCGTTAAGGTGATTATATCTTGTTTGCTGATCTCCTCGTCATCCAAAACATTCGTTACCTTTGGGGCAATAGGAGTATCGAATACAGTCTCTTTGAGTTTTAACATAATAAGATATCAATTATTTTCACAATTTATCTTATTTTCACAATTTAATTATGGCAATGCAATCATTGATTGACAGGTTTCGGGGTTCACCCAGGTTTCTACGATATATTTGCGTAATGACTATTAACGGCACAACTCCATAGTTACTGTCATAACTATAATATTTATAGTCCGAGAGCTGGAGGTCAATATAGGGTAGCTTCTTGAGGCACTGAGGTGAAAATGTTTGTAATAGTCCTTGAAAGACCCCTGAATAATAAAATCGAGCTCTGGCTGGAGGGTAGCGGCCCCCTACCAAGTACTGACTCGTAAACCAACCTTAAATTGTTCGCCAGCTTTGCCGCGACAATATTGTTATGTTTTGTGAACAAAGGGTATTAGTAAATTTATGTCAAATTTAAGTTGAAACATGGATGATCAGCATGGCTACAAAAATTTGCCACATAACCACAATTGCAGATAATCGAAAATACCAACATTTTGTTTTGAACATCTCTGACTCATCATATTGGGTATCAAAAAAAGATAAAATTTTAATTTTTTGCTGCAGTAATATAGTGAATATAGCTGAACATTTTGAAAAAAAACAAGGTTTTTTTTATCGCTCTTTGGATTTTGATTCATTTGTAATATCTCTGAAGGTACACTGTCTATCGTACGAAGTAGGAATGGAGAAGGATTTCAATAGGATAACATGTGAAACAGAAGAGATTTCGTGCAAGTAATCACCGACTCCTCGTTGCAGTTCATAATGATGAAATCGCTAACTTCAACATTGCATTCTCTCTAGATTATGGGTATTCCTCATTGCTTATTATATATAATATATATATATATATATATATATATATATATATATATATATATATATATATATATATATATATATATATATATATATATATATTCAATTATTCATTTTATCTCAACTGCTAAAATAGTTAATCAGATTACAAAGTGCACTTCAAACGCTTGAAAATAAGAAATTCAATTTTAACTTCACATTTACTCATCACCAAATTTCATATTATCTCAGTTATCGTAACATGAACAGGGTGTCCAGAATTCGTCGTATTTGGGGTGTACAGAGGTTATCGGTAGAGATAGAGAGTTGCGGTTTTCACATTTCTGGGCTAGTTTTCGACGAAACGCAGGAATCCGAAATATTCGCATTTTACAACCCCTAGTAATTCTGTTATGCGTTTACTTATCCGAGAGGTAAAAAGTGCTATTGATGGAATTTTTTGTATGGAATCCAGTGGCGTAGTCAGTTTTTCTGTAAATATCATCAATTTCGATATATAAACCAAACTTGCCTTTTTTCAAATGGGACACCCTGTATATTTTTAGTCTGTTGGGTTGCTCTTATTATAAGCCTCTCAAAAATATATAGTTTCTAATATTTATTTATATTATGAAAATTATGAAAAGTGCGACATGATTTCGTGCTACGTGCAAAGTAATGAAAACTCTGAGGATGCATCCATTCTAATAGGTATATTACATTTCGAATACTGAGTTAAGTATGTTTGCGTTATTGTTTATTTCAATTATAGGTATCCAGAAAGGCGACAGCCAAACAGAGCCATATTTTCTCGACTGAAAAAGAGATTAATTGATTTTGGGGCGTTTACCCGACCTAGATCAAAAAAAATATAATGAAGAAAACCAAGAAACAGATGAGGTTAATGTATTAGCTTGCGTTCAAGCGAAGCTCTCCGTTTCATATAGAAACATTGAAGAACAAGTTGGAGTCCATAAATCTCGTGTGCATAATATTCTGAGAAAACATAAATATAAGCCTTACGAAATTAAAATTTTGCACCATTTACATGCTGGCGACGAAGAACGGCGTCTCCAGTTTTGTAACTGGTTCTTGGACCGTCACCAAGAAAATAACTTTGCCTCACAAATTATATGGTCCGATAAGGCCTATTTTACTAGTGATGGAATATTCAACCTTCATAACTCACGTCACTGGAGTCAGGAAAACCCACACATCTTTTTTGAACGAGAAAGGCAGGGGCGTTTTGGTTTCAGTGTTTCATATTTTATTCTTCGTCGCAAAATCGTTTTCAGGATATTTGAGGGAGGACTGAAGTACCTGGAGATATTAGAGGAAGTTTTGCCAGAACTGTTGGATGACGTGCCTCTAGCTTACATAAATAATATTTATTTTCAGCAAGATGGGGCACCAGCTCACAATTCTCATCTTGTTCGAGAATACCTAGATAATAATTTTGCAAATAGACTAATAAGCCCACATGGACCTATAAGATGGCCAGCTAGATCCTCAGATCTTTCAATTGTAGATTTTTTCTTGTGGGGTTACCTTCGTAATATCATTTACAAGAGTCGAAACCGTACCGAAGCGTAACTTCGAGACGCCACAATACGAGCCTTCAGGCAGTTGCAGCATAGACCTGTTGCTGTCCTGAATGCTTTAAGAAGGGTTTCTAAGGTGTGTCAGTATTGCGTACAAGAGAATGAACACCATTTCCAGCAGTACCTCTGAACTCTTTATATAATATGATTTTTAAGTAATTATTAAATATTCATTACCTGGTATAATGTTGTTTTTTTTAAATTGCAACTGTAACCCTATTTTCAAGAAAAATATAGAAAACTATATATTTTTGGGTAGCTCAAAATGAGAGAAATCGAATAAAAAATAGATATACAGGGTGTCCCATTCGAAAATTTCCTTTGATAGGCGTTACCATGGAAATCATAGCCTACCATACTGAAAATATACAGGGGGTCCAATTTGAAAAAAGGCAAGTTTGGTTTATATATCAAAATTGATGATATTTACAGAAAAAATGACTACGCCACTGAATTCTATGCAAAAAGCTCAGCAGTTTTTATCTTTCCGATAAGTAAACGCATAACAAAACTACTAGGGGTTGTCAAAAAGCGGATATTTTCAAAATCACCCTGTAGCTAAAAAACTAAGAAAACTAGGACCAATTTGGCATCGGATTCCTGCGTTTCGTCGAAAACTAGCCCAGACATATGAAAACCGCAACTCTCTATCTCTACTGACAACCTTCTTTCTAAGATTTGGAACTCATGTCGGGATACAGGGAAATGAAACCATAGATAGAATGGCAAGAGAGGCAGCGGCTTTTACTACTAATACTCGGACCTATTTTCCCATATTGAGGAAGGACGTAGAAAAATTGTGTTAATACTTAATAATAAATCTTTTAAGACCGGAAAATACTACAAGGACATAAAAAAGGCCCCTATGAAGATTTCATCACGGAAATTTGCAGAATGGTGAGTATAAAAGATATATCTCTAACCTATTTCCATAGAATTGGTGTTACAGAATCCTCATTATGAGCATGTGGCAAAGATGCTAATAATGCAATGTAGCCATTTTAGACACCAATGTTCAAAATTTCTAGCAAAAATTTTGGTTATGATATATTTTCAGCCTTATAACTTAGGACTCTCTTTATTTTTCAGAAGCATGAAGGATTATGGAAAAGTTTATGGGGATATCAAAGATTTTTAATTTGAAAGCGGCCTTGATTCAATTACCTATGTTGTCAATTTAATCCACATGTTTTCAATCCCTTGTTCCGTTAGGTACTCAATTTTGTTTGTACATAAAAAATAAAATACCCATGATGAGTACCTTGGCATAAGTTTTCCTGTTTGTTCCTCAGATATGAGAATGATTTTGTATATTGTTATATGCCAGGTACTGACTCGAGTCAAAGCCAAAAGCCATTAGGGAAAAAACGACAAAAGACAAACTGGTAACAAAAGTTAAGTGGCTTTGAAAATATATGATTTAATGAATATGGCATGAAAAGAATATAAAGAAATATAATTCATATATTTACAATGTCTATGTAAAATCGTAAGGCGTTAAAATTAGGGCTCCGGAGTTTCCAACGACATAGAAACGAGTGTCTATCACTAGATTACTAATAACCATCATAAAATGTCCTACAGAGTAAGAGTGTCCTGGTTTGAAAATGACAATCAACGGAGAATTGGATGTTGTGGTTCCCGACTTACACATCATATTTCCAATTTCTGACGAATTCTTGAAATACGATTGATGGCCATAGATATATAAACTGAGTCACTTAGATCTGCAGTGTCTTCTTCGAGAGCATTACAGTTCTTCACTGCTGATTGGATGCTATCAACCCAGTCATTATAATATACCAGATACCAGCCAAAAATGCAACATGAAATGCCAAAGTATATTTCATTGTTATTATTTTCTTATTTTGAGAAGTAGGTTGTGTGTGTAAAGGAAAAAATTGAAAAATTCAATCAAACTGGAAGTAACTCGTAAATTTTTTTTTATAAGCTTTAATAATAATTTTTGGAACGAAGTTTTCGAAGTGCAACGCGCATGCGTCATTCTTTCTTTATCTTTCTCGTTTTAGTCTAGTCACCAGCCGTTTTCCCGTGGAATTTTGAGAATCAAGGTCAAAATCATCTGAAAAAAAAATTTAGCTTATGAAAGAGAAAAGAGATTCGTTTTCGAGTGATCTTTGTAATCCCAACAACCTTAAATAACTTGAAATTTTAGGGTATAACTCAGGAGTCCCTTTTTAAAGTACAAAAAAGAACCATCAAAATCAGTTCTTCGACAAAAGTCTGTTGTAAACGAATTGACTGACTTATAATAAAAAACAAAAAGGCATGACCACCCTAAATGAAACTAATCGTTACCCACTTTCAATTAGCTTTATTTAAGTGTAATTAATATGATTCATGTGATTTGACAAGTTTAGAACGCTTAATTTATAACAAATTGTTGATCGAATTGAAATTTGCATTTTCGTAATTTTGAAAAAAAATTCATTCTTCTTAAATAAATCAAACACTATTCATGATATGAAAAAATGTTTTTGTTATTAATTGTAGGGGTTTTGATATTTTTTTTGATCTTTGTGTCACGAAAATTGAACGAGATATGTTTGCATTCGCGTATGAATTGTGGCTCATCCAAGCCCTTGACATTAACCCATTTCAAATTAAAGGTTAGAAAAAGTTTTAATTAACGTGGTGTCGAAGACCTTGATATTTCGTTCAGAATGCTCTCTTTGAAAATATTATAGCTTAAAAAATGAGGGATTAATCGTCGAAAAACGAACTTTTTAATTTTTTAATTCCCACTTCACTGGTATATTTTTATAAAAGCTCAGAAATCGAATATCTAAACAGTGCAGATTTGATACAGTTTTCTCAGAGCTTCACTGAGTGTGACTCAGCTTCTGTCTTCTTCAATAAAGGTAAAAAAACATTTCAGAAAAACGTTCCGATGTAAGGGAAAAGGCGAAGATTTTCTATAATAGTCCTTTAACGCTTGAAGATATTTTACAAGCCGGTAGATACTGTGACGGTATGTCGTTTGGATTCACTAAAGTCACTATTTTAAATAAATTGAAACGTGTGATAAACTTGTCTGAATACCTCGAACAAATCAGATATAACAGATTTATTAATTTAACCACTAAAAAAAAGGCTGTTAGATTGTCATCTCTTGTCCCAACAGTTGGTTTTTTCAATGAGCACATAATATGGCTAAAAGTTGCCGATGAGTAGGCCTCTTTTGCAATGCAATGTGCAATGCAGACACTACAGTGAAGACACTTCTCTAAACAGGACATTAATTTAGACCAATGGAAGACGTGGATACCGAGAGCGACGAGAAAACGACAAACTATAATCAGTGCAAATGAATTTTATCATTTATTATTATTGCAAAGACCGCAATTCTTATAGTTTTGGTCACAAGGGGTGGCTTTTTCAAGGGTTGTGTTTAAGAAACGACAAGTTTATAATGATTCAATATAAAGCAAAATTCAATTATTTCAAGTTATACATACCTTTAAAACTAGTTTTATAAATTACTACCATCAGGGGATGATTTAAAGAGGCTGCATCTGTCTGATTAATCATAAACTTGTTTGAGTACAACAATAGATCTCCAAATAATTCATTCAAACTTTTTAAGATAAGGGATAGTTTTCACCCCTAAAAAATGAAAAGCACATTTCGGCAGAGTATAGATTTTGAAGAAGAGGGTACGTAGAGCTTAAATCCAAATTTTTATCAAAATCGGTGTTGATTCTCAAAATTCCACGGTATTACAGTTTTTTACCGCTGGTGACTGGACAATTCTGCCACGACATATACATGAAATTCTTGTCCAAGCACGTGATGTATACTCACATCATACATTCATTTTACTCGTGAATAAAAACGCCTATTCTCGTATTGTTTGAGAATCTTCAATACGGTATTGAATATAGTAACAATTGGCAAGTAAACACTGTCAATTTCATTTAAGTTCACTTGCTGATAAATTTATGGAAATTTAATTAACGAAATAAAATTAATTACATGAGTATTAGTTAACAAATATAAGTTATTGTACATGGTTATTATTGTTCATACAACTTACATGTGTACATAATATGTATTCTACACTCACAATACATTATTTGTTTTATTTTTATTATTATTATATTAATAATTATATTATAATGTTGAATCCGAAAGATCTTCGTTCCTACCTTGTGTCCCATGACACCACATCTTTTTTCTCACTTTTACCGTTTTCGAGGCACTAAGGAATATTAATTAAACGATGGACTATACAAATGAGAGTTGCCATTTTGTGTTGAAATGGATGTACGTAAGTGAAATGTATGACAATATCACTGAATTATAGTTTGAGGGATATTGAAAAGCTTTGTTTTTGTCCAATGTCGTTATTTTTAGATTCGAATAATTGATTTAGTTTTTTGTCCATTTCCAAAGTGATTTTATATTAGAGTGTGAAGAGTTAACGAATCTTTGAGAAAATTCGAGTTGCCTTAGTGTACTACCAGTGAAACAACAAATAATATCTTCCATTTATCTGAATCAATAAATGAATGATCGAATAACAAGGTTACTATGAATTAATGGTTTCAAGTTATCCATAAATACTTCAGTCAAGAATGGGTTCGAAAAGTTTTTCAGGAGTAAACCTTTCCTGGTACCTACTATAAATCTGATTATTGAAACTAAAATAATTTTTTTAAGTCAATAGGCAGATTGCCTAAATGACCTTGACCTGTGTCATCTGCCAACAATTTGGTTTTTTTTAAATTTAATTCTTCTTAGGTCTTATTGAGGATAGAAAACACAAAGTAAACAACGATAATTTATTCAAGACATAATTACAAATGCGACTATATGCGAATATATGATTTTCAATTGAATTCAATATATCATAAAATTTTTGAGTGAGAATTTTGAATGAAATTGACAATAATTTTGTTAGCATTGATAAATATCATTAGATAGTGTTTTATGCTTGACTAACTTCACAAGTAGATCGTGAGCTAGCTAGCGCACATGAATTTGGAGTCATAGATAAATGTCTGGCATTTAGAGGTATGAAAAGTGTGATTCAGTTGATGAAAATAAGGCTGGTTTGAAGGGCCGACCCGTTTTCGAAAATTTGGAAAATTAATTTCCTTTTGCATAAATAAATTAATTTTTCACTGATCTCAAAGTGTCTGGCATTTGATACAGAAATAGACATCAATAAGTAACTCCCAATTTTCAAATGCCAGACGGTTTCAAATAGTCGAAAGGGTGATTCATAGGGGGTGAAGTTGCAGAACGAAGAACAAAAATTCATCGTTTTCTTTTTGTCTGGCAATCGAAACAATGAAAATTATCGTCATGAAAATGATGAAAAAAAAATTGCCAGATGGTTTCCAGTGTTCGGAGTCGAGTGGAAAATTATGTGAAAATTTTTTACATTTTTCAATGATCTTAATGTACGAAATAAGAGGGCCATTGTGTTTGCGGTATCATAAAATGTTATTAATTTTTCAACGCCAGACAAATTGGCCGGTTCGAAAATTCATAAATCTATAAAAAAGTTGTTAAATGATTCATAAAAATTTCATTGATTCATTTTTGTCTGGCTTCTGTATTTGAATCAGAAATAAGCCTAAAAATACAATTTATAAATGCCAGACAAGTTGAGCTGTTCGAAAACGTATAAATAATTAATTAAATGATTAATAATAAAAATTAATGAAAACATGTTTTTTTTTTAAATTCAAACGATTCAGTTTTGTCTGGCATTTTGCATTTCGATTGAAAATATATTTTTATACCTTAGGTTGAAATGCCAGACCAATTGGCTTGTTCGAAGATTAATAAAAAATTGAATTGAATATTTGTAAAAAAAATAATGAAAAATTTCAGTATTTTTTTTGTTCAATCTAATTTCTCTTTTCTTTTCGACTTTTTCCTTATATTATGAGCTATTGCTACTCGAGATATTATTGTTGTCCTAAAGTTTCCCGAATTTGATGCTGTCAACGGAAGTAATTTGCCAATGAAATCTGAGAAATAAGAAAAATCTCTTTAAATTTAAGAAATTCACATTTTAAATCTTATTCGAGTTAAGAAATATAATGGCAGGAGAATATTTTTCGAAACATGAATTTTAAATAACTAAAGTGTTTTTAAAAAATAACAAATAATTGAAAATACACTCACAACTTAAATTGAAATTGTCATTTCACTATTATCTTTTTATTTATATTTGTTGTTTTTTATGTCAGGCTTTTATTTTTCCTCCCTTATTCTGACTACCTTGCACTTGCACATTATATTCATTGCTTATTATACCCTTACACGTTTTTGTTTGAATTTTTTGAACGAAGAACACAATTAATGAAAAATCATAAAATAATGTAATTTCATCATTGATTCTTGAAACAGGTCAAATAAATGAAAATAAATAACGGTGTAATGGAGTGTTCCCAGAATTTCATGATAACTGAATTTTGTTTCTTCGATATTTTGCTCTGCGAATAAGATATCGAGATACTGTTTTCACTATCCTTTTTTGGTGTCATAACAGTACATTTTTGTGGAAAAAAAGTCAGGTCATTGCATTCAATTTTTCAGATAAATTGAAAATTTTCTGTTAGTATATCAAAAAACGCGCTCTAGCGGTATCACTATAAACTTGACATATCAGGGATATGATAAGTTTGAGAAAACAATAAATGCTTATCCCAACGAGACCAACTTTGTTAAAATCACTTCACTCATTCAGAAGCTGTTCATTTAAAAAAGCATCGATTCACTCCCCACTACTTCATTTCAATAGAAACGTCAAAAAGTGTCAAACGAAAATTACTCGATTGAAGCTCAACTTGAAAGCGCATATATTTTTGTGATACGTTTACTTGGAGTATTTCAGAGAAAAACCACTTTTAAAGTTGTAGATGGCGGTTACGCTCCCTGGCGGCCATCTTGGAAACCTTAAAATAATTTCTAGGATTTTCTGTTGTCCACTTTTGTTATAATGTTTTTTACCGCAAGTCTCTACGACGAATAGTTTACAAGATACAGCACTTTGCATTCTTATCTAGCCACCCGGTACATAACAATATAAAATAGATCGACATTGCAACGCAAAACTATCCATTCAGGATTTACTAGATTTATTAAAAACTTTTATTCATGTACTTTTTAATTTTTTAGGCCGGAAATAGTAAGTAGTAAGTACGTTTCCCGAGTACTAACAGCTTATAATATAGGGGAAAAGGCGAAAATAAATGAGAAATTAGATTATTTGAAAACTTTTTTTATTCATTTATATACTTTCGAACAGCCCAACTTATCTGACATTTTCAATTTAAGTTTCAAAGTTTATTTTTCTTTGAGAAACAAGTCGCCAGACGAAAAAAAGCACCGAAATTTTCAAAAATTTGTTACAATTATTAAATTTGTTTTTTTTTTAATTTTCGAACAACCCAACCAGGCTGGCATTTCAAGCAAGGTATAAATATACTACTCCATAAAAAATTGTAAATGACAGACATAAATAAATGGTGTAAATTAGACAAAAAAATGAAATTTTTCATTATTTTTGCTATATGTTTTCAATTAATTTATACATTTTCGAACAGCCTAACTTGTCTGGCATTTGTATATTGTGTTTGTAGTTGTATTTCTAATTGAAATACAAATTACCAGACAAAAATAAATCAATGAAATTTCAATTTTTTTTTACGAATTTTCTTTCGTCTGGCACCATTTTTCCATTTGCCAATTTGTCTGGCAAATTTTTTGTGATGGGAAATGTGTGTATCAATTTCAAGTATTCAAAATACCAGACAAATAGTGATCACTGAAAAATGTAAAAAATTTTCACATAATTTTCCACAGAAAAACTCGACTCCGAACACTGGAAACCGTCTGGCAATTTTTTTTCATCATTTTCATGACGATAATTTTCATTGTTTCGATTGCCAGACAAAAAAAAACGATGAATTTTTGTTCTTCGTTCTGCAACTTCATCCCTATGAATCACCCTTTCGACTATTTGAAACCGTCTGGCATTTGAAAATTGGGAGTTACTTATTGATGTCTATTTCTGTATCAAATGCCAGACACTTTGAGATCAGTGAAAAACTAATTTATTTATGCAAAAGGAAATTAATTTTCCAAATTTTCGAACACGGGTCGGCCCTTAAAACCAGCCTTATTTTCATCAACTGAATCACACTTTTCATACCTCTAAATGCCAGACATTTATCGATGACTCCAAATTCATGTGCGCTAGCTCACGGCCTAAAGAGATAATAGAGATTTCTGAGATTTTGGTGTTTCATTTGAATCATTTGTATATGCATGACGTTTGTAACCTTCTAGCGATAAATTCACTACTATTTTGAATCTATTATTGAAATTAGTACTAGATAAATTAGTGAATGTTTCAAATATCTTCTGTAAAAATTGGCGTTGTTTGTTCATTTTCTCTGATTCAGATTTGGTACTAAGAAGCAAATTTAATTTGTGTTGCTGTACTGAGAATTTTTCAAGAATTATTGTGATAACTAAATATCTAGTTTCCAAATCAAAATTTTCGAATTTTGAATATTATTTATGCAACCGAAATAGTAGTTCAGATTGCATTTCCACCTTAATATAAATATTATAGATGTCACGTTACTCGAAAAGGATCTTCTTGCAAACATCTTAGTTTACCCTCTACA
Organism: Cynegetis impunctata; assembly: GCA_030704885.1. Classification (NCBI taxonomy): domain Eukaryota; kingdom Metazoa; phylum Arthropoda; class Insecta; order Coleoptera; family Coccinellidae; genus Cynegetis; species Cynegetis impunctata. The sequence continues at coordinate 165,732 of JARQZK010002892.1, forward strand.
ATTTATCACGAGTAGAAGTGAAAATCACACATTCAATTCAGACTTTGATATACTTAATGCCGAATGAAATTTTTGTGGACTCTTGAAACATAAGTAACGCACATGCACAAGCTGTGCGCGTTCACGATTGTCAATGTGTTAACTACGTTGTTTCCCTAATCATATAAGAATTAGTTTTCATTGAATTTATCGAAATTTGATGAATTATATGATTATAAATTCATTGTTTACCAAATCTCTCCTAGAGAAAGTATCACACACACACATAATTCGAAATGAATTGATGAAATTTCTTCCTATTCTACTATTTTTAAAAAGGCTACTTTATAAACCTCCACATCCACACCATATACCTACCTGCAGCTAGTATCATGAAGCTGTACCAAGCTTCAAAAGAGATAAACACACTGCTGAAATAAATGTTAAAATAACTCATGATCATATTTGAGACAAGGATTTTTGAATACGGTTTTTATTTAAGTAATAAAGTCAATGTGACAAATATTGGTTACAAAATAGTATAAGCATTCAACATCCTTTTGTAGATAATATCCTTATCCTTGGGAAAATGCTGAAGCACACTCTCCCATGCTTCTAACTTCAAAACAAGAATATCGCATTGAGTTTCAGCTCTATAGCTGTATTTATGAGGCAACCCATAATTCAAACCTTGTGCTAAGCCGAACATATCATGAACATGGAGGATTTCGTGACACGTTTCTGTCAAATTAGGATGAACTGTCAAAATACTAACTTCCCCTCGATGAATCCAGTACATAGAGGTGTTTGTGTCGCCATTCTGGACAATATAATTTCCTTTAAAAAAAACAACTCTCTTCAAATGTCCGCATATTTGACTCAAAAGAGATTCATTTATATCCTGAAAAAAAACTGCACTTCATTTCGTTATCATTAGGTTAATTGAGAACGTAGTATTAATGTTCCTTTTATGAGAACAAAAATTGAATTGAATGATATGATGTCAAAATAAAGAAAAGTTCATTATAATCCCAAGAATATAACTATTTCTAAAATTTATAATTATAGCTATACCGCCAAGAGTTGCTGTGGCTCAGTCCAGTTAAAAGAAAAAGAAATTTTCATAGCGATCAGTTAAATGGTAAGTTGATGTGCTGTAGTGCCATCTAGGGGCACTTCAAGTAAGATATATAGCACACGTACATATGCCAAGTTTGCGATCATCGATCAAGTGATTTGGAATATACAAACATAATTTTTTACATATATTTACATAATTATACAGATAAATTACTATCAATATTCAATACAATATATTCAGTTGAAATCATACTCAAAATGCGATATATGCGATACTAGATAATAATTGTTCATTAACGATGCATCTATGATGGAGACCATGATATCTTATAGAAAATGTCCTGTTACTAGAAACTTAAGTATGTTTATTTATTACTATAAGAATTTTATAACTAATGTAAAATTGTTAGAATATAACTGCCGATACTGCAATCATAATACGTGTCCATGATAGCGTGGTAAAATTACACAAAATATCCGTAATATGCAGCAAAAAGTAAAAACCTGTTGAAAATTAAAATTCAGGTAGTTGAAAAGATTGTCTTTGATATGTGAAAATCTTTACAAATTCAGGTGAGCATTTTTCCGGAAAAACTTTGGTCGAAAATTTTTTTATTAATTTTTTCACTCTAATTGTTTAAATAATGAAAATGCAGAAAAATATTCAAGTCAAAAATTGTAGGCAATGCATTTACCTACAAAATTTATCTGAAAAGTTTTCTGATATCTTTATTAGTTTTTGAAATATACCAAATTTTTCTAAGAGTATTTTTAAACATCATCAATTTTCAAGTTTTTAATTTTGAGATAGAAAATTAACAATGACAAGTAGAAAAAATTATTTCATATGAGATTTGCTACAAATTGACGTATCTACAAGTACGTAAACTGTAAATAATTTTTTAATGAATTATCACCGATTTTCCACATAAATCTCTCCTAAAAAATAGTTTTTTTTACTAATTTTCCATACTAAACATTAAGAAATTAAACAACTCAAGTATCTAACATTGTGTACTTAAAAGATAATGATTTAATCTAAAAAAATTATTTATCGGGCAGATTGAGTTAAGAACTCAATCTGCCCGATGATGGTCTAGTGACCGAAATTGCAATCGCAGTGTTATATTTTTCAAAATATTTTGTGATAATTTCAAGTCATTGAAGATAGTTAATCATATATAGAGGTATTAGAAGAAATGAGTTAACTATTTTAAATAGAAAATTGCTGAAGAATAATGTAATAAAGAAGAATTTCAAGTTAGAATCAAAAACTATGTATATCGAAATGTCAAATTTTTCAAGAAGAAATAATAACTTAATTAATGGACAAAATAATCAGAATATTATGTAATTGAGATTAACTAAATGATTTCAGTCCAGAAATATGTTTTTATTACAAATTTGTTAAAAAACTAATCAAATGTCATTTAATTATTCAAAATAATCAAGTTAAAGTACTGAGTTTGAAAAATTTTAAGTAATCATAAAGAAGCTGTTATTATTGAAATAATCAATTTCCAAAATTATTGTATATTTAATTAAATAGAATGATATAAAAATATTTCCAGTACCTGTTAGTATAATATTTTAAATATGAGTAAAAATTCCAAAAAGGAAATTGGTATATTTTAGAATAAGGCCACCAGGCGATTTGATATTTGAAAAATAAAGAAGGTTATATAAGGATATGCATAACATATCCGGAGTTAGTTGATATCTGATATTTGGGACAGAACCGTCGTCGTTAGAAATTTGATTTCATTTGTTTTTGTCATCCATATTGTGAAGTTGAAAGTATAAGGATAGCTGAAAGTAAGAGATTGTAATAAATTATTATAAAGTGAATAGTAGAATTGCTGATAGTACCTGGTGATGAAGAAAGTTTAAATAAGTGAAATAATTATGTGTATTTGTTGTAATCAAGCTACAACATAAAATTAGTGAGGTTATAGAAAAATATCATCGAGAATTGCAGAAAGTTGCCGAATTATCATAATTTGCAGAAGAATAAATCCATTAAAGCAAGAGAGAAGAAGAAGAAAGAATAATTGGACCTACATTGAATATAGTATACCCAAAAAGTGAAACATTATAACTTTTATTTTGGCCAATTGACTATAAAATATTTGCAAATATATATAAAATAATTGGGGGATAAAAATAAAAGGTACCATAATTAGATTATTCATGTTTGTTACATTTGAACTGAAGTTGTGTATTAATAATTAGTGTTGATAGAATTTATTAAAAAAAAATCGAAATATTTAAATTTATTGAAGTTTTATCAAATTTTCAGAAAGTAAATAGAGTAAATTACATAAAAGGGAACCTTCCCTGAGAATTAAAAAGTTAGAAAATATAAAAATAAACAGAGATTAGTATTTAAAATTTTTAAGGCGCTCAACATAGAATATTCATATATTAAATCATATCAATTAGAAATTCAAAATTCATAATAACAATTAAATATAGCAATAGTGAGTAATTCATAATAATATATATATATATATATATATATATATATATATATATATATATATATATATATATATATATATATATATATATATATCCTTCTTCATTATAGCTTTTCTTTTCTTCAACGTCTGTTAGCTCATTCATGTAGTTTATGTTCCTTAGATCGTAGCAAGTAGAAATCCAACATCATTCAGCTGTGCTTGACTGCCATATATCTCATCCTTCGGAATTTATTCAATAAGTTCCATTGTTGTTTGTATTATCACTAATTTTTATTACCTAAATTCTTATTTAGGTAGTTTCAATGCCCTGGACACTTGCTGCTATTCAAACGTTTTCACTGCATAAACCTATTTGAACTCATCGATGAAAAAAGTTTACAGATGCAGTTTCAGCTGCGACATGTGATTAGACGCAGTCTGAAGATTAATAAAATATTTACCTGAAACAGATATCCTTCACGTAAATGTACGGAATATATTTCTCTCATGATTTCACAACGTAAAACATAGGGAGCAGTTTCAATAAGCTCAGGTATATGAACTCCAGATTGTGATTTCCACATTTTTTTCACATATTCCCAAAGTTTCTTCTTGAGATGGCCTTAAAAGATTATTCATGTAATTACAAAATATAAGATATGAATATAGAAACCTGAAAGGCCCTGATTTACAAGGAACTTAATCAATGTCTTCACTTTATACTCGTAGTTGAATAAATGTTGTAAGAGTATCATTGAAAACGTCGAAAAAGCAGCTAAAACAAAAAAAAACAATTGAAATTTGTTAATCTTGCAAGTAATATATAATAAATATATATATATATATATATATATATATATATATATATATATATATATATATATATATATATATATATATATATATATATATATATATATATATATATATATATATATATATATATATATATATATATATATATATATATATATATATACATAAACAGGGTGTCCCGCATATAACATGCCAGAGTAACAGTAGAGGTAAATTGGCGTCAGGCCGATCAGATAATGTCAACATGAACTCAGTTGAAATTTTTGGTTTACGAGATATTGCCACTCTATACTTTTTGGTCATTTTCTCGCCTGAATATAAATAACTTCTAACTTATGGTTTTTTTTCTAGTGCCATCATCAATAGTTGGTTGAGACAATCGACCCATCATTCAAATGTTTGAACCGTTTTACAATTTTGTTTATATTTAATTTCTCAAGAAGTGAATACTTCTCGATATGCAGTGACGGATTTACATATTTGCCGCTAGTAGGCTATTCAAATTTTTCTGCTACTACCTACCTCTACAATTCGATATCCTAGTTCACAATCATATTAATTACTATTTTATTATCAATGAAATTGTGATTTTATGATTTGTGCACTATCGTCCTAATTACACCACCTTTTGCCTCTAATTAGTATGATTGTGAACGGAATGTATGTGTCAGTTCCTAGGTTATTTTTATAACCCAACGATTAAGGTAAGAATGTACAAGAAATATCTTTTGGGCATATGTCTGAGATAATAAAAGCTCAATCATGTACTAGTACTACTAAGAAGGCGGGGCAAGGTGTACGTTGATACACATAATAATGTACATTCGATAAACGTAATTTAATTTTTATTGCGTTCACTTACAGTATAAAAATTATTTATTCAATTATCCGTTTAATGATGACGGTGAAATTCAATTAAGTCGTCGTATGAAATCTTGTTAATTTGTTTCTGACTCTGTAGATTTGCAAGCTCTTTTAGCTTAAAAAAATTGAGGAAGCGGTCGACCGTTTTTCAGATTTTTCGAAAATTTTTTCGACAACAATATCTCCTCAATGGATCAAACGATTTTTGTGTTCTTTGGGTCAACCGACGCTGTTCGAGAAGGAAGAGAGCTGAGTAAATTTTGTAATTGATCGGTTTGGTTGACTAAGACATTTTGTCGAGAATTTTATTCTTGCGATTTCTCAAAATCGACTAGGCCAAATCAATTGCAATTCTCAGGAAATCTGAGTTTAGCGAAACTCTTTCGAATGCCGATCGGTTTGTTCGAAAGTTATACATAGTAGTGTAAGTATTACATACACACATACATACATCCAACATGATATTATCGTGAAAATAGTAATAATGGCTTCCTAGTACCTCAAAACGTCGAGATCTGAAGAAAACTCGATTTTCGGAAATCGGGGTGAAAATAATAACTTCCCAGTTATTGAAAATTTCAAATTCTTTTAGTTGATGGTAGTTGAAAATCTTGTCCCCAAATTTGCCGCCCCTAAAATATGCCGCCCTAGGCTCCAGCCTACTCAGCGTGCTGGTAAATCCGCCAGTGTCGATATGTACAGAGTGGTCCAAATTGGACACTTTTGATAGGAATCAACAATTTTCAAAGGAGTTAGAAAAAAGTAGCCTACATGCTACGAGGTCGATTTTCATGAGAAAATGAATGCCGAAAACCGCACATTGATATCTTGACTTGTTCGAAAGATACAAGATGATTTTTTTATGCATTTCTGACCCAACCCCGTAACTTGTTTATTTTTGAATATTTCTTGTTTCTGTGAAACATTCTTCAGGTACTTTTTTTAAAGTAATTCGATGGTGTTCCTAGTTTTTTTTATTAAAAAATATGGTTTTGAAGCTATAACATAAACATGTATTTTTTCCTTTAGACCACCCTATATTTTTTAACATATTCGTGTTTGAAATGAAATTCTTTTTTCAAATATATATAAAAGTTGCTACTTCTCTTTGAAAACATTCATTTTGTGGCTGTTTTCGAATTATTTTAGATGAATTTTCAAAATCTGGGTTGCCATGCCTGAATATGAAACAAATTACCTTAGCAACTACAGTCTATGCGTACTGTCAAACAATTATTATCAAATGCAGTTTACTTCACAAGTTTAGTGTGCTTCTTTGAACTCAGTTTTGAACTTACTAGAATACTTACTGCCTGTGAATTCAAAATGTATGAAAATTACGAAAAATATGATATGAAGTGTTATTGGGAATCACATGAAGATGCTCAGGCTGCCAGCAATCTTTACTTTGACCAATATCATGAAGGGAGACAACCGTTTCGAGATATGTTCACTAGATTGCAGCAAAACCTAGTTAATCACGGTTCTTTTTCAAAACCAAGGACAAGAGTTTACGAAGTCACGAATAGAGATAGAGGGTTAGAAGAAATAACGGTTTTGGGGGAAATACAAAACCAACCCAATATTTCACTTCACAAATGCAGCTGAATACAGGTATTCCAAAGACTACAACAATGCCAATTATAAAAAAATAAACTCAAACCGTATAGAGTAAGAAAAGTTCACAAGTTACTACCAAATGACCTACAATTCCGGCTCGAATTTTGCCAATGGTATTTAGGAAAATGTGCTGAAAACCCAAACTTTGGACAGAATTTCATATAGACTGATGAAGCATGCATTAGCAGCTCTGGTATTTTTAAAAGATACAATTCCTACAATTGGAGTTTGGAAAATCCACTTATTATAGTGGAGATACAAAATCAAGGCCGATACAGTTTCAATATTTGGGTCGGTATTTTTAGAGGAAGGTTTATCGGTCCCTATATCTATGAGGTAACCTTACGGCAGCGCGATATTTGGAAATATTGCGGGAATTTTTTTTTTTTTTTTTATTTAAGCATATTCGCATCAACCTATTGGTTATTAGCTAGTCGTACATGTTCATAATTTTGTTATAATATCGATACATTTCAAAAAGTTCAGGATATTTGGAATATTACAGTTTCTGCCAATAATGCTGTGGATATCTGGAGGGAAGTCAGAGTTGTTTCGCTGCACCAAGTATTTTGGGCATTCGGTGAAAATGTGTTCAACACTCAGTTTTGTTTCACATATGTCACACATTGGCTCTTCGGTGTGATTTAACAGATAACTGTGAGTGAGATTGGTGTGACCTAAGCGTAGCCGATTGATGAGCACTTGATGTTTTCGGTTCTTTGTTTCGTCAGGCCACGGTTTCACATCATATTTTATTGACCTTAGTTTCGCACCGGACACTTGCCACTGATTTTGCCACTTTTGAGTTATTGCTATTTTCACCATTGATTTAATGTCTATAGATACTACTTTTATCACTGTTTTGGTTTCGTCAGAGGTAATAGCTCTACGATCAAATTGGTCGGCTTTTTCATTTCCCTGAATTCCCCCCCCCACCCCCCCCCCCCCCCACCCCCCCCCCCCCCCACCCCCCCCCCCCCCCACCCCCCCCCCCCCCCACCCCCCCCCCCCCCCACCCCCCCCCATCAAAAAAAATTTTTTTTAAATTTCTTGAAGTACTTGTATTTCTCAATTCCCAAAAGTATCTCATTATACGTGTTTGGTGCCAACGTACAAAGTGACTACCGTTGGCATACAGTCTTGCTGAATCTAGGTACACATAGTGAACCCCTGCTGTACCGGGTGCCCAAATCAATGTTCAATCAAAATGCTTCTTATTTATATTTTTTTTTGGTAAAATTTAACACCGAAGCACAAAAAAGCTGACGCACATCCCAACACATTCGACAGCTGAAATAACAGTCGTTGGTAAATCTAATATCCTTAGCATGTATGATTTTCAAGAGCCATTTTTGTTGTACTTCCAACTACCTTATTAACGTGGCTATAAGCCGCACCCCACGCAACATACATATCTCAGATGCGACTCTACAAAGCGCTCTATAAACCACTGTTAGATGTGTCACATCTGACAAGGGAAAGTTTTCTAAATCTAGGTAAAGACATTTCAACTTAGCAATCAATTTATTAACTTGGGAGTCCCATTCTGAGGTGACAATCAGCATAACGCCAAGGTACCTTGATCTCATAGGCGCACGGAATTGTGAACGTACCATCGCCTACAACAATAGTGAGAGGCGTGCCCGAGGCAACACACGCTTATCTATAGGAAAGGTATATATTCTCTTTGTAATATTTAACCTCAGGAAATATTGCTTTAACCAATTACCCTATTTTAATGAAATCCAGTGTATTGAGCTGTCTTTTTAGGTCTTCCCAGTTTTTTCCTGTATAAAATAGCAGTATCATAGCAAAGCTGACAATTATGCCCTTCACTCTTCCAACAATAATAATTTGTTTATTACATGTGAGACAGAATAGGGCCCAATTGTACCCCTGTGGAACGTCACGTTCCACTGGCCCCAAATCACTAAATTTTTTTGGATTCTTACGTCTGATAACGGTGTGACAAGTATCCGCATCAATTTCATATTGACACCTAAAACCAACTTCCCCCGAATAAACCTAGTAATGTTTCATGGCTCCACCGTATCAAACGCCTCAGCGAGATCAATCATTATACATAAAGCAACCTCATCTCTATTGAATACCTCAATAAACTCGATTCGCTCAAAGTAGCGATAGCATCGTCCGTCGATTTTTTTTCTCGAAAGCCAAATTGCATCTCAGAAATAAAACTATTGTGTTCCACAATACATCTTTAGTCTAGTTTTAAGACTTTCGCCACTATTTTTGAAAGGCTGGGGAGTAAAGAAATAGGCCTGAAATCAGCATAACTCTTTCCGCTACCTCCCTTATGCAAAGGGTCAACTATGGCAGTCTTCAATGACTGTGGGGAATATATCCTGTTGAGATAATCTTGTTGACCAATTGTGAAACTGGTGATGCCAAACTTCCGATCCCGCTTTCAGAATTTCAGACAGATATTCCGTCAATTCCGCTACTTTTCTTTTCTTTCATATTCTTTACTATGTTATTATTTCGTCTTCATCTGTAGGTTCCATAATAAATGTAGTCGAACTCCTGGAATTTTCTGTAAAATTGGGTGTTTTACGTTTGAATTTTGTAGATAGTTTCTTTACCGATATTTAATGAATACTATTGAAAGCCTGAGCAAATCCTGAGGATGGTAATTTATCCTTCCTTTTACTTGAATTTCATCTAGGCTTTTTTTTTTGCGTTTTTTTCCCTGGTACACATATCTCTGCTACAATCTTCCACATCTCCGCCAATTTATTCTCACTAGAACGCCACCTAGACTATAGAATTCATATTCAGCCTGCTTTATGGGAATGTGGGGTCTTTATTCTATATTTTTTGAATTCTGCCCAATTATTTTTCACTTTTATCTCTTTCCCATTTTTTATAAAGTCATTCCTAAAAATCTATTGCTTTCAAAAGACTATTTGTTATCCAGGTTTCCTTTTCTTAACTTCGCTTGACCCTGTATGAGTACATTTAGCTACATATTCAGTATCCTCAATCTCATAATAAGGCAGCCAAATTAGTTTGCTAAATAATTTTTTTAAATCGCTCCATATTTTACAATTTTATTATCAAATTTGGATCCGGAATACAGTATCCAATCTCAAAGAAGAGTATAGTTGAAAAATGATCCGTTATATGTGACTTAATATAATAGGAATATAATTTTCAATACCCTTCACGAAAATGTGGTCAATACACGATGCACTATCCTTCTGAACTCTAGTAGCTTCATTTATAGCACTTTCACAATTTTCTTCAGCTAAAATTGTCCAGATAGTACAAATTCTGTTCGTTTTCGCCAAGATATTTATATTAAAGATCACCAGTAAAATATGCATGTATTGATTTTTGCAATTTAATTCTCCAGTAATCATGGAATTCGTATTAAATTCATCAATCTGAAATATCATGTGGCCTATATAAAGAGTAATTTTTGCAGTTGAGATTACGTCCCACATCAACCACAATTTTAAGTGCCAATAGCACTCCTACCTTTATTGTAGTATAAGAGTACGAAATTTTTTCTTTATGTAACAACTACACCATATTCCTATTATATGGCCTCATTGAATATTAATCGAACATTCAAATGAAATAGACTGTATCTACAAAAATAAAAGGTCTCTGTTAAAACAATGCGAATCATAAGTTCTTTTTTTCATGTTATAAAACTTGAGTTGATCGAAAATTTTTTGCCAGACTCTAATGTTGTTAAATTTGAAATGTCCGGTGGGAATTTCCGCGGTAACTGTCCTATAATCCCGTACGCTATCAATCCAATGTGTTATTCTCATCGTGTTAAAATCTCTTATGAACTGATCCAAGGGTAAATAAATAAAAATCGAAAATACAAGAAGAAAAGAAAAAATACAACAAAAAACTTAATTAAATTTAACAAGCAACTTACCCTTTAGGAATAGTCCGTTCTCTCTCTGATATTTTCTATTTGGCGGATATATGATGGACAATTCACATCTAGGCTGGTAGTTTGAAAATCATAAACGCAATTGAATCTTTCATTTGCCTGAAGGTATTACTGCATTTGGGAGAAGAACCGTCACAGTTATCTGTTGAATGTCTCTAGCAAAAATTCCACATGAAGGTTTTTTCCTAGTGCAGTTTTCAGCATTGTGATAAAATCCGCTACAATTCCTGCATCTTGTGAGTATGTATTTTCATATATGGGACATCTATTTAACCTATATTTAGTTTACCCTCAGACATTAATTTTTTAAACGCTGGACCTGAGCTTCTATGACTGCCCAATTTGAGTCTCCCCTTCTTTGTTTTTCGTAGTAATTTACAATCTAGATTATCTTGTTCGGAGATGAAGTGATTCTGATTTTTTTTTAAGAATTATCATTTCGCTCTCTTTATCTTTTAAAGGCTTATGTTTAATATTTGCAATCGTGGTTTTTTTAAAGTTAAGTTTCCTCCTATGTGCATAGTCCGTCCCCATTTTTTCCGTTGCAATTCGTTTTTCATCTTGTTCTTAGGACTCCCCTGTATTACATCTGATGACGAGTGAATACCGTTTCTTGAGTCTTTATCATACTTATACCGACCGAAATACCAGCTGGGCCGATTGCATTTTCCATTCCTTGTTTAGTCTTGAAACAAGTCTGTTTTTCATTATTTGGAATAACGACAATATACGGGGTATTGTTAACTTGTTTTTTTTTTCGGGTTTTCTTTATTCATTGAAGAGACTATATCGGAATAAGACATATCAGCGTTCTTTCTTTCAATTTGTCATTTTGAAGGTCCGATTTTTTTAGTTTCTTAATATTTCATCCATCAGATTTATTATTTTCCTTATCATCTATAACAGATTTAAGGAGACGAGAGTATCGAACTCAAGGCAATCTTTGCAATTATATTTCAAATTATCTGTTATCATTTGTATATAAGTAATTTTCCTCAGTTATTTAGTCCGGAACACCCCCCACAATATTGCTTCCTAAATCCATCGCAGCAGACAATAATTTTTTTAAGTCTACTAGGAGCCGAATTACAACGAGTACATGCCATCCCGACTTATTTATCATATTATTTCGTTTCCATTTTTTTTCTTCTTCTCGAAACAATATATCGATTTGCTTAGTCAGGCAATTAATCAGACAGAGCCAGATGCCTCACAGCTGTCCCCAAAAACAGTCTGAGATTCCACCTTCCACGTAAGGATCTTCAAATGAAAATTGATATCACTTATAACAGAATCACAATGTTTATTATACTGTTTTTTCTTTTAAATAAAATTGCAAAACAATATGATACAATTCACCTTGCTCCACATATTCTTAGGAATCAACTTTTCGAACGATGTTCTTAATATTATATATATATATTTTAATAATATATTATATTTATTTATATATATATATATGAATATAATATATATATACTACATGTTACATATGTATATATGTATATATACAATAATATATGATATATTATATAGTACTATATATTATCATATATAATATATATATATATATGTATATATATATATACATATTATACCATATGCATATATGTATAATACATACATTATATATATATATATATATATATATAATTTTTATATATATATATATATATTATATAACAATAAATAAGACATTAGTCGCGGATAAATATTAAACAAGTAGAGCAGAATTATCTTTAGTAGCTGCTGCTTCCATATAAGCGGGCTATACCGATAATTCTGCTCTACTTGTTTAATATTTGCCGCGAATAATTTCTTGTTGCTTTCATTTACTCGGTCTGAGATCTTGCGGATGGCATGAATCGCCTCCGTGACAAATTTGACCAAATCTACCAAACCGGAGAGTTCAAATAATAAGTCACAAATGTGTGATTGTCTTCCGTAGCATGGGGATTTCGTTTGATTGTTGCTTTTTCATCTCCAAGTTTTCAATCCAGCGCTTGGCTACGCCGTTCTGATGAGGACCAAAGAGTTCCGAAAACCCATGACAACGGCTGCTTCCATATTAGCGGGCTATACCGATAATCTCTGCTCTACTTGTTTTATATATATATATATATATATATACATATACCAGGGTGTCCCAAGTTCGAGTGCCTATTAGACGTTTCTGGAGACTGGACATATTTGAAATCTGAAAATTGGGATTATGACTATTGCTCGAGATTATCTACAGAGCTAAAATTTTTCGGAGCTCAAGCACTTCCTGGTTATACAGGAGTGAAAATAAAAAAAAAAAATTTTTTTCAAGTTTTTCGTTCCTGATATGATAAAAAGTATTCAATTCGGCGTAACGCTTTCTGTTGACATTCATCGCATTGTTTGAAATAGTTTCGAAATAACGGTTAAAAAAAACCAAAAAAAGTCAAAATGTGTATAGTCAGGTACTATGTCATTATCTTACTTCCAACATCCCTAAGCTTAAACCGTTTTTGACAACATCGCAAGAGGAAGAAAATGCGGAAAGGTCATGCACCTCATGAATTTGGATGATTTTTTTTTTTTTTGGATGGAGATTCGACGAATTAATATTTCACAAGTGTCAGGTCTAATGGTTATCCTTATCGTTCATTTAAAATCGATTTAACCAAAATAATCACTTATTCTAATAATGAAATTCAGATCTATTTTTTGATACATGGTGAAGTGACAGAATTATTAATAGATCCTGCCGGGCTTTCAACGAGAAGTATTCCCCATTTACCTTCCATGACGGAGAAGATCTTCCGAAAATTATTTGTTTTTTTCAACTTGGCAAAGTTTGGAAGTTGTAGAGCCCTAAAGAATATAAAAGAACTGTAGTTGATATGCAGGAGAATAAATTCATTTGTTTTGACTCATTTCGAAGCGAATGAAAAATGCATCTTTCGATGTGAGCTCATGAAAACCGATGTAAGCAGAAATTCAGTGAACCGAATTTTGAGGAACACAAAATGCATGACTATAAATATGAGAAATTCATACATGAGAACCAGATGACTACATGAAAAGGCTAAAAATTTTTATAGAAGGAATATTAGAAAAACTTGGAAAATTATGAAATTTTTTTGAAAAGATCATTGGAACCAGACTATGCTAAATCAATAATCAAGAACTATTTAATAGAAAAAATTGCCTACATTTTGGAAAAGAATGAGAATCCACATGGAAAAAGACAGAGAAATCCCAGAACAAATCATAGTTTTATGTGTTCCTCTTTTAATGAACAATGAAGTGCTCGGTACTACATTTATGAAGGAATTTAAATACAGAAAAATTATTTTTTATTTATTTATTAATCATAAATTTATTTATCATAATTGGTGTACTGAAGTACCCAAATCCATTTAATGTGGTTTCCATTGAGAGAATGAATTTTCATTCGCGCTTCGAAATAATGCAAAAACACTAATTTCATTATCCTCAATCATCAACTATCCCTTATTTTGTATTCTCTAGGTGCTCTATACACTTCAATAACTTAAAAAGTTGAAACCATTATTTTCAGAAATTGGAAATCATATTGCGGATACTTCTCAATGGATACTCGACATTCTGGGCTATTCATCCATGATATTGAAATAAAGAATATCATTTTGAAACTGTATTTGAATGTGTATTGCGTAAATTGAAAGAATACAATTATAAGAAATAAATCCAAAATCAAATAATTAAATACGACGAGTTACATTTGTGAAAATCGAAAAATAATTGACCTGCCACGTTGTGAATAATATTAATAGATCGAATTTATTTGTTGAGAATTTCCTATGGTTTCATAAGAAATATGCATCGAATCTTTTGGATTCAATGAATTTACTCTACGTACCATAAATACCGGAAAATCGTCGTGAAAAACTCAGAAATATTTAATTTAGGAGCACAATCATTGTTAAAAAAACTATCATTATTTTTCTTCGCAGATCAACGCAATCATAAAAAAATAGGGTTCTAATTTGTAAAAACAGAAGTTATGGCCAAATTTTCGATCACAATTCAACAAAATAATTATGAAACACCCTGTGATGAATTTCAAATTCATGAGGTGCATGACCTTTCCCCATTCTCCTCTTCGATCGTTGTTAAAAAACGGTTTGACGCTTAGGTATGTTGGAAGTAAGAATAATGAACATAATACTGTACACAACATATTTGACTTTTTTGGGTTTTAACCGTATTTCGAAAACTATTCAAACAAATGCGATTGAATGTTCAACATAAAAGTACGCCGAATACTGAAGTACTTTTATATATCAGGAACGAAAACTTAAAAAAATTTTTTTTTTTATTTTCACTCCTCTGTATAACCGAAGTGCTGCGCTCCCGAAAATTGTATCTTAGCTCTGTAGATAATCTCGAAGCAATATGCATAATCCCCAATTTTCAGATTTCAAATATGCCAGTTCTCGCAGAAACGTCTAATAGCACTCGAACTTTTTGGACACCCTGCTATATGTATTAATATATATATATATATATTATAAAAACAAGTAGAGCAGAATATCGGTTTAGAGCACTCGCTAATATTGAAGCAGCCGTTGTCAATGGTTTCGGACTCTTTGTCTCTCCTCTCATCAGAACGGCGTAGTCCAAGCGCTGGATTGAAAACTTGAGATTGAATAATGCATAAACAAACGATAATCCCCTGCTAACGGAAGACATATCACATCATTTGTGGCTTATTAATTTGAACTGCTCACGGTTTGGTAGATTTGGTAAAAATTTTGTCACGTGAGGCGATTAAATGCCATCCGCAGGATCTCAGACCGAGTAAATGAAAGCAAACTAAAGATAATTAATTCGCGGACAAATATTAAACAAGTAGAGCAAGAATTATCGGTTATAAGACCCGCTTATATGGAAGCAGCCGATTAATTCTGCTCTACTTGTAATATTTGTCCGCGAATTAATTTCTTTGGTTGGCTTTCATTTACTCCGGTCTGAGATCTGCGGTGTAATGGCTTAATCGCCTCCGTGACAAAATTGACAAATCTATACTCAAACCGGAGAGTTCAAAAATAAGCCACAAATGTGTGATGTCTTCCCGTAGCAGGGGATCGTTTGTTGTTGCTATTTTCATCTCCACAGTTTTCAATCCAGCGCTTGGCTACCCGTTCTGATGAGACCAAAGAGTCCGAACCCATGACAACGGCTGCTTCCAATTAGCGGGCTATACCATAATTCTGCCTTCTACTGTTTTATATATATATATTATATATAATTACATATACAGGGTTCCCAAGTTCGAGTGCCTATTAGACTCGTTTTCTGAGAACTGACATATTTGAAATCTGAAAATTTGGGATTATGACTATTGCTCGAGATTAATCTACAGAGCTGTAAAATATTTTCGGAGCTCCAAGCACTTCCGTATACCAGGAGTGAAAATAAAAAAAATAAAATTTTTTCAGTTTTTCGCCTTGATATGCATAAAAAGTACTTCAATTCGGTCATCTCTTCTGTTGACATTGCATCGCATTTGTTTGAATAGTTTTTTCGAAATAACGTTAAAAAAACCCAAAAAAAGTCAAAATATGTGTTAGTCAGTATTATGTTCATTATTCTTACTTCCAACATCCTAAGCGTAAACCGTTTTTACAACATCGAAAGAGAAGAATGGGGAAAGGTCATGCACCTCATGAATTTTGGAAATATCATCACAGCGTGTTTCAAATTTTTGTTTGAAAATTGTGATCGAAAATTGGCCATAACTTCTGTTTTCAATGTAGAACCCTATTTTTTTTATGATTGCGTTGGATTCTGCGAAGAAAAATAATGATATTTTTTAACATGATTGTGCTCCTAAATTCAATAATTTCTGAGTTATTCGAGAAATTTTCCGTATTTATGGAGTACGTAGAGTCAAATTCATTGAATCCAAAAAGATTCGATGCATATTCTTATGAAAACCATAGGAACATTCTGCAACCAGATAAATTATCTATTTATTATTCACAAGTGGCAGGTCAAATTATTTTTCGCATTTCACAAATGAACCGTCGCTATTAATTATTTGATTTTGGATTTATTTCTTATATTGTATTCTTTCAATTATACGCAATACACATTCAAATACAGTTTCAAATGATATTCTTTATTTCAAATTCATGGTGAATGCCACAGAATGTCGAGTATCCATTGAGAAGTATCTCTCCATATGATTTCAATTTCTGAAAATATGTTCAAAACTTTTTAAGTTTGAAAGTGTTAGAGCACCTAGAGAATACAAAATAAGGATAGTTGATGATGAGGTAAATGAAATTAGTGTTTTGCATTATTTCGAAGCGAATGAAAATTCATCTCCTCAATGGAAACCACATTAAATGGATTTGGTACTCAGTACAGATAACCAAATTATGATAAATAAATTATGATAATAAATAAATAAAAATATTTTTCTGTATTTAAATTTCCTTCATAAATGTAGTACAGCACTTCATTGTTCATTTAAAGAGCGAACACATTAAAACTAGATTTGTTCTGGGGATTCTCTGTCTTTTTCCATGTGGATCTCTCACTTTTCAAATGTGGCAATTTTTTCTATTAAATAGTTCTTGATTATTGAATTTAGCATAGTCTGTCCAAATGATCTTTTTCAAAAAAATTTCATAATTTTCAAGTTTTTCTAATATTCTTCTATAAAAACGGTTTACGCTTAGGATGTTGGAAGTAAGAATAATGAACATAATACTGACTACACATATTTGACTTTTTTTGGGTTTTTTTACCGTTATTTCGAAAACTATTCAAACAAATGCGATGATGTCAACAGAAAGGTACGCCGAATTGAATACTTTTATCATATCAGGAACGAAAAACTTGAAAAAAATTTTTTTTTTTATTTTCACTCCCTGTATAACCGGAAGTGCT
Organism: Cynegetis impunctata; assembly: GCA_030704885.1. NCBI lineage: Eukaryota > Metazoa > Arthropoda > Insecta > Coleoptera > Coccinellidae > Cynegetis > Cynegetis impunctata. Next base: position 183,399 of record JARQZK010002892.1, read on the forward strand.
TGAGCTCCGAAAATATTTTAGCTCTGTAGATAATCTCGAGCAATATCATAATCCCAATTTTCAGATTTCAAATATGTCCAGTTCTCCAGAAACGTCTAATAGGCACTCGAACTTGGGACACCCTGTATATGTATATATATATATATATATATATAAAACAAGTAGAGCAGAATTATCGGTATAGCCCGCTAATATGGAAGCAGCCGTTGTCATGGGTTTCGGACTCTTTGGTCCTCATCAGAACGGCGTAGCCAAGCGCTGGATTGAAAACTTGGAGATGAAAATAGCAACAACAAACGAAATCCCCTGCTACGGAAGACAATCACACATTTGTGGCTTATTATTTGAACTCTCCGGTTTGGTAGATTTGGTCAAATTTTGTCACGGAGGCGATTAATGCCATCCGCAAGATCTCAGACCGAGTAAATGAAAGCAACAAAGAAATTATTCGCGGACAAATATTAAACAAGTAGAGCAGAATTATCGGTATAGCCCGCTTATATGGAAGCAGCCGATAATTCTGCTCTACTTGTTTAATATTTATCCGCGACTAATGTCTTTATTGTTTATATATATATATATATATATATATATATATATATATATATATATATATATATATATATGTATATATACATATATACATATGTATATGTATATATATATATATATATATATATATATATATATATATATATATATATATATATATATATATATATATATATATATATATATATATATATATATATATATATATATATATATATATATATATATATATATATATATATATATATATATATATATATATATATATATATTAGACATCGTTCGAAAAGTTGATACCTAAGAATTGTGGTGAAGGTGAATTGTATCATATTGCCTTTCAGACTCCTTTTTGCAATTTATTTAAAAGAAAAAACAGTATATAAACATTGTGATTCTGTTATAAGTGATATCAATTTCATTTGAAGATCTTACGTGGAAGGTGGAATCTCAGACTGTTTTGGGGACAGCTGTGAGGCATCTGGCTCTGTTTAATTGCCTGACTAAGCAAATCGATATATTGTTTCGAGAAGAAAAAAAATGGAAACGAAATAATATAATAAATAAGTCGGGATGGCATGTACTCGTTGTAATTCGGCTCCTAGTAGACTTAAAAAATTAGTCACCTGCGATGGATTTAGGAAGCAATATTGTGGGGGGTGTTCCGGACTAAATACTGAGGAAATTACTTATATACAACATGATAACAGAAATTTGAAATATAATTGCAAAGATTGCCTTGAGTTCGATACTCTGCGTCTCCTTAAATCTGTTATAGATGATAAGGAAAAAATAATAAATCTGATGGATGAAAATATTAAGAAACTAAAAAATGACCTTCAAAATAAAATTGAAAGAAAGAACGCTGGTATGTCTTATTCCGATATAGTCTCTTCAATGAATAAAGAAAACCCGAGAAAAAAACAAGTTAACAATACCCCGTATATTGTCGTTATTCCAAATAATGAAAAACAGACTTGTTTCAAGACTAAACAAGGAATGGAAAATGCAATCGACCCAGCTGGTATTTCGGTCGGTATAAGTATGATAAAGAACTCAAGAAACGGTTCACTCGTCATCAGATGTAATACAGGGGAGTCTAAGAACAAGATGAAAAACGAATTGCAACGGAAAATGGGGACGGACTATGACATAAGGGAAACTAAACTTAAAAAACCATCGATTGCACTATCTAACATAAGCCTTAAGAATAAAGAGAGCGAAATGATTAATTCTATAAAAAATCAGAATCACTTCATCTCCGAACAAGATAATCTAGATTGTAAATTACTACGAAAAACAAAGAAGGGAGACTCAAATTGGGCAGTCATAGAATGCTCAGGTCCAGCGTTTAAAAAAATTATGTCTGAGGGTAAATTAAATATAGGTTATAATAGATGTCCCATATATGAAAATACATACGTCACAAGATGCAGGAATTGTAGCGGATTTTATCACAATGCTGAAAACTGCACTAGGAAAACCTCATGTGGAATTTTTGCTAGAGAGCATTCAACAGATAAATGTGACGGTTCTTCTCCCAAATGCAGTAATTACCTTCAGGCAAATGAAAGATTCAATTGCGTTTATGATTTCAAACACACCAGCTTAGATGTGAATTGTCCATCATATATCCGCCAAATAGAAAATATCAGAGAGAGAACGGACTATTCCTAAAGGGTAGAGTTGCTTGTTAAATTTAATTAAGTTTTTTGTTGTATTTTTTCTTTTCTCTTGTATTTTCGATTTTATTTATTTACCCTATGGATCAGTTCATAGGAGATTTTAACTCTGATGTGAATAACACATTGGTATGTGATAGCGTACGGGATTATAGGACAGTTACCGCGGAAATTCCCCACGGACATTTCAAGTTTAACAACATTAGAAGTCTGGCAAAAAATTTCGATCAACTGCAAGTTTTATAACATGAAATAAAAGAGACTTATGATTGCATTGTTTTAACAGAGACCTTTTATATTGTAGATACAGGTCTATTTAATTTGAATGATTTCGATATAATATACAATAGCGGAACATATAATAGGAATGATGGTGTAAATGTTTATATAAAGAAAAAATTTCGTTACTCTTATACTACAATAAAAGTAGGAGTGCTATTGGCACTTAAAATTGTGGTTGATGTGGAACGTAATCTTAAACTGCAAATTACTGCTTTATATAGGCCACATGATATTTCAATTGATGAATTTAATACAGAATTCCATGATTACTGGAAATTAAATTGCAAAAATCAATACATGCATATTATTACTGGTGATTTTAATATAAATATCTTGGACGAAAACGAACAGAATTTATACTATCTGGACATTTTAGCTGAAGAAAATTGTGAAAAGTGCTATAAATGAAACTACTAGAGTTCAGAAGCATAGTGCATCGTGTATTGACCACATTTTCGTGAAGGGTATTGAAAATTATATTCCTATTATATTAAAGTCACATATAACGGATCATATTTCAACTATACTCTTCTTTGAGATTGGATACTGTATTCCGGATCCAAATTTGGATAATATATGTATAAATATGGAGCGATTTAAAAATTATTTAGCAAAACTAATTTGGCTGCATTATTATGAGATTGAGGATACTGAAGAATTAGCTAATGTACTCATAAAAACAATTAAAGATATAAAGTTAAAATGCGAATACAGGGTCAAGCGTAAGTTGAAGAAAAGGAAACCCTGGATATCAAATAGTCTTTTGAAAGCAATAGATTTTAGGAATGAACTTTATAAAAAATGGGAAAGAGATAAAAGTGAAAATAATTGGGCAGAATTCAAAAAATATAGAAATAAGACCCACATTCCCATAAAGCAGGCTGAATATGAATTCTATACGTCTAGGGTGCGTTCTAGTGAGAATAAATTGGCGGAGATGTGGAAGATTGTAGCAGAGATATGTGGTACCAGGAAAAAAACGCAAAAAAGCCTAGATGAAATTCAAGTAAAAGAAAGGATAATTACCGATCCTCAGGATGTTGCTCAGGCTTTCAATAGGTACTTCATTAATATCGGTAAAGAACTATCTACAAAATTCAAAACAGTAAAACCCAATTTTACAGAAAATTCCAGGAGTTCGACTACATTTATTATGGAACCTACAGATGAAGACGAAATAATAACTATAGCGAAGAATATGAAAGAAAAGAAAAGTAGCGGAATTGACGGAATATCTGCTGAAATTTTGAAATGCGGGATCGATAGTTTGGCATCACCAGTTTCACATATGGTCAACAAGATTATCTCAACAGGAATATTCCTACAGTCATTGAAGACTGCCATAGTTGTACCCTTGCATAAGGGAGGTAGCGGAAAGAGTTGTGCTGATTACAGGCCTATTTCTTTACTCCCCAGCCTTTCAAAAATAGTGGAGAAAGTCATTAAAACTAGACTACAGATGTATTTGGAACACAATAAGTTAATTTCTGAGATGCAATTTGGTTTTCGAGAAAAAAAATCGACGGACGATGCTATCGCTACTTTGATCGGTCGAGTTTATGAGGCATTCAATAGAGATGAGGTTGCTTTATGTATAATGATTGATCTCGCTGAGGTGTTTGATACGGTGGAGCATGAAACATTACTAGGTTTATTGGGGGCAGTTGGTGTTGTAGGTGTCAATATGAAATTGATGCGGAGTTACTTGTCACACCGTTATCAGACAGTAAGGATCCAAAATAAATTTAGTGATTTGGGGCCAGTGGAACGTGAAGTTCCACAGGGTACTAAATTGGGCCCTATTCTGTTCACAATGTATATAAACAAATTATTATTGTTGAAGAATGAAGGGCAAATTGTCAGCTTTGCTGATGATACTGCTATAATTTATACAGGAAAAAACTGGATAGACCTAAAAAAGAAAGCTGAAACTGATTCCATTAAAATAAATAATTGGTTAAAGCAATATTTCCTGACGTTAAATATTACAAAGACGAAATATATACCTTTCACTATAGATAAGCGTTTGTTGCCTCGGTGCACGCCTCTCACTATTGTTGTAGAGGATGGTACGTTCACAATTCCGTGCGCCTATGAGATCAAGTACCTTGGCGATATGCTGGATTGTCACCTAAGATGGGACTCCCAAGTTAATAAATTGATCGCTAAGTTGAGATGTCTATTACCTAGATTTAGAAAATTTTCCCTTGTTCTGGATGTGACACATCTAACAGTGGTTTATAGAGCGCTTGTAGAGTCGCATCTGAGATATGGTATTGTTGCGTGGGGTGGCGCTTATAGCCACGTAATAAAGTAAGTACAACAAAAATGGCCCTTGAAAATCATACATGCTAAGGATATTAGATTTCCAACCGAACTGTTATTTCAGCTGTCGAATGTGTTGGATGTGCGTCAGCTTTTTTGTGCTTCGGTGTTAAATTTTACCAAAAAAAAATATAAATAGAAGCATTTTGATTGAACATGATTTGGGCACCCGGTACAGCAGGGGTTCACTATGTGTACCTAGATTCAGCAAGACTGTATGCCAACGTAGTCACTTGTACGTTGGCACAAGCACGTATAATGAGATACCTTTGAAATTGAGAAATACAAGTAACTTTAAGAAATTTAAAAGTAGAACAAAAAAATGGATAAAAGCAAGAAGTAGGTTTTATATACATGAATTAATAGAGCCAAAAAGATGTTAACATGTCTTGTTTATTGTAATTGTGGATTGTCTGTTCAATTTTGGTTTATCTTAATTGGATTGGTTATCCAATCCAAATTTTTTATTTATGCTCACCACAGGCCATGGTCTTTGTGAGTTGATTGGAAATCATTTTATTTTTATTCGGGAAAACTATGTTATTTAGGACTAAATACTTTGTTTCTTTATATTGTGTGAGTGTGTATCCATTGCCAAATTTTTTTATGAATAAAGATATTTATTATATATATATATATATATATATATATATATATATATATATATATATATATTTAAATACCTATATATGAAATCTTTCGAAAATCATGATCTAGTAGGTCTAAAACGGTTTAAAAAACTTTTCCCGCATCTGACTGCTTTCCTGCTATACAATAGTATGTATTTCATGGGAATATACGACTGAAAACTAAACATGTATTTTTAGTTTTCACTTTACTATGAAGAAAAAGTTATATTGTATATATCTGCTAGTAATGATGTTTCAAAGGTTTTTCTAATTAATGTTGAATTTCTCTAGCTCTTATTGTTATCAACGTTTTCTGGGCGTAAGTACTTCTCCATTATGTAGAAAACGAATACTCATAGGAACAATCTCATATTTGGATAGAAATTATCACCCTGAAAATTTGATTATCAAAAAAAGACCCCTCAATCATATTCTGTAATTCAACTATACAATTAGTTGAACATGAAGATGATGTTTCATCTTTTTCGGAAAGTGTTATACCTTTGTTATGGATAAGAAATATGCAGCAATCATTGCAGCGCTCGACAGGATATTAGATTTCAGTGAAAAAAAAGGAAAATATTTCAATTATTTAACAATTATTAAAATTTTTTTCAAGAAACCTGGTCATTTGTAGTCTTTATTCACAATGCAACAGTACTCACTCAAGAAAAATAGAATATTGTGTATGTGATACATAAATAGCTATTTACCTAACAAGTGCGGAAACGAACGACGCGTAGCGGAGTTCGGTGAAGCAGCCGAGTGCGGAAGAACATTTTTTCCACAAGCGTGCGCTTTCAACCCTTTTACCGCACGCATTTCAATTCGTGAAGAGTCACATTGCCAAACAGTGCGGAAAAAACCCCTGCTATTCCATTTCCGCACGCGTTTGCGTGCGGTAATGGAATAGCGGGGATTTTTCCCGCACGCTTTTATTAGAGAATAAACTGAATAATGATATGTCTCTATGCACCGAACGCCACCGACGACGTTACTATGGAAACGACATGTGAATTAACATAATATGTCATTAGTATGAAATTATTTGAATATATCAAATCGAATTTCATCGGTGTGTTAAAATCTCCGTTAAAATAAGCGCTTGTAGAAAAAATAATAACTATTCCGCAAGTGTTAGGTACAATAGTTTTTCTACGAGCGTGAGGAAAGTCAACAGAACTAATCAAAAGTTGAGATATTTTTATCCGACACAACAGTGCGGAAAAAACCCCTGCTATTCCATTTCCGCACGGTGCGGAAAATTATTTTCACACGGTGCGGGAAAATTAATTTTCCGAACTAAAATGTATGTGGAAAATTCAATTTTCCGCCCGCTCGTAGAAGAAGTAATAAACCACTTTCAATATAAAAGATATAGGCACAATAACAATGAACAATCTCGTACCTGTGAAAAATGGTCAATAAGTATATTTTTCATGTTTTTTTTTCAATTGATTGCCAACAATTTCAACTGCAATGAATACTCACATATCAGAATAGCGAACATCAATTCTGTTAATACTAAAATGAAAGCTACTATGAATCCTTCTTGGCCTTCTCGAGGATAATCCCCTACTCCAGTCGATGATAGAACGTCGCCAGTGAAATAAAGATAGAAAACATAAGTCTCTAAATAACCACCATTACGAAGAAATTCTCTGAAATTGTATTTTTGATATTAGGTATGCTACAAAAATTAAGATTTTAGAGAATCTCACACATTGGAAATAAGAAATTTATTTGACAAGGCCCATTGTCATACGTTTAAAAAAACATATGGACATCGATAATTCTTGCATTTGTGACAATTGCTGTATGTACTATGTTTGACGATCACTCATTGGTGGCACTACGGGTTCTATAGACCTCAATATTGCCTTTCGTGTTCATGGATAAAACAAAAAAGGTTTAATATTCGAGTTCTTTTTTTATGAGCACTCATGTGAGGCATGCATTTTTCTGCTTTTCTTGAGTAAGATTAATTTGTTTATTGCACTATTGTGGTTTCCATAAATGTGAGTTTATCGAAGGGGGAAATCATAAAGCCAGAAAGGTTATTCCATGATTTTCAATTGTCACATAACTTTTATTGTTCAAATATGTGCTGCAAAATTTTCGAGAAACTGATAGGTTTGTCTAGACCAGTGGTATTCCATCTATGGGTCTCGAACTAAAAAGAGGTCTCGAAAAATTATCTTGGGGTCACATGGTGTGGATGAGAAAATTTTAAATAATTTAAATTGAATACAAATTCATCACTAAAAAAGTAACTCACTGAGTTATATGATGGAGAATGAAATTTTTTTTCAAAGAGCTTGAGTTGAGTAATTCTTTGCTTAAAGTTAGAAATTGATATCTAAAACTGTCTGATACAGCTCTGAATCTATTATTACCATTTGCCTCATTTTATATGTGCTTTTTGACGTATCTATTGAAATGAAGTGGTAGGAGGTGATTCAATGTTTTTTTAATAAACAGCTGAATAAACTCCTGAACGAATGAACAGATTTTAACGAAGAAAATCTCGTCGGAAAAAGTATTTATTGCTCCATCAAACCTATCTCATCTGTGATATGTCAATTCTTAGTAATACCGCTAGATCGTGTTTTTTCATATAATGACAGAAAATTGCCAATTTCTCTGAAAAATTAAATACAATTACCTAACTTTTTTTCCATGAAATTGTAGTGCAATGATACCAAAATAGGCTAGTGAAAGCCGTATCTCGATATCTTATTCGTAGCCTTAAATATCGAAAAAAGAAATTGTAGTTATCATAGTTATCATATAATTCTGAAAACACTCCATTACAATGGTATTTATTTTTATTCGTCTGTCTCTTTCTAAGAATCAATAATGAAATTTCAATATTTTTATTTTTATATGATAGTATTTTTCGTTCAAAAGATTCAAAGAAAAACGTCAATAATCAATAAATATAATATGCAAGTGCAAGGTAAACAGAATATGAAGAGTAGGCCAGGGAGGAAAAACATACCTATGCCTAAAATCAACTTGTCAATAGAAATTTAAATTTTACTTATAGTGGCAATGTAATGAATTTTTGTGGCACACACAAATATGTATTAAAAACGATTGAAATTCCTTGGTATATTTTGAATGTCTTCAAAATACTAGCATAGGCCCAAATAATAGATATAGCTCTATATCCAAATCGGCGTTTACGCCATGCAAGAATTTTTCCGCGTTTACTGCGAAATTTGCTTAATACTGGCAGCTTTCGACCCTAAGAATTTCTTGATAACATTCTTAGGGTCGTAAAAATTCTCTATTCTCCCAAATATGCCTAACAAATTCGCGTATGGCGTGAACGCCGATTTGGATATCGAACTCTTTATACTCTTCATGCTAATGCAGCATTTTGAAGACATTCAAAATATATTGCAACCATATCTATCAACATCTTCATCATTTGTGAACCCATTTTTTCGAAAGTTTTCATTCCTTACTTGTGTGTGCCAAAAAAAAAACATTACACTGATACTATAAGTATAATTTTAATAGTGGTTCACAAGTTTATTTTAGGCATTTGTTTTTTATCCCTGGCCTACTCTTCATATTCTGACTACCTTGCAATTGCATAGTATATTCATTGATTATTATGTCCCTACACCTTTTCCTTTAGATTTTCTGAACGAAGAATCATTAAAAATCATAAAATTATGAAATTTCATCATTGATTCTTAGAAAAAGACAAACAAATTAAAATAAATACCAGTGTAATGGCGCCTTTTTATAATTATATGATAAGTACGTTTTCTTTTTTCGATATTTTAGGCTAGGAATAGGGTATCGAGATGCGGGTTTACTTGCCTGTTTTGGTATCATTGGACTTTATTTCTATGGAAAAAAAGTTAGGTTATTGCAATTAGTTTTTCAGAGAAATTGGCAATTTTCTGTTATTATATCAAAAAACAGGCTCTAGCGGTATCACCAAAAGTTTGACATATCACACATGAGATAGGTTTGATGAAGCAATAAATGTTTTTCCCAACGAGACCAACCTTGTTAAAATCTGTTCAATCCTTCAGGAGTCGAAGCTGTTTATTCAAAAAAACATTGAATCACCCCTCACTACTTCATTTCTATAGATATGTCAAAAAGTGTAGAACAAGAATTACTCAAATAAAGCTTAGCTTTAAAACACATATAATTTTGTAATACATTTACCATTGTATTTAAGAGGAAAGCACTTTAAAAGTTTTATGCCGGCTCTTCACGTTGGCCAACATAGTGGCGAACTTGTTGGCCAAAATATTCGCCAAGAGTTTGCTTCGATACTGGCCAATATTCGGATCAATTCATTAAAATGGATATTGGGGAGCTAACGGCTGCTGCGGTTTATTTATTCACAGCATACCGCTACTACTGACATTTTGTGAACACTAATTACGACGCGTAAATATAAAATTTTAAAAATCCGGACACCCTACTGCGTAGCACTAGAAATGATAAAACCCCTCAGCGCATGTGCATGTCGTAATGCCTAATAAGTCTATCGCAGATCATTTTTCCTCATGATGACTATATCGGAAAATGTATAGTATTTGAGATAAAATCAAAATTTTGAGTTAAATTCATAATTTTTACTAATTTTTTTATTTCTAGGTGGCACCACATCAATATTTTTTGAATGTGTTATATAAATTAAAAAACTATACATTAAATGCTATCATTTTATTTCATTATTGTAAAAATCGGTTCAGGTTTGAGATTTATAGATAGTACCATACTTCTATGGACAAAAAAATCTAAAAAACCCTATAATTTTTTTATTCCTCGTGGGGAAAATTTTTTGAAAACACTTTTCTTGTGTAATCATATGCGTTTTATCGATATCCGTTGGAATTTTCAAAATCGGACCAGCTACTAACTTTTTGTCGTGATACTATAACCCCTTAGCTTCGCCTCGGTGTAAAAATCATTTGCATGTGATCACTCTGAAAGCTCGTAGCAAACTAAAAGTGTGACCAACGTGTGGACGCGACGGCCAACACTCTGCCAAAACCCTTTGATCTTTTGTAAAAAACCGACACCACACGGATCTCGCGCCAACTTGTCGGCCAACATTCCAATACACGCCAGTGTATCACAAACACCCGCTCTACACGTTGGCGAATACGTATTGGCCAACAAGTTCGCCACTATGTTGGCCAACGTGAAGAGCCGGCATTAGATGGCGGTTACGCCCCCTGGCGGCCATCTTGGAAACATGGAAATAATTTCCAGTATTTTCTGTTGGCCACTTTAGTTATATTATTTTTACCGCAAGTCTCTACGACGGAGATACAGCACTTTGCATTTTCATCTGGCCACCCGGTACTTGTTTTGACACTAATGTTTTATATGAAAAAAGAAATCACATAAATTGACATCTTCCTGACTGTTAATAGTACTATCAGTAGTATTAGTTTTTGTGCATTCAAAATACGATTATGATTATTTTAGTTTCGGGTCGGCATATCCTATGCGCATTGTCAAAATGTTTGAATACCACTGGTCTAGACGATTTATATTCTTACCTTTTTTCATGGATATTTTCCAGGTAGAATGACTGATGAATAATGAAGACCAATGTACAGTAGTGGGTAAACAGCAGAAAATTGAAAAGCACTTTAAAGAACAAAACTTGGGCTCTTTTTGCTATCAGAGGAGCAGACCACTAAAAATAAGTATATCTGAAATAAGTTATTTTATTCATGTAAAAGCAATTGATATATTTTTCCTAAATAGACCAGTGTAGAAGCCTTTAAAATTGGTAAAAAGCGAAAAAAAAAATAATAGTAGAATGAAACCCATTGGACAAAAGGGAGAATATAATAAAAATGAAAGAAAAAATAAATTACGGGCGATCTGAGGTCGGGAAGGAGTTTTAAAGGGTAAAAAACGGTTTACCTCGATTTCCGGAAAAACAAGTCCTATGGAAAAAAGTCGAAGGGCAAAATTGTAGGTAATAAAAGGATCTACAACTTTTGTATTCACACTTTTTTCACATAACCTCAAAATTTATGTGAAAAATTCAAAGAACCAAGTTTTTGGTTTTTTATTTTTATCTTTTAAAAACAATTTTTTTTTCACGAAATTTAGTGAAAACTTACCTATTTATGTCCCAAATATACTGTAATTTATTTGATTTGAAATATTAATTTTTTCACTTTATTTTGACTTAATATCGAAAAAGCACCCTTATTTTCAATCGGAAATTCTCCCATCAAAATATCAGCTTTTTTCAAAAAGTTGGTGTGCTTTTTGTTTGTTGAAATCTCTACTTTCCGATGGTGTGAAAAAAAATACATTAAGTACTATAGTAAATGTTAACAAACAAATAAGTTAATAAAGTTAATATTTAATAATACATAAGTTGTAGAATCTTCTTCAAATTATATGCGTAGATGCCTATTTATTGCTATTTTAAGATAACTGCTAATATACCTGAGTGGCCTACGGAAAATTTTAGCCCATCAAAAGGTATTTCATAAAGAATTGGTGAGGAGGCTAGGAGGGTCTCGGCCTTACTACATACCTGTTATTTCGTAGCTGCTGTAAAATTTACTATAGTAATGTTTTTTTTACACCATCGGAAAGTAGAGATTTCAACGAACAGAAAGCACACCAATTTTTTGAAAAAAACTGATATTTTGATGGGAGAATTTCCGATTAAAAATTAGGGTGCTTTTTCGATATTGAGTCAAAATAAGGTGAAAAAATTGATATTTCAAGTAAAATAAATTACAGTACATTTGGGACATGGAAAAGTAAGTTTTCACCAAATTTCGTGGAAAAAAAAAATTTGTTTGTAAAAGATAAAAATAAAAAACCAAAAACTTGGTTCTGAATTTTTCACATAAATTTTGAGCTAATGTGAAAAAAGTGCGAATACAAAAGTTGTAGATCTTTTTATAACCTACAGTTTTGCCATTCGACTTATTTCCATAGGACTTGTAGTTTTGCCGGAAATCGAGATAAACCGTTTTTTACCCTTAAAACTCACCCTCATCTCCTTCCCGATCTCAGATCGCCCGTAATTTATTTTTTCTTTTACTTTTAGTATATTCTCCTTTTTTTCAATGGGTTTCATCCTACTATTATTTTTTTTGGTTTCAAAAATTATCGACCCTGGTCTAAAATTCGTGGAATTTGGAATTTGGAAGTATTTCAAATGATACATCTGACTTTTAACATTATTGTAACTTTTCATGTATAGGTTATATTTAGGTATGTTTGTAGAGATATTTATCGGATGATCAATTGCTAAAATAGTATAAACATATCGATACCAACTATTTAACTCACCACAGCGAATGCATCATAGATATATTTTAGCCTCAACATGTGAAAAAGTCGCAGATTAATGTATATATAAGATTGGTGTTCAGAATTGAAGAAAAAAGTCACCAAATAAATGGGAATATTAGGTAGCACATCCCAGCAGATTCTCTTGTAATCTTGGAGGTAATTTTTTGCTATCATTTTGAATCTCTTCTCGTAAGTTCCGTAAACATCCAAATAAGCCTCATGCAGGAAGAAAAAAATTCGCAAGTAGAAAATTGCCTCAAATAGATAACTTGGAATAACTACATAAGGACTGAAGTTCATAGTCACAGCTATATAGGGAATCATGAACACCTGATAGCAAGTTGCCATGAATGTTGCATACCGAACATACTGAAAAAAATTGGTAAGTTTTATTCATAAAATTGATTAATTGTCGTTTTCGTGAAAACTTGACTGATTTCCTAATTATAAATTCCTCCTAGATATCAGTAGCAATTTTCACAACTGTAAGATAATCATAGTTCCTCTAAAAATAATGATTGATTGTTGCAGCAAAACTAACAAATGATCAATGGACGAAGCGAACTCACTTATAATAAGGAGTATTGATATACCTAATATTGAATGAATAAAAGATTTTCATATTGAACAACTGATTTTTGATTCAGACGCAGACGTGTTAATTTTGCTCTGGATGTTTCGACAAGTTAATTATACAATCAGTGGTGCTAATTGCTTGAATTTGGTATTATTCTGTGCCGTAGAGATTGGCAATTGCGATTGTTGTATCGTTTGTGCGATTATAATGCCTGTTTGCGCGATTTGTACGAATTCTCTCAATACAAAATCCCCTGGAATACAATGTAATAAATGCCAATCCTATCTTCATGCGAACGGCAGATGTTCGGATTTGACCACAAATTTAATAATATTGATAACGAAAACGCCGGGTGGATGTTGAGAATGTGTTGACTGTTGTGCCGCCAGGGATTCCGGGACGCGATTTTACTAAATATAAACTATTACAGCACAAGACACGCCTCCAACTACGACATTACAAAATATAATCGGCCTCAGCGCGATTTTCCTAAATATGAACTATTAGAGCACATAACACTCGCCCCCGTGAATCATTGCAAAATATAATCTCGCTCATTTCTGTAAAATCTAATCGTTTGTAGCTCAGAGCTTCAGAGTGTTTGTAGCATGATCGACGTAACGAATCTAAACTCAAACCACCCGTTTTTTTGATAGTTCATTGTTGTGTGTTTTCATTATGAATGATTTAACCCTCCGTGACTAACATACGTTCGTAGTTAACATCGGTCTCAGAGACCAATTTCAATTAAACGTTGATAATTGTTTTATAATGTGCAATATTTTTATCATTATTTCAGATTTTGATTAAGTAAACACTCCTTGACAATTTTTGATAATTTTTATTTCATTTATATCTTCAGTCCTATAAAAAACATAAAAAAAATTAAATTTCCTCAATTAAAAATCATAAACATTTTCATTGGAGAAATGAAAAGAAACAAATTGTGAAATGGATAATTAAAAACAGATAACTGTATAAGTATATACTTAATACTAAAAGTAAAGTACCAAAAACATAAAGGCTACCGTAAACTGAAAAAACAAAATTGAATCAAGTATTCATTTTCAAGCTGCATTCTGAGCACAGTGGAATTAGATGTTCCAGGCACATGAATTTACAGCAAAAAAGACAGCTATACTTTGTTTTTCTGTTCTTTAGATGCATACTGTCTTTCTTTAGATGCATACTTTCAAAATCGCCATCTTTCAGGCTATTATCACTTTTTTCTGCGGCTTCATTTTCTGGTTCATCGATCGATTCCTGCCGTAGGCGTTCTATCTTTCTTGCTCCTTTTCATAACTCCAATTAGACATTCTGTTGAGCAAAATGTTCTACTCAGTCTTTTTGAACAAAACGGGTACCAAATATAAATTAAGACTCCTGTTTCATAATGAAAAAAGAAAATTGACTTACTTAGTATTTTCACCTATTAACATCGGTCCACAAGACCGAAAGTGATAGTAACTCAACACATAATCGTCATGAACCACTGTCCTAGTACCATCCACTTAAGTGTAAGGTGACGAAATAGGAAACTACTGAAACGCGCAGAATCATAAGTTGGCGCGGTATCGTTTTAGCGAAAAAAATGGAAGTTGTCGGTTTCACAGACCGTATGTTAGTTACGGAGGGTTAATCCAATTTCTTAATACATTGTGTGACATTGGAAATGTTAGTATAATAGAGTAGGTATGGAAGTCAAAACAATTACATAGCAGTACTCCGCTTGAAATTAAAAGGGAAATCTGACGAAGAGTGCGATTCCGACGACTTGCGTTGCAATGAGTGCGTAAATGAATTTTCAATCATAACAAAGACACAATGGATATTAAAAAAAGCTTTGCCAAAATTACAGAGATTATTGTTTCGTAAACAATACGTGTGCCATCACAACAGCTTCAATAAAGTATCGGCAAATGATCGGAAACGAGTAGCCACTCGAACAAAAGACAAAGGTTGTGAAGCATTTAATGACATAAAAGTTAAAAAAATTAACAGATTCACGGTACGAAATGACCCGTTATTGAAAAAAGGGTGGTCTGCTTTAATTATGGTGAGTTTATGTCAAACATATTTAACATTTAAGATACATTCCTATAAATTTAAGATGAAACTGACACTTATTATACGGAATTAATTTTGGTATATATTATTCATGAAATACGTTCACTTATTCAACACGACAAAAGATACCGTTCTCCGTTTTTCAATCTTGACATTGTTTTTACATTATAATTTCATTAAGTATATTCATTCCCTCACGTTTTACGAAAAAAATTACTTTCGACTTCTTTAAAGCTTTAAATTACAAATGATTTTAACAAAGGTTTATTCATCTCTTTTAGATAAAATTTAAACACAGCCATTCAATACATGTTGCTGAAGCTTATAGCTATTTAAAAATGTCAAATAAAACAAAAGAGGTTTTCCTCAATTATTTTGATAATGGTATGGGCCCGACGTCTGCTAGAAATTACCATGAACTACAAATTTTAAATGATATCCATGATGACTTTTCGTTCACTAAAGCTTTAGCTGAATCTCAAACAAATCCTAAAGAACGCGAAATTTACGGTTTATATGATGTGTGGAGGTAAGGTTACAGTTAAAGAATTTCGGCACTAATTATATGAAAAATTGTTTATTTTAGGTAGAATAAATACGGAAATAGAGATCCAATTTCTGTTTCAAATATTCTTTACAAGAAACAAGATGAATGCAGCATAATAGGCGTGACTCTTTACATTCACGAAGATCCACTTGTTGTCTTAATATTGACGCCAATTATGACGCATTTTCTAGCGAAATCTGTTTTGTTGATTCTACTGGCTCATGTGACCAGACATCCACTGTTGCTACTTTTGTGATTGGTGTCCATAAAACTGGAAGAATTCCACTTGCTTGTTTATTACATACAGCACAAACAGAAATGAACTATAATTTAGCTTTTAAAATATTGAAGACCCGATATCCGAACGGGTTTGGAGGAAATGGTGCACCAAAAACATTCATGACGGATGATAGTCCTGCAGAACGCAATGCACTGAAATCGGTGTTTCCGCTAACAGCTTTCATTTTATGTTCATTTCACGTGTGTCAGGCTGTGTGGAGATGGTTGTGGGATACGAAAAATTACATAGATATTTAAGAAAGGAGAAACTGATGTTGGAATTCCGTTATATACTTTATGCACAAACTGAAGAAGAAGCGGAGGAATTTTTTCGTACCTTATGTGAAGGATGCAAATACACAAACTTTGTCAACTATCTCAGAAATTTTTGGGAAAGAAGGAACGAGTGGTGCCACTTTTATAGGAAATCATTATGTATTAAAGGACATAACACAAACAACTTCATTGAACCATCAATCAGAATACTGAAAGATATTATATTAGAAAGATGTAAATTTCTCAATGCGGTGGCACTGTTAGATTTTATAACTAAAATTCTAGAAAATTACCATGAAAGACGTCTCATATCATTTGCTAGCAACAGGAAAACCAAAAACAATTTAAACTACTCAAAATTTAAAGATAAAATTGGAAATCTGATAGTGCAGAAAATAGATGATGAAACGTTTTTAGTTTCTTCAGCTCAAGACAAAAATATGAATTATACTGTTCTAACAAATTGCGCTTTATGCAACTGCATTAGTGGGATAGGAGGAGCCTTTTGCAAACATTTATGTGCTGTAGAAAATTTGTATAGCGTTAATATTTTAACCAGTCCTCAGTTGATGGAAAATGACCGACAACTGATTGCTTATCTAGCAACTGGTAAAAAAACTGTTCATTTTTTAAAGACATGATTGAAAGCGACGAATTGGTTGCATCTGAGGAATGCAATACTATTACCTCAAATGCAAGTAATCAAGCTCAATCGGATTCTGTAACTGACAGTGAGAATATCGAAAATATACCGTGTAAGATTATCTAAAAACTATAATATTGTTTTTCTCCGATCGTGACACTATTTTGACCTGTTTTCTATGCAAAAAGCTCAACATTCCAGAATAGTGGTCAGTTGCTAAGCAATTAGAAAATAACAGTGCGGTAATATTCTTACCGCACTGCTGTAGCGTGCGGTAATGTAACAAATGGATTATTACATTAAAATGAAACAAAGTATGGTTTTAATTTTTATAATTGTTGTTAATATTTACATTTTTTGTATCCTGTAGCTTGACGTTTCAAAACTGCTCTCAGTTTTTGGTACTGGGCAATATTAATATTATTTTTAACAGACAAAGTTGATCGAAGCATGGAATAATGTGCCCACAACGTCGAAGATTTCATTGTTTTAGCCAATTCAGCAACATACGCCATCAGTACATTCTCAGAAATGGATACACTGTTGTTTTTTCTACAAAAATTCATGAAGCGTTGGTACGCAAGTTCATACTTCTCTCTGGATTTCGCCGGAAGTAAATTAAGTGAAGCCACGTTCGCGGCTTCAACTAGTTCAGGAGCCGTGCAAGACAACAAATAATCACTATCAGTGTTCATGTTTACTAATTCTTTTTTAATTCCTTATAAAATACAACGAATCAAACAAAACCAGCTTTAAAATTATTTTACTTTTGTCATAACATAGTAATTTCCATGGTTACTACTTCTATATTTCAATATGAACATAGAGAAACCTATTTAAACTTACTTGATTACATCTTGGATGAAATATTTTTTAATTAATTAATTTTTTAAATGTAAATCAACGATCGGAGAAAAAATAGTACGTATAATTCGTGGGAAAAGCATATTCCCAAACTCCTGTGTTACCAGACTCGTCGCTACGCTTCTCGTCTGGTAATTATCACAGTCGTTTGGGAATATTATGCTTTTCCCACTAATTATAAAATATACTATTTTTGCTTACTATTCTTAGTTTTAGGTAGCGAAGAACATAAAAATACCGTGGAAAGTCTCAAAATAGAGTTTAGCCGCATTGCAGATTTAGCAGAACATGACACTTGTAATACAGAGTTAATAAAAAAGTTTGTGGGAAGCTTGAAGGCAATTTACACAGGTAGTCAGTTAGATTCATTCCTAGCTAGCAAGCAGTGTATCAAACGGAAAGGAAAAGTTATAAAAGTTCAACCGACTGCACGCAGTAGAAGAAAGATACAACATGTTAAAATGGGAGGAAAGAGAATTCAAAGTGGGCGCCCTTCCAGAAAAAGAAAACACTGCTTGTCTTTTAATATCATGTCTTACCTTCTCAATTCCAAAATTCATTGAATGTTGCTGGGTATTATCTTTTGCTTTTTAATTTTGCATAATGAAGAGCTCAAATTGAAAGTTTGAAACTTACATTTTTAAAATTCGGTAACATTATTGCTTCTCGATCGATTTTTTCATAAGGATCTGCCACGTTGTGCTACAAACGATTAGATTCCACAGAAATGTGCTGAGCGAGATTATATTTTGGAACAATTAACGGGGCGAGTGTCTTGTGCTCTAATAGTTTATATTCAGTAAAATCGCTTCGGGGACCGATGTTGCATCGGGGAGTCACACCTCGCCTCTGCAGGATCGCGGAGGTACCGCGCTCGTAGCGGACGGAGTTCCAGTGGCGGACCATGCTATTGGTGCGATACAGAGGATGATGGTGAGGACGGAGGTCGCAGCTATGAGGAACGATATAGGGGAATTACGAGATTCCGTAACATTTTGCTCGAATAAAATAACAGATTTTGAAAGTAAACTGGTTAGGCTTAATGAAGTATTGAAACTTGTAAAAGAGATAAAAGGGGAAAATGATTTACTGAAAAGGGAATTATCCGAGCTGCATTTGAGATTGGACAAAGTTGAGCAAGATGCAAGATTGAACAATGTGGAAATTATGGATATACCCTAAAAGAAGGATGAAAATTTGTACAATGTTCTTGGAAAGATTGGAGAGTATGTCAGCATGCCCTTGGAACCGAATGTATTGTCGTCGATAACCCGAGTGCCTACGGAAATTGTCGGCAAGCCAAGAAATATTGTAGTGAAATTCGTCTCCAGAGCAAAAAAAGATAGAATGATGTCTGCAGTTAAGGTGAAGCAAATGGAATTGGAAAGGCAAAATGCTTTCATATTGATAAAGCGTTGAGGAGGCCTTGAGAACATTGAATCCTAACAGGGGCCCGGGTCCGGATGAAGATCCGCCGATATTTTTGAAAAATTATCACAGGTCTCTTGCACTTTCATTAACAATTGTATTCAACCGGTCGGTCAGAGTTGGTGGTTTTCCTCATCGTTGTAGATTATCTAAACTTATTGCAGTGTACAAGGAGGGCCGAAAGGACTTGGTTCAGAACTATAGGCCAATAGCTATCATCTCAGCAATTTCTAAGATCTTTGAAGCCTTAGTTTATAAATATATTGAGAATCTTGTAAAAAACTTGATAATTGAGAATCAGCACAGAAAAAACTACTTGTTTTCTGGGGAATAGAATACATCTTCTGACCACTTAACAGAAATGCACTCTCGAACTTTTTTCAAGAAAGAGAAAATAAAATATTATTGTTAATCCTTTTCATTCATATTGATCCTACGATTATAGGCAATGAAACGCTATAGCTATTCACGTATAGAGGGCGGAAAAAAAAATATTATGCCGAGGACTATGTTTGAGGTCCAAGGGTGCAATCTTTCTTTCAGCACGAGGTATGTACATTATTTTATACAATTGCCAGCAAAATTTAATCATCATAGCAACAATTCATCAGTTACCATGCAATCTTGCAAATTAATAAATAAATAATTATAAAAATTTGTATATCCATATGTCAAGCTCGAAATATTTTGTGAATTTGGAAGATTTGGACTATATAACTTCTAGTTATATAAATAACTGAAGCAGATCAAACAATATTTAGTTTGATTCCTAACGAATCTTAGTTTTGCCACTAGATGATATAACAGGGCTTCTTGTACTTTTTACGGCCCGCTTAAAACAATTACAGCTCGAGGGCGTAAAGAAGAGGTTTCGATTATCGTAACTAAGGTTTAAACAAATAATAACAATACATTTGTGCGCAAAAAATTAATCTGTACCCTTTCAAGGGCTCTAGAAAGCATCACATGGTTAGAAAACCAAACAATATATGCATACTCTACCATATTCCTCACATAACAGCAGAACAAGACTTTCGGAAAACATATTGCGATTTCTAAAAATAATACCTAACATTATCACAGCTTCACCCATGATACTGCTCAAATGATTATTGAATTTCAGATGACTATCCAAGAGAATACCAAAATAATGTTATTCGCATAGGAGGTATCAGACCGTGATTGCCTTGGACTGCAAAACTAGATGACTGAGCACTTACCAATATTTGAAAACATACAATTAGTTTCACTTAAAGTTTTATAGAATAATATCATATTATATCGACGATGTGCTTATTCACTGTGATATGGATCGCTTGAAGACTTAAGTGATCCATATCACAGTGAATAAGCACACCGTCAAAATGATATGATATTATTTTATGAAACTTTAACTAATTAGCAAAAATTAAGAATTCAATACAAAGAAAAACACCACATAAATCATATACAAACAAAATGAACATGATGGGCTAGGGTGAGATCCCTGGAGAACACCAAAACTGATAAGAATGAAAAATAAAGTAAGAGTTTCGGTATTTTTATTTATCACGTAGTGACTTCAGGACGACATTTCGTTCCATAACGAGACTGTCACTCTCAAACATACTATCCGATAGCGCATATTATTATCGTAAAGAGCGCGCAGCAGTTGAGCGTTCTCATATAAGTCGTTGAACGTCTTTCCGAACAAAATTGTATAATTCAAAACAGATCGTTGTAGTCCGAAAAGATGTTTTGTTATATTAGCTCATATATCTCACAAAAAACAAACGTAGCTACTAGCTGAGCATTTTTGCTCAGTATTAGCATTTTGGAGGCCTCAGGTTCAAACCGCGGAGTCGACTGGTCTGCCATGAGTTTTTCTCACGAGTTTCCTAGTGGCTTCATCCTCTAAGCCTTACCTCACCTCTTTTTTCCATAAATCATTCGATCTCACCCATTAGTAAATTATGATAACCATAAAGACCTTAAAGCCATGTTAAAAACTAGCAACATATTGTAGTTTTAGTGAAAAATTTTACTGTCATTTCAATTCACGAAATGATGAATGCAACAAACAAAATTCATTGTATTATCGTATATTCGATAACACGAATTCAGAATAACTTGAAATTAGGTATATTATAAAAGTGAAATTTCGACTGTTAATAAACTACTATACCAACTGTGAAATTCTCATGAATTCGACCTCTGAGAAAATTGAAGCACAAGAATTCTGAATATTGTTCTTACCTGAAAAAATAGATGATTTGGTTCTAGTGCAAACTTGAACCAATATTTCGGTTTTAAAAACAGTAGAAGTACAAAGAAAGTGTTTTTTGGTATAATGACTCTCCGGGCAGTTTTCGCTTTCTCTTTATCTTTCTCCTTTTCTTTCTGTTTCTCTCGCTCTTTTTCTTTCTCTCTCTCCTTCTGACCTACATTTTCTATCTCTTTGTCAGTAACAATAACTCCTTCGAAACCGCTCCTTTCATAAGCTGACATTATATCAATATCATCTGTGTAAATATCCTCTTCGTATTCTGAAGAAACTAAAACCTCTTGGTTATACTACAGTAACAATAGACTAAAATAAACCAACTCAAACATTTGTATTTTGATTGACATATAAATCAGATATTACCTTCATATTCAATTCATTATAACTGAAAACTGAAAATAATAATAAAAAATAGTCAATCGAAAAGATGGAGTTTTTAGCAGGTTTTCACTTTGAAAACATGCTTATCAAAATGGGTGCGATTAGCAAAGTTGGACCAAGGACCAAGATAGTTTTTCGTTTCATGACTTTTTATGATACTTGGCACCAAAAACTCAATTTCATATAGCTCTCTCTCTCTCTCTCTCTCTATATATATATATATATATATATATATATATATATATATATATATATATATATATATATTTATTTATATATATGTTCGTATGTATGTGCTTATGTATTTTAGCGTTGTTCACACGATAACGAGCGCAATTTTGAAGCAATAGGGTTGAAAGTTTGTAAATAGGTAGTTTCGTATGATATCTTGGATGGTATTGTTTTTGGTTCGAATTGGTTGGGTGATTGAACCGCCTGGGGAGAAAATATATCTTGTTTATACGATAAAGATCACAATTTCGAAGCAATAGGGTTGAAAGTTTGTAAATGGATAGTTTCGAATGATATCTTGGATGGGATTGTTTTTGGTTCCAATTGGTTGAGGGTTTGACCCCCTTGGGGGAAATAAATCTTATTTACACGACAGAAGGCGCAATTTCGTAGCAATAGGGTTGAAAGTTTGTATTTAGGTAGATTTGGTTCGAATTGGTAGAGGAGTTGACCCCCTGGGGGAAGAAATAAATCTTGTTTACATGATGAAGGGCGTAATTTTGGAGCAATAGGATTGAAAGTTTGTGAGTAGGGAGTTTCGTATGATATATTGAATGGGATAGGTTTTAATGCGAATTGGTTGGGAGGTCGACACCCCAGGAAAATAAATCTTGTTTACATGATAGAAGGCGAAGTTTTGGTACCATAGGGTTGAAACTTTGTAGGTAGGTAGTTTCGTACGATATCTTGGATGCTTTTTATTTCTATATGAACTGGTTGGACGTTTGACCCCCCGGAGGAGGAAATAAATCTTGTTTGCACGATAAAGGGCGCAATTTTATAGAAATAGGGTGGAAAGTTTGTGAGTACGTAGTTTCGTATGATACCTTGATGTGATTAGTTTTGGTACAATTTTTTTTTTTTTTTTTTTTTTTTTTTTTTTTTTGTGGGGGGCCCCCCCGGGGAAAAAATAAATATTGTTTACACATTAGAGGCAGCATTTTTTTTCGAATTTCGAAATAAAAATTATAATTTAATGAATGTATTTTTAAAACTGGATAGGTTATGAAAACCGGCTCTTTTAATACAGCTCGCTGCGATAGAGTGTTTTTATTTATATTTTTACTGAATTTTTGATTTGCATATCAATTCATATATATATCAGTTATAATATCAAGACAATCGAAAATAACCGATTATACTTCCGAGTCACGAGACGTATTTTGCGAAACATTGTTTTTAAAAAACGTGACGAGGTCAGTATAACGATTATTTTCGTTTGCTCGAGTTGGTACTCGTTACGATTATAAAACGAATAAAAAATATAAATTTTTTCTGAGAAACGTCAAAATATCGTGAATATGAAAACGTTCACATTTTGGCACTGGACAAAACACTAAAACGATTATATCACAATGTCAAGGGTATATTCCCTCATCAATACGCAGTAGCTATTCAAAATTTATGTATTCTATTGGCTTATTCACACATGAGTTATATAATCTGGGTAATGAGTTGGGTTTCGTGGATGTGAAGTTTTGAATGTTACAGGAATGCTATAGACTGAGTTATTGAACCAACTTAATTATTGTGTTACCTTGAGAAAACATGTCGCTGGAACGCATGCTCTGATATTTCCGTGCCTGTTGGGTAGGCAGGATAAAATCACCAGCAATGTGTAGCACACTGAATAGAACATCATTTATTGCGGGATATTCCTATAACAAACTGTATTGATGAAATGTTATGGTGCTTGCAGTGAATTTGTTTATTTGATACAAATGTCTGTCCACGTGTAAATACAGTCGCGTAACTAGGGAACTTGCCGCCCGAGGCAGATCTCTCAGTGCCACAACCCCCCACCGTACAAAACATATATTTTATTAAAATCCCCTCTTGATTTTATTGCTAAACGAAGGCAAAGAATGTTACCCTTGACGACGTAGCAAAACTTTCAAGATTTATTGCTATACAATTTGGTTGTCAATGCCACTCAAAAGTCTCAACATAAAATGTTAAATGTACACAGAGTGAGATGGCATAGAGATGGCATAACATTGTTCTATATTGCTTCTTGAACTCATTGAATAAACATACATTACACATTCTAAATATAAAAAACCTGAATTAAATGAAAATAATTACACAGGAAAGGATACATTTTGATGATATGTATGTCAGCAGACCTTGTGGGGGAGTAATCAAGTTTTCTCCTGGTTACTTTGCTCTTTTGAAAGATTAAAGGATATCCTTATGATCTTCAAACAGTTCAATCCATTCAGAACATTCGGATAAATGACGGCAAAATTTTCAATACCTTTATAAGTTTCACTTGTTGCTCAGCATTCTTCCAATTTGATTCGTTTATCATTGTTTCCCAACAGTTCGCCATTTTCACAACAATTTGGTTCAAAATTTCCCTTAGGCATAGATGATTTTCCTCTTGACGATTCAGAGCCGCATCACTTGTATTTCACCAAGCATGGCTCGTTTTTTCCTGGTTAGTCTATTCAACTGTCCATTCTTCGCACATGCCTACAGCTTGAGAAATAGCTCCTTTGCAGAAATAATTTTTTCAACCTTAAATTTTATCGCTTGAAACTTCTAAATGATGTAAGGCCTGACTGTAGTTAATTATTTTCTCTGGAGAATTGTTGGATTTATCAACACCAGGGAGTACAACTGACCAAAAACAAAATTTTGGAGGCCTAGTGAATCACGCGTTTCATCTGGGGAATAGCGCAGTTGCCCAAGGGCCGCTCTTACACCATCAAGTTGAGTAGACAATCCTGTAACTGCATTAGCTCTTGAACTCATTCGTGTATCACTTGACTCTTGAGATAAATATTCACGAACTTTTCCAAGGCCTTCCAGCGATGAGTTGAAGCAGAAAATATACAAAAAGGCATTCTCATAACTTGTGAGCATTGTCAGGAGTTGTATCAAAAATAATTCCTGATTATTTGGCATTATTGATCTATTGAATAATTCTGTCGTACATTTTCACCCAATCTCCCGATCAGTTCATTCTGTATAGCTAGAGAAAAATAGGACGAAGTATTAGGTATTTCAGCCATGAAATTAAAATGTTTCTTCATAAAGGGATCGAACTTCGCCAAAAAGTTCACTCAAGCCACAAAATTCACTGTCCATTTCACGGTCACCTCGAAAGGCCAAGTTTTTTTTTGTGCAAGCAACTGTACCGCTGCAATAATTCGCTCAAGAATATGTGTCAGTTTCTCTACAGTTTCATCAATCCGCTGTTGTATGTGGTCATCAATGAGACCGCTTATTCTTAATCTCCGTTCTAATTCCTTCCACAAAGTATTTTGCGATGTGCAGGGCTGCATTCATGATCTTGGATTCGTGGATTTGACAAAAGAGTTCTATGTTCTTTGGTTTAAATCAGCTCTCTTCAAATCACAAATCAATATTCAAATTTTAGATTATATCAATTGATTAAATTTAAAAAATCACCAATTTGAATCAAGTAATGAAATTCATCTGGTACATAAAATGAAAAAACAAAACACAAAATAAATGTGGACGCTTCTGGCGTCATCTTTTTAATCAAATTGGTTTAAAAACTTGAAGGCTTGTTATTAAAAGGAATAGACAAAGAATTATATATACATATATATATATATATATATATATATATATATATATATATATATATATATATATATATATATATATATATATATATGTATATATATATATATATATATATATATATATATATATATATATATATATATATATATATATATTATGTATATATATATATATATATATATATATATATATATATTCCGGAGGAGACCGTCAGATTTTAGGTGAAGTTTACACTAGTCAAGATAGTTTTGAAACAATGTTTGGTTTATGGTTGGGGGTCTTCATTGAGAGTCTACAGGGTGATTTGTCCGATTCGACCGATTTTTCTTTTATTCATAACTTTGGTATGGCTTTATCAATCTTGATGAAATTTCTCAAAAATACAGGGTGGGAATTATGATAAGTTCAGATTACATTTGCAGGTTGAAAAAACACCCTGTACATTCCGTTTTGAAAAATTCGCTACCTGCTTCAGATTTCAACATGAAGGCTCGTTTTCATATGACAACAATGTCGCGACTTTAGTGCCATGACACTAACAGTCGCGATATTTTTAAGGCTCGTTTTTCATCCGACATAATAATGTCATGGCACTTTAAGTCATGACAATATGACATTTCTAATCGTTGTTTTCATGTATTTAATGTCACGATTTTTGTAGTAAATTAAAAATGGCGTCGAATGAAGTGATTGCGGCGCCTGCACGAGTGTGAAGTTTAACAATAAGTGAAGGAAACGCACAAAAAAAGAAAAATTGAAAAAAACAATTGGTTGTTGGTCTTAGGAGTCTATCGGCAACTTAAAACCAAAAAAGCTTTGGGACACATTTCCCGTTCCACTTCCAGTTTTTGTGCTTTTTTTAGTTTTTCGTACTTCTGTATTGTATGTACCACGAATCCTCCTTATTTTTTTGCGCAATATTTTTACGTCTGTAATCCCAGTTATAGCTAACACATGTTCTTCCGCTTTGCTTCTTGCAACTCTGTCTTTAAATAAACGATTAATTTTGTTCCACAAACTAGACAGATTCTCATATTCCTCCAAAAAGTGGACGATATCGAAAACAACATTTTCTTTTTCCATTGTTTATGTATTTGTAAACCAATATATTTTTTTAACCTCACTTTCACACGTGGTCACGACAATGCGGCACTGCTATTTTCACGAGGTATGTTGCGTGGAACTAATGTAAAATGTCACGAAAATATCAACATGATTTTGATATCGCGACACTAATGTCACGGCTTCAAATAATTGCCGTGACAACGTGACTTTGAAGTTTGCATGTTTAAAAACGTCGCGACTTTTAGTGTCATGGCACTAAAGTTGCGACATTGTTGCGTTGCATGAAAACGAGCCTTTAAACATGCAAACTTCAAAGTCACGTTGTCGCGGCAACAACTTGATGCCGTGGCATTAGTGTCGCGATATCAAAATCATGTTGCAGTTTTGCCATTAGCATCTGAAGAAGGTGAAGTTCCACCGAAACGTGCGTCATGCGTTATTTTTTATAATAAATGTGTAAATTGTTATTTTTAACCATTGTTTTAATATTTTTATTAATTTACACCAAGTATCGGCCCAATCAATTCAAAATTTGATATTTTTGTGACATTTTACATTAGTTTCACGTCTATGCCCATGAAATTCAAGAAGCTAGGAGGATCTTCTATAGCAAGTTCTCGTTTAACGGTGTTAAGCTACAGTTCTACCGGAGGAACAAAGAGGAACATTGTGGAACATTTTTGTTGCTGTTGTGCGTTTCCGAAAATGTTCCCAAATGTTCCTAAATGTTTCTTAAAATTCTTTATTTTTCGGCATTAACTATTCCTACTTGTCGCCGGTTTCCATTTTGAGCGGTAAACTTCAGAGGAAAATAGAGAACAATTGTGAAAAAATTTGTGTTGCTATCGCAGTGGAAACGTATCGAGAACGCAACTAGTAAACATTCGTGTCAAAGATTTTCAGTGTGCAGTGTAGTGCGAAAACGAATAAATATATAGCTACGTTTCCACCGGAGGAACACTTTTGTTGCTGTTGCTTGTTTCCGTAGATGTTCCAAAATATTCCCAAATGTTCTTTAAAATTTCTTTTTTTTTGGCACACGTCCACTTCTCCTAGAAATTTTTTTTAAAGATGAACAATATCGTAATTTCGCTTCAAGGCAGTGAGGATATTCTGAACTAGATAGTAAAGCTGTATCGTCCAATGATACAAAGCTCTTCTTGAGTCCTAAAGTAGTTTTTCCAAATTCGAAATTCATTTTTGATCGCTCATTTTCTGATGTATAAAATCATTTAATTCAGAAAATTTCTTTATACGTACGTGAATCAAAAATATCTACTACTACTACTAATACAGAATAAACATTCGAAACATATGAAAGGCAAAACTAAGGATTAACATAAAATTGAGTCAGGTGTTTTTCGGCACACCGGTTTTCTATGAAGAGAATATTTCTAAAACATAAAGTAATTTCGTTCAAAAATGTACTCGCCTTTGGTCTTGAAAAAGTAGGTAATAGTATATTTCACACCGAGGTGGGAAGTGATTCATTCCTGTCGTGAGATTAGTTAGTTAACCGAGACGCAAAGCGTCGAGGTTAACTATAATCTCGAGACAGGAATGGAACTTCCTACCGAGGTTTGTATACTATTTTATTTACAACCATCATATTTCGATCAAAATTAATAAATCTCTGTTTCGTTATGAACATACCTAAAATATTACAAATACAAATATTTAACGCGGTTTTTTCAGAATAATCAAGTAGATATATTGTTACCGTGACTACGGGGTATACAATTGTCACCAATATAAATAATTGTCAGATGAAGCCAATAAATGTCGAATAAAGTCGGATATTAAATTCCCGAATTATAAATTTAAAAACATGTCTTTCGACGAAGAATTTCTGGATTGTACCCCACCAGAAGTACGACAAGCTGCTCATGCAGCAGTCCAGGGCTTGGTGCCAGAGAAAAGTAAGCATCGGTATCTAAAAGCCATTGCATTATATAAGAAGTGGTGCGAAGAAAAAAAGGTTAAAAATATCGGTTCCGAAAGTGTACTCCTGGCATATTTTGGAGAACATAATAGACAAAAGAAGCCGTCTACTTTGTGGGCAATGTACAGTATGATACGAACGATGCTAGAAATTGAAGAAAAAACTGATATTTCCAAACATGGGAAACTGCTAGCCTTCCTAAAACGACAAAATGTGGGCTTTAGGCCCAAGAAATCGAACGTATTTTCGAGGAAGAATATAGAGGATTTTTTAAATAATAAAGCATTTTAAAAAAAACGTGTTTGAGCTAATACAAGTAAACTGGTTTTATTGTATTATTTTTTCTTATTGTTTTAGGTAGCATTAATAATAGGCTTATCTGGAGCTTGTCGGACGGACGAATTAGTGAAAATGAAAATGTTGGATGTAGCTTTTTTTGAAGAAAAAATTTCGGTTGAGATTCCAGATTCTAAAACACATACAAATAGATCGTTTTTGATTACTGATTCAGTATGGGTGAAGATCATCCGAGACTACATAAATTTGAGAAAAAACATGGAAATCGATAGATTTTTTGTTCAGCTCAGAGGAGGAATAGCAAGAAATCAACCAATTGGACACAATACAATAGCTAGTTTTCCTCAAAAAATTGCTCCTTTTTTGAATTTAAAAAATTGGAAAGGCTTCACAGGACACGCAATCAGAAGAACCGCCGCTACGTTACTTGCCAACAGTAGTGCAAGTGTACTCCAATTAAAAAGGCTGGGAGGATGGAAATCTAGTACTGTGGCAGAAGGTTATGTGGATGGCTCAATAGAGAATAAAACGAAAACTGCCACTATGCTGTCCCAATTTGCCATGTCTTCTGTAGCTAGTGCAAGTAGTTCACAAACCTCAGTCATTCAACATGAAATTAATTTGTTGCCCCCAAAGAGACAACTGGGTCCAGCGCTGGTACAGGCCTAAATATTTCAATAAATGCTTAAAATAATTCAAATTTAACGATTAATATCAATAAGTAGTTTGTTGTATTTTAGTTAATTGTTGTTTTTTATTGTTTGCCATTGAATCGGTATTATAAAATTTGTCGAAAAAATGTGTTATTTTAAAAAAAAATATTCTTCTAGAATAGATGAAATTAGGGCGGGAAATGAGGGCGGGAAGTGAGGGCGGGAAGTAGAGATGTGTAATGTGACACTTCCCAACCTTCAATGATGTTAGTAATGACAGCATTACATATATGGTTGTAAATAAAATATTTAATCACGAATGTACGAAAAATAGTTTTTATCAAATTGAAAATATTCCATGAAACTTAAATCTCAATTTAAATCAAGTTCGTTAAGATCCATGATTACCATCACAGTGAACCACAGAATGAGAATATTAAATAAATAATCTGCCACAAGAAGTGTATTTCAGCATGCCACAATTACTTACTCATGCGGAATATGCAGATATGATTTTTGTTTATGGTTTTCGTAACGGAAATGGAAATGAAGCCAAAAGGGAATACCAAAGACGATTTCCCAACCGACGTCAACCAAATAAAGGTACTTTTGGAGTATTCCATTATTCTAAAGAACATGGGCAATGTCTTAGTAAGGCAGAGCACATTGATAGGCCTACTCAAAATTTCCAATCAAATTGTTGAACGGGTGTAGTTGAAACAGTCTATTAGTACTCGTCAAATTAGTACCGAATTAGGAATTTCGCAGAGCAAAGTGTGCAAGACTTTGAAGAAAGAAAATTTCACCCATACCACTACCAAAAGTTTCAAGAACTGTTGCCACAATATCTGCCCCAACGATTACAATTTTGTCGCTGGGTTATTAGTCACCAAAGAACTATTTTTCGTATTCTATTCAGCGACGAGGCTATGTTCACTAAGAATGGAATTTTTAATATCCACAATTCCCAGGAATTGGCAGGAGACAACCCGCATTTGAAGATAAGTCATAATACACAAACATAGATTTTCTGCCAACATTTGGCTTGGAACAATAAACGAAAATTTAGTTGGCCCTCACATTTTTGCGGAAAGGTTAAATGGTGAAATTTACCTAAACTTTTTGGAAGATATTTTACCAAATCTATTGAAAAATGTACATATCCGCTCTTTGTACTTTCAGCATGACGGAGCACCACCTCACTTTGCATTGAATGTGAGAAATACCCTAGATATAAATTATTCGAACAGATGGATTGGTCGTGGAGGACCTATTGCTTGGCCACAAAGATCGCCTGATTTGAACCCTTTAGATTATTTTGTGTGGGGACATCTGAAAACAAAAGTTTATAAGGTTGAAATTAGAAGTAGAGAACACCTTGTTGAAAGAATTTTCGAGGAATGTAATATCTTAAAGCAAAATCAATCCCTTATTAGAAGGTCAATTGGAAATTTAATAAAAAGGTTGCGAATATGTATTCAAAAAAAGGGAAATCATTTCGAACATTCTATGTAAATTTTGTGTTAATCCTTAGTTTTGCCTTTCATAATATGTTCCGAATGTTTATTCTGTATTAGTTGTAGGTTTTTTGGTTTGAGTAGGTATGTATAAAGATATTTTCTGGATTAAATGATTTTATACATCAGAATATGAGCGATCAAAAATGAATTTCGAATTTGGAAAAACTACTTTAGGACTCAGGAAGAGCTTTGTATCATTGGACGATACAGCTTTACTATCTAGTTCAGAATATCCTCACTGCCTTGGAGCGAAATTACGATATTGTTCATCTTTAAAAGAAATTTTTAGGAAAATTGGACGTGTGCCAAAAAAAATGAAAACGCTTCAGTAATGTAAACTTATGGTAGAATCTGAAGCAGGTAGCGAATTTTTGAAAACGGAATGTACAGGGTGTTTTTTCAACCTGCAAATTTAATCTGAACCTGTCATAATAACCACCCTGTATTTTCAAGAAAGTGTTGAAATTATTGAAAGTAGACAATCATATTGTTCTGCACTGTAAATTTCATCAAGATTGATAAATACATACCAAAGTTATGAATAAAAGAAAAATCGGTCGAATCGGACAAATCACCCTGTAGACTCTCAATAGAGGCCCCCAACCATGAACCATAAAACAATACATTGTTTCGAAACTGCATTGACTAGTGTAAATTTCACCTAAAATCTGACGGTCTCCTCCGGAATCACCCTGTATATATATATATATATATATATATATATATATATATATATATATATATATATATATATATATATATATATATATATATATATATATATATATATATATATATATATATATATATATATATATATATATATATATATGAATATATATATATATATATATATATATATATATATATATATATATTTATATATATATATTATATATACATATATATATATATATATATATATATATATATATATATATATATATATATATATATATATATACATATATTCATTCTGAAGAATACTAAATTTAGATGAAAGTATTCTTCTCAGTTGTTTGTAATTGTTGAGCATTATGAATTTAATTCCTTTTCTTCGATTCAATAAAAGATTATTCAAGCTATTATTTTTGTATTTTCAACTCTAATATATACAAAATATTTAATTTCATTTAAAAATTATTACTTTCAGGAGAATATAGAAATGTGAGTAATGAAATTCATATAACAGGTTATACCTCAGATTGCTCTAAAAGTAATAGCACGCATGTGAATTCTTCTTAACATTTAGTTGCTCGTCTCTCTAACTGATAAATTATATTGTTTTGTATCTTGAAAAGTGCGTAGAAAGACAATGGTATTTTACCTTCTATTATATGCGTCCTTGCTTCTTAATATATTTAGTTAATGAATCTATGTCATCAATATTATTATATTATTCATTACATTACCTGTGCTAAGAGAAAAAAAGTTTCACTGGACATTTTAAGAGCATCAACGTTTCGTTGAGCAACGAAAGTAGCCGAACTGCAACCAGGAGCAGCCTGGTGTATATTTCCAAATAATCCTCCTATTCCTATGGTTGTGACAAGTTCGTCATATGGAGTAAACACATCTACTTTTCCTCTCATGATTATATAGACAGAGTTGTGAACATCATAACATTTTATCAGATGATCACCTGAAATATTATGGAATATAGAATGATGAGAATTCAATCAACGCTTGACTCTCATACTATCTCTCTCTCTCTCTCTCTCTCTCTCTCTCTATATATATATATATATATATATATATATATATATATATATTTAATAATAAATATAATCCATAAATAATAAACAATTTTAAAAAGTCTTCGTGGGGTTTCATTTAAACGTGCTAGCATTTTTTAAAATAAGATAATGTTATTATGATTAAGCTGTGTACACGTGCTACTCAATGAGGAATAAAGTTGTAAATTTTTGAAAAAAATTGAAAATTAAAAGATTTAAAAAAATTAAAAAAAATTAACACAAAGTACAACTTTATTCCTCATTACATAAGATAATGACTGATTGTTTCTAATCATGGCTATTTAGATGAAATGATTACAACAATTCTTGAATTTCTAATAAAATCACAAATATTTCAAAAAGTTGTAACCTTAACCCCCACAATGCTAATATCAGAAAAAAGGGAATTCAATTTCACACAACTTGACGTTAAAAAATACAGGGTGTTCTATTTGACCTAAATAAGTTTACGCGGTTTGAAGTTGACGAAATGTAACGCGAATAACACTTAGTTCTTGTTGTGTTCGTTTCATGTGTTGTTGTGTTCGTTTCATGTGACAAGAAGCAAATGATTATCTTTCACAGGAAGAAAGTTATACCGGTTCTTGTAAACCGTTGCACCTGTCAATTTTTCTATAAAATGTCGAATATCTCTGAAACGGCTAGGTTTAGGCAAAGGGTATGTTTCACATTTTCGACTCAGAATTTTATGCTATTTTCGAAAACCCTAAAATATATAGGATGTTCCATTCAAAATAAGCAAGTTGGTATCGACTGCCAGTATAAGCTGCTTGTAATTATCTTGGTTGGATTGGCCACACCGACATTAGTAATCATCTAAATTTTCAGAATTTTCTGATCTGTACTTTTTTCTATATCGATCGATTCAGTTCCCGGTGCAACACCCTGTATATATCTGTATATATATATATATATATATATATATATATATATATATATATATATATATATATATATATATATATATATATATATATATATATATATATATATATATATATATATATATAATGATTCATTATAAATATATAGTAGTTTAATTACTATTACTTTTACTTAGTCTACCAAATATTCACTAATACTATAAAATGAAAATATACAACCAAATATACAATACTAATTTTGTTCTGCGTTATCGAAAATTTCTGAAAAAAATTAATTTTGTGTTGATACTACGGGACCTGTTTGTTTTCGATATACAGACTGTGAGAATAATGTAACAGTAGGTTCTGGATTAGAATCAGGCTTGAGATACCGACGTCCATTTGAATGAATACAAATATTAGATGGATCAAAATGATCAAAACATATTTCAGGATGTTTTGGTAAACGCCTGTTCACATCTATAGCTACAAGGGAAAACCACAGATTCCATATTTCAGGAAATCTGAAACATATTTAGATTATACGATTTACAAAAAATTTGTTTTTGTGTTTTTGGAAACCCTAACATTATTTTGTCAAAAATAATAAATCTAAATACAAAATACTACATAAACCCACGCCACTGAGAGAACGAAACCACAACAAAATGGCGATAGGAAATAACCTAAACAAAACTTAGTTGTGAATTGACAATTCAGGATGAAATTAGTACAATTCTACACAAACTTGGCACTGGCGAACGTCTTCAATTGTTTATAATTGTGATTTTATAATAATACTTAAGAAAGAAGTGCAAAACCTGGAAAAGGATCGCAATAACTCAAAGTTTGACTTAATTCCGCTAGTAGGCAACACTGCAAACTAAGATTTTCCGATCGTCAGCAACAGGGCTAAAAACTATTTCCTACGAAATACTACCAGTTGTAACCATAAACATATTATTAGAAACCATAAAATATTATTATAAAACGTTTTAAATTAGAAATTAGTTAAATAACTGACAGCTTGGCAACACCGATTCTCTCCAACAAACTATTCCATAAATTGGATTGCGATTTTTTCATGTCTTTTAGATAGCAAATGTGATCTCTGATTTCATTAAAATGTAAACAATTCAGTCTATCCGTTGTAAGGTCTTTGATTTTGTCCTATGATGATTTCTGAATAACCCCTTTGTTTCGAAGGTAGAGATTGAACAGAATATGCGACAGCCATAATCAATATTTGTTGAAACCATTAATGTGAAAAAAACTATGGCCAATGAGTTTATAAGTACAAAAAATAAATGGATATACCATTGGCGACAAAAGTTGCAATGTAGTTTATGCACGATGGTGTTACGTTTCAGTTTGGTTGCTCGTGATTTTTTAATAGCTATATACGGAGATCGCTGAATTGTTCGAGGTGGGAAACACGCATGGCTTGCTCGATCCCCAGACTTAAAACTAGATTATTTCTGAAGTCATAAGTTTACTCTACTCTAGTGGAGAATCTGGACGACTTGCGCAATCGAATGATTGCTGTGTGTAACTCAATTTGATACGACCCTGGTGTATTTGAAAGAGTTCGGCACTCAATGACGAGAAGATTGGATGCTTTTATTCAAGCTGGAGGAAGTAATTCCGAACATTTACTTCAGATTGAGCAAATTCACATGTACACTTTGATAATAAAATGTTGTAACTGTTGCAAATTTCCTTTACTCTCTGTTTTCAAAGGGGTTTTTCAGAAAGCATCATAGGACAAAATATTCTTAGAATAAGCCAAGGAATATATTTTGGAATTTTTGTCGCATGTTTGCCTAAGACCCTATTTATATATACAGGATGCCCAGAGCTCCGTAATCAGTTCATAATTTTTTTGCTATTGAACATATTGATATGGAGTTTTTATGGCAAACTTGATTCGAATAAATCCGTTTTTAAAAATTATTTTGAACAAAATTTCGCTTTCAGTTTCACCGAAAGTAATATCGTAATCTCAAATAGTGTATTTTTTTTTGAAATTGTTTTCATGAAATTCCTATTAAAATTACTGCACCAATTTCCATACCTGAACTGAACAAGGTTCGAGTTATTCATTATTTTCTTAAAATTTTGACATTTGCGCCTTCAACAAGAATAGCCTATAACTTCTTTACTATTAGGTCTATTGGTATGCGGTTTGAATTTCTGAAACCTTGAAACATTGTTCTGAATACCTCGTGTCAAACTCTGCTATACTTATAACCAGATACTTGATGAAAACTAGGTTGAATCTGGACAAATTGAAACGCTAATAACTTTCTTTTTTTCAATGGAATGCTATGTATGTTTTAGCATAATTAAATTATTTTGCGATTGGTGTTACCACCGCTTTACCTAACTTTGATAAAATCAAAGATATTTCACAATTTTGTATTAATTTAGGTATTGACATATCTGAGAAATCGACTAGCCAGTTATTTTGATGTGTCTATGGATACCAAGAACAAAACCTGTCTAAAATCTGATTGTATCGCCTTTTCTGTCCATTAGGTTTATGGGTCCAAT
This sequence comes from Cynegetis impunctata, assembly GCA_030704885.1. NCBI lineage: Eukaryota > Metazoa > Arthropoda > Insecta > Coleoptera > Coccinellidae > Cynegetis > Cynegetis impunctata. The sequence continues at coordinate 219,950 of JARQZK010002892.1, forward strand.
GTTGATATCCGAAAAGATATTGAGAAAACAGTAATTGTAAGATATTAGTATTCAATAATTATTGCTGTTTATAAATAACAAAATGTTTATAGTAGACTGATGTCATATTGAAACGTCAAGTTAGACATTATCATTTTGGTACATTATGCGAATGTACTCCTTATACTCCAAGATCCCAGAGCCGCCAGACGTCCCTTATTTTCTCAGTAATAAAATTTGTGGGATGAAGTAGTGCTCGTATGTACTTTCAGTGTATGGATACTCGCTATCTTGTAGCGACGGCCAATTTCTAGGTATCAGGTGGTAAAGATGGAAAAAAACTAGACCTACTTCTCTCATTTTCTCACACTTGATTTTTATATATGATACTCAGGGAATCATTTCAATACCTTATGCAAGCTACTAGACCGATCGTATGGGCCAAACATTCCGCCAGACACACATTAAGTGTGAGTATGACAGTATGAGCGAAATGTCATGATCCACGCATTTTAAGCGCGATAGTGATTATCTATGCGCGTCAAACTCCCTTCTATATATTATACTGTCTAGTCAAGCATGCTTTATGTTTGTGTATACGTACTTTCGATATCATTATTTTTATTTTTGAATGGGCGAAACATGACATTTCGCTAATACTGTCATACTCACACTCAATGAGTGTCTGGCGGGATGTTTGGCCCATACGATCGGTCTGGCAGCTTGCATAAGGTATTGAATTGGTTCCCTGAGTATCATATATAAATATCAAGTGTAGGAAAATAACAGAAGTAGGTCGAGTTTTTTCCATCTTTAGCACCTGATACCTAGAAATTGACCGTCGGTACAAGATAGCGAATATCCATACACTGAAAGTACATACGAGCACTACTTCATCCCACAAATTTTATTACTGAGAAAATAAGGGACGTCTGGCGGCTCTGGGATCTTGCTCTATTACATTCACGTAATCCAACAGTATTTCTAAATAATACAATTCAACGTTATATGGAGAGAAATCGGTGCTTAGTAATAATGGAAGCACGAAAATAAGTTAAATCAGAATAAAAAATTTATGTCTTTCGTTGGATGATGAATCGCTTGATGGATCGATGGAGAATGGATCCATGGATGATGGATCGATGAATGATGGATCGGTGAATTAGAATTAATGCAAGATGGATTGATGAATTAAGGATCGATGGATGATGGATCGATGACTGATGGATCGATGGATGATGGATCCATGGATGATGGATGATAGATAGATGGATGATGGATGATGGATCGATCGATGATGGATCGATGAATGATGGATCGATGGATGATGGATCGATGGATGATGGATCGATAGATGATGGATTGATGGGTCGATCGATGATGGATGATGGATCGATGAATTATGGATCGATGGATGATGAATCGATGGATGATGAATGATGGATCGATCGATGATGGATGAGGGATCGATGAATCGATGGATCGATGGATGATGGACCGATGAATGGTGGATCGATGGATGATGGATGATGGATCGAAGGATGATGGATCGATGGATGATGGATCTATGGATTATGGATCGATGGATGATGAATCTATGGATGATGAATCTATGGATGATGGATAATGGATGATAGATCGATGGATTATGGATCGATAGATGATGGATCGTAGAATGATAGATCGATAGACGATGGATCGAAGGATGATGGATCGATAAATGATGAATCGATGGATGACTCTGAAGAATGAATGAGAATTCTATGTTATCGAATCTCATGAAACTAGAGCTGTTGGAGGGTTCGTATGATTGATCATCAATTTTTCAGAATAATTTATCAATTCACTGCTACGTTTCGCATAAACGTTGTGCCTGTTTATCGCATATGAATATCAATTTGCTACCAGCGTTGCCTCCATGAGAGGTTGAACATCGAACGGTGTAAGACGTTGCAGAACGGAGCATCTATTGGGATACCTATCGGTTGCTGATGGATGGGCTGTAATATGTTCGCATGTCGTTATGTATATATATATATATATATATATATATATATATATATATATATATATATATATATATATATATATATATATATATATATGGGCAGGAATGAAGGAAGGATATGCGAGGAGACTGCACCGTACTTAAGGGTAGACCATAGCTGCATATGATGTTTTTAATATGTTTTTTAATTTACACCAAGTATCGGCCCAAGCAATCCAAAATATATATAGAGGCTGATTCACGGCGGATGGCATATTAGACGTTTCTTTTGAACCATACAACGGATCAATTTGAAAATTTAATGGAGGGCATAGTCGGACATTCTCTGCCCAACTAAAATATTTTTGGTAATGCGGTGTTGCCACTTCTATTAGAAAGTAGTAACAACTTTGATTTTTCGAATGAAATAGCCTATATATAATATAATTTTTAGAATCTCCAACGATTTCCCAGTTACTTCTCATAATATGGTCTCATAAAACGTTGATATCTTTGAGTTGAGAAATACTATGATATCGAAATTTGGGTTGGAGTTTGATGATACTTGGGGGCTTCCTACACTTCAGCCTAATCTGCGTTACTTAAATATAGGGTGGTAAAAAAATTCAGTTATTTTGTTTGCTTGAGAAAGAGACTGGAAGTTGGTTATTTCAAATGAAATGCCCTGTATATTATTGAAAATTCAGAAAGCTGCTGGAATTTGCTTTTTATCAATGTATATCATACCAATACCTAACTAGTCAGGTTTCGGACTTATAAGCATTTATTTGTGAAAATGTTGCCTGAACATGGTATCCCCGTTCGGTACTTGGCAAGCATGATTACTGCTTGACAGTAACGTTCTGACAATCTACTAATAATATCGATATTTTCGACATCTCAGAAGTTGCAAATACCTTCAAAAACTTGCGTTCGAAAGATGAATTGTTACAAAGTATTAACCAAACATCTTTGGATCCGAATGAAATCAGATCTGCCACGTCGAAATCAGTCAACATCCGCATTTTGCAACGGCCAGCGATTCGAACATATTGTGAAACATTCCACGTAATTGTTTACCTTTTTTATAATTATTTTTATCAATATTTCCACTATCAAGTCTCTTGGTGCTTCTTTAAAGTTTATCCATACGTATTGAAATTGTTCTGAATTTGTATAAATTTCTTGAAATATATTGGCGGTAGATTCGAATATAAATTCGATGGACGATGAATCAACTCTGTGGTAGTTCATATTTATATTAAAAAAATAATAAGAAAACAACTTGTCTAAAAACCACAGAATGAAAATAACTTTTTATTCGACTAGTTTCGCCTGTTACAGCATTATCAAGACTGAATACATAATTGCAAAGACATCGCTTGAAAATATAAGTATTTCGGTTCGGTACCTGGAGGTGGTAAAATGTAATCGATGGGTCCAAATTATCAGAGATTTAACAGTGGGGAGTGGTTTAAGTCTAACTGTTCATTGAGAAGAATGTAATTATGGGATTTTTGGATCTTGTTTATTTCCATGGCTTCCAGGAAGTTCATTATCATACCTTTATCACAGTAATGAAGAATTTTTGGTTTGAAAGAGGATGAGATGTTATGTTTTTTTGACTCTAGATGTTCCCTAAATGCTGATTGTCCGTTTTTTAGATGTTCTTTTAGCCTGGTTTCAAAACATCTCCCGGTCTGACCTATATATGTTGAATTACATTCTTCACAGTCCATTCTATAAATTCCTGTTCTCTTCATTGGATCGACTTTTGACATTTTGTTATTAAAAATCATTCTATCCAATCTGCTGTGACTCGAAAAAGCAGTATTCAAATTATTGTTTTTAAAGAATTGAATGATCTTCGAAGAGGGGATGTTCGTATAAGGGATGCTCACAAACTTTTATACATTTTTGTTATTGCAGTATGGTCCATATAATTTCCATATTATTTACATTTTAATATATAGATTCGAATATATTTTATTGAACTTTTACACATGTCCTCCTGATAATTTTATCAAACTGTCCAAAAATAATAAACAAATTCATAAGAACTTCGTTTGAATAGTTCTGTTACATCATTTTTGAAGGTATTTCCAATTTCTGAAGTGACGAAAATGTCGATGTTATTAGTAGATTGTCACAACGTTACTGTTCAATAGTAATCATGGCATTCTTACCAAATACCGAATGGGGATACCATGTACAAGGAACATTTTCACAAATAAATGCTCATAAGTCCGAAATCTGACTGGTTAGGTATAGGTATGATATGAATAAATGAAAAGCAAATTTCAGCAGGTTTCCGAATTTTCAAAAATATACAGGTCATTCCATCTGAAATAATAAACTTTCAGTCTCTTTTTCGAGCAATCAAAATAACTGAATTTTTTAACCACCCTGTATTGAAGTAACGCAGATTAGGCTGAAGTGTAGAAAGCCCCCAAGTATCATCAAACTCCAACCCAAATTTCGATATCATAGTATTTCTCAACTCAAAGATATCAGCGTTTTTATTTAGAGGTCTTGATTTCCGAAGAAAAAAATGAAAATAATTTTTATTTCGAAAACGGTAACATATAGGTATAGGGAAATATTATTAAAAGTTATTGGCAAATTGTTGGCGATTCCAAAAATAATATTATATATAGGCTGTTCTATTTGAAAAATCAAAGTTGTTACTACTTTCTAATCGAAGTGGCAACACCGCATTACCAAAAATATTTCAGTTGGACAGAAGATGTTCGACTATGCGCTCCATTAAATTTTCAAATTGATTTGTTGTATGGTTCAAAAGAAACGTCTAATGTGCCATCCACCGTGAATCACTCTCTATATATATTTTTCTTGAACCATACAACGGATCAATTTGAAAATTTAATGGAGCGCATAGTCGAACATTTTCTGTCCAACTGAAATATTTTTGGTAATGCGGTGTTGCCACTTCGATTAGAAAGTAGTAACAACTTTGATTTTTCAAATAGAACAGCCTATATATAATATTATTTTTGGAATCGCCAACAATTTGCCAATAACTTTTAACAATATTTCCCTATACCTATATGTTACCGTTTTCGAAATAAAAATTATTTTCATTCATTTCTTCGGATATATATATATATATATATATATATATATATATATATATATATATATATATATATATATATATATATATATATATATTATATATTTATATATATATATATATTTAGTTTAATATATATATTTATTTATATATATATTTATTTATATATTTATAAATATATATATATATATATATATATATATATATATATACGTTATATATATATATATATATATATATATATATATATTATACGTCTCTATATTGAATATTAATTTAACATATCATTATATGCAATAAATTCAGGAGATAAGAACTCACTTTTCAAAAAGTATTCTTCTCTTAGATTCTTCGCAAGGACCTTGAGATATGGCCTAGCAATTTTCTGAAATATAGCAACTTCTCTCAAAGTTTTTTCGTACATGAATAAAGCAATATCTCCTCTCAAAGCAGAATTCAATTCATTGACCATTTCTCTATTCTCCATTCCAGCAGTTCTTTTCCATACATATTCAAAATAGCGAAATATCTGTAAACCAATACAGAGGTACATATAACTACAATTTCGTATAAAAAGCTAGGCACGAAGAGAAACAAAAATAAAAAATTTGATAATTGATGTTTCTCACATATTCAACATTGTACAGTTTCATTTACATATTGATACTATTGGTGCATCGATTTTCTCACATGAGATCTTCGGTATCTGACGATAATGAGTTCAATTTGTACCTTATTCGGGTCAGATTTATTTTGAAAAGGTATGAAACTGTATACTCAACATCCCAAAAAAAATGATATTTTTCAGCGAAAAATCAGTCACATATGTCAAGTTACTACCTTACTAGAAGCAGACATTGGATCGCAACATAGTCTCCTTCGTGTAGAGGTTAGTGCTCGTAGCTAACATTAAAATAAAAGAAATCTGGAAACTACTGAATCCTAAGTTCAAAGAACACTCGACAAAATAAAATATTCACACAAATAAAACACCAGATGAACAACTAGCTTCTGATCGTTTATTCTGCGGCAACATTGAGAAATACTGATTTAACATTAAAATGGCCTTCTGATATTCTAACAATGCTTTTTTACTTGATAATAGTGTTAAACCTGAAAAGCAAAGGATGACAGAAGGGTTAGTGGAACAAATAGAGGAGAATAAAAAGTTGCAGGTGAAGGCTACCGTTATTATCAGAGAGAAATCTGCACCAAAATAAGTCAGGACCAAATAGAGTGGCTGAAAGAACGATGTCTGGAAGCCGAGAACATGAACCGCCTTGGTGATTGCTTTCACCTGCAAGAGGAAGCTTGTTAATAATATGAGTGACAATCAAATTAATATAATTTTGGTTTCTGAAGAATTGTTGAAAACCTATAGATCTTATCTGCATCAGACGACAGATCGTAATATCCTCCTAATATTGCGAATATGGAAAGTGTTCTAGAAAGCGAAGTAATATAAGCTTCAAATTATTAAAAAAAGATAAACAGCAGACAACGACTAGCTTCAATGTATATTTATACCTTTACCTTAATTGAGCAGCATCAAAGAGTTCCAAGAATTATCGACATATAATCTTATGACTTACATCTTGAAGCCCAATTTACACATTCTTCACGCGCGGCCTTACAAACGATGCGAGGACAATGGTTCCAGTCGTTTCGGATTCCAGAGTAGCTTTGGGACTCGGGAGGCGATTCGAAAATATCGTTACAAAACTGTCGGGATCAGGAGAAGTATGCTTTTCGGTGTTTCATTCAATATGAAAAAGTCTTTAACATTGTAGAATGTCTTCTTGTTAGGATATGTATTAGAAATAGGTTTTGACGATAAAGACAACCAAATTATTGCGAATTTCTGTCGAAATCAGTCTATAGAAGTGAGAATTCAGAACTCTGACGTAACTGTATAGTTTGACATAACGAAAGGCTTTAGGCAAGGCTGCATCTTAACACCGATGTTATTGGAATTGTATGTGAAAAAGTGAAGCTACTGTGTGGAAAGGAGGTTCCACACAGTAGCTTCGGCATAAAAGTAAACTCATACTAATATTATTAGTAAGACAATAGAATGAAACTAAATACGATTATTAGCAAAGGCAACATCCCTAACTTTAATTTGAACATCAATGTATGGCCAGCGGAGCAAGTGGCATAGTTTAAATTCTTGGGAAACCTCATCAAAAGTGATTGAAGGCTGAAACACATTATTGAAACGCGACGCGACAAAACGTGTCGACACTTGATGTATAATGTGCACTTACCAACACGCGATGCCACACAACACACAAGCAATTAATTGTTCTTCGTTCATTTTTGTCAAATTTCTGCCAAAACTCAGTAAATTATAGGGTATCAACATATGAACGTACGCTTTATTTGACGGTTGTTACCTAGAAACATACAGCGCCCAACACGTCGATTAGATCAGGTAGCGTGTGCCTGTATCGCATGGCTTTGGGAGTTAATAGTGTGATTCTGGTCATAGAAACTACTAGGATTTGATTTTATTCAACACGCGTCGCATTTTGTCGGGTTGTATCACGTTTCAATAATGTGTTTCCGCCTTGAATCTCAGAAATTGAGATCAGAACCAGAATCTGCAGGATGTGTAGTAGTGCATACACCAGCAATTTTGAGTTTATCAGCTTCTATTAGGCTACAATTGATAAGATAAATTGATTCAGTTAATGTTGATATACAAAATAATGTGTATGCAGATTTAATTAACCTTTATGGTGATGTTTTTAAAGAAATTGGTTGGTTGAAAAATACATGTACCATAAAATTAAAAGAAAGCACCAAACCAGTCATAAAGCCCATTAGAAGAATTACCTTTCCATTGTTACAACCTCTAAAAAAGTGTTTAAAGGAGCTTATTAAGAATAACATAATTGAAAAGGTAGAAGTCCTCAAATACTTGTACATTTGGCACTCCATATGGTAGGTTCACATTTTTAAGACTTCCTTTTGGGATAAAGTGTGCTGCAGAGATTTTTCATGATCCGTTTAAAATTATTTTTTTTTAAATAAAGAGAGCTGATATATGCATTGATCATATTTTGGTCTGGGGAAAAACTTAAAGCAATACGATGAAAAACTCAAAAAGGTATTATTAGATGTAGCGAGAAAAAATATTTTAAAATTTGACAAGCCCAATTGTAGTTTTGGAAAAACCGAAATCAGATATATGGGGCATACTATTTCTAATGGGGGTATAGCACCAGCTTTGTCCAAAATTGAACTAATTTCTAAGTCTACAAAATAAACAAGATGTGCAAAGGTTACTAGGGATGCTCACGTATGTTAGTAGTTTTATAAAAAAAAATTCTCAGATCGAACTTAACCTTCAAGGGAGCTTTTGAGAAAAAAAAATCACATAGGACAACAATAAAGAGCAAGCTTTTTATAATTTAAAGAAAATCTTAACAAGTCAATCAGTTCTACAATTTTGTATTGTTAAAAATCAAAGCGTAATTGGATTGGTGCTTGCTTATTAAAAAATCGCCTTCCATGTGCCTATGCCTCAAAAGCACTCACAGAAACACAAACAAGGTATGCACAAATTGAGAAGAAGCTCTATGCAATTTGGTTTGAGGTAAATAGGTTTTATTAATATGTTTTTGGACAAAGGGTGATTGTTGAGACGGATCATCAGTCATTGATATCTATATTTAAAAAACCTTTAAATAAATCTCCTGCATGACTGCAGAGAATGCTTTTACAATAGCAAAAGTTTGACATAGAACTTCGGTTTAATCCAGGTAAGGATCTATTGTTGGCAGATGCATCGTCTCGTGCATATTTATCAAAAAGCCAAGTAGATCAACTAGATGATGAAATTGAGAATCGCGTGTGTATGACAAATCAAGAGCTTAATGTAACACCCAAAAAAATACACATTAAAGAAGCAATGAAATGATGAAATTTTAAGAGATCTCAAGTATCAAATATTATCGGGGTGGCCTAATAGTAATAGGAAAGTCAAACAGCATCTTAAAACTTTTTCTCCTTTCAAAGCTCAATTTATGCATTTAATGTAATCTCTAACATATTATGCTCAATCCAACGTTATGGCTGAAAAGCACATACAAACTGTTAAGAAAATGCTCACACATATAATTGATGATAAAAAAACATATACATGTCTCTGTAACATTAAAGGTCTACACCAATTTTCCAAAACATTTCGCCGGTTACGGTATTTATGTCTGGAAAAATTAAAAGGAATTTTCTTACAACCAAAACTCAATTAATGCCCAAGGTTGCTGATGTGTATCATAAGAGTGTTATAGGTAAAAAACATAAGTTCTACTCACCAGAACTTAATCAAGATCAGAAAGTTTATGTACAGGTAAAACCTAAAGGCAATTGGTATCCAGGCGTAGTAGTTAATCAATTAAGAGACCGATCATATCGAGTACAAATGAATGATGGTTCAGCATTGATAAAAAACCGAATTTTTATTGAATCATATTACAATAGTAATTATTCACATAATCAAGTGCAAGAAAACCATTATTCATCAGCATAAGGTAAATTGTAGAAAGAGGAAAGTAAATAGTATTTCATAGAGTTAGATAGTAATAATACCTTGTGTAAGAATAGTGTAGACAACTGTACCGATAAGAAAGAGACTGAAAGTGTTAGTAATAGTGATTTAAAGTTAACTAAGTGATTCAGCTTTTGAAAAACAAAGTTATAGATAAAGTTCAAATAACTTCTTCAGGACGTATTTCTAAACCTCCTCGAAGGTTGAATCAAGCCGAATAATTATAAGCATAGTCATTTAGTTATAGTTTAGTTTTTGTTAGCTTAGCAAGTGAGATATAGGATATGTAGACAAATCTCAATACATTTAGAATACGGATATTCAGAAGAATGCTTAAAATACCATGGACCGCTGAAGAGTAAAATGAAGAAATGTGAAAAATACTAGTTTCAACGCCTTGTTCTCCGGAGAAGGTCGAAATGAATGGGGACTATTATAGTAAATAGAATATCAGACACTAGACGGGAATAACCGATTTGAAAATAAAAATTTTAATTTTTATATTTGCACTTAACCTTGTGCGTGGTATATGCTCCATAAGATTTTTTTTTATCTCGAAGGACCTACAGTTTAACGCCGGTTCCGAACGGCCAATGGGCTTGTAAACGATGTACATTACCCAACAATTTATCTTTATAAATAGAACCACTAAATTCCGGACATACACAACACCCAAGAGCAAGTTTGTTCCTTTATAAGGTTTTATACAATTTACATACGTTAAAATGTATTGTTCCATCATTGGATAAAATATCAGCACTAGTGCCTGTGTGAATGCAAATGTCAAACTGTTTTTTGTTGTACCTCACGTCTTAGAATGAATTTTGTGAAAACTAGGTACAAACCATTACATATAACTTTTTCATTCATTAGGTATTTATCTTCTATGTAATCCGTATCTTTTTCAAGTGCAGATAATTCACGTAAGAATAACATGCATTGATAACATTTTTATATACAATTAGGACGTTCAAGAGAATGATAAAGATTTAATAAGGTCTGGAATATCTTGTTGAAAAGACAAGATATATTTAGATATCTATTTTACATATGAGAAAATTAAGAAATCAAAAACACTACTAGACTTCATGGAGAAAAAAATCGGACAAATATTTAATGCTTCGTATGGCAAAGTATGACAATTATTCAATTCGTTCGTAAAATGAAATAGTTGTATAGAATCAAATGAAAATTGTCATATAATTAGATATTGCAGTTGATATACTATTTCAAAGTGAGTAGTTACTTTGGGCTAGGAAATGTATAATCAAGAAAGAAAGAAGTAATTGACGTAGTTACGTTCTACATTGTACGAAAGAGCGCTTCTATGAGTATTTTGAGTAATGAAGAGTCATATATTTCATGGCGTACGTACCATCTTCAATGTGTAAGGGATGTGAATTGAGGATTTTAATGTTAGTTAAATATTTTCAATATCATCTTAGAGAAAGTAATCAATGATCTTAGAATAAAAAATTTTCTGAAGTTACCTTATTGACTTTCACTTCAGCGACACTCTCTTTGTATAAAAAATTCAAAAGTTCCTCGACTTTCTGTTGGTACACTATTGATGTGGTGGAAGTTACTCCAGTCGTGTTGGCCGAAAATACCATAATATGCGAGACCATAATGACTCCAAAAAAGGATAATCCAATGCTAGTCAAAACATCCCGTTGAGCAAACGGCTCCATATCGCCTGAAGCCATATGACAGAAAATATTCAAAAACCAAGAGAAAGCGCATAGTATCACAGTTTCTGGGCTGAATGCTGAAAAATTTAAGTTCTTGAAATGCATTTTTCTTCAATGATATAGTAGTATATACATACATATATATATATATATATATATATATATATATATATATATATATATATATATATATATATATATATATATATATATATATATATACATATATAAGAAAATATAATACATAAATTAGCCTATAGTGAGAAACCTATCGGCTGTTGCCGATAGATGGCGCTGCAATTTGTTCGCTAGTCATAGTACTCTTCTTATGAACTATTAGGTCGTTATGTGAATTTGAGATCGTTGTAGATTCTATCGATGGACAGGACACTATTGAGCAGCTTAACAGACTATCAAGTGTTTTCATAGTGTGTGCGTCAATCAAAATAGACATTCACTCTTGCATACATTCCCAAGACGCTGAAAATTTACACAAACGTTAGGAATGCCATAATAATGAAATTGTGGAAAGACTTCATCGAGTGTAAAAAATTTTATTCATGGTCAATAGGTCAGACAAAAATTGTAGACCATGTAATTATTTACAAAAATTTTATCTACACTTAAGATTCATAATTTCTGAGAAAAAACGATTCTAAAATTTACTAAAGTTGCTTTACCCATAACATGCATGGCTATGCTGCCTATCTACGTTATTGGACGAATGATATGAGTGAAACTATTAGTCTGCTTGACTAATACATCAATATTGTATGATAATTTTGAGAATGTGAACTGAAGCCGTGTGGGAAAAACATCGTCATCTACTGGCATTCTCTTCGACCGGTCTCAAGTAGCCAACAGCAATTCTCGTCAAACATTCATAATTAGTCTAGGATTATCACAATGATAAAAGAAAAATTCACCAGTGAACATAAGATAAGCGACCCCTCACATCGGAATATCTATCATGATTGACCTCTTCAAAAAACCAAAGCTTATCTGAAAGATCGTCAATTTTTGTGTAAGAAAAACCACTGCTGCCTTTTCCAAACAGTGGACAAAATGGCCGCAGCAGCGTTTAAAAGTCGCGCTCCGGGCAACCGAATTTAGCGTTTCATTCGATTTTTTTTCGATTTGTATTATTGAAATACGCCTGCCATTATAACGAACAATGAATTTTAGGTGTCTGTAATTGTTTAAACAAATGAAGTCGCATATTTTATCAGATATTTTTCGATTTTTCATCTGTTTGACATGTATTTTTTCATACTTTCTTATGTCTTTCGTTACATTCCAAAGTAAATAAGGTTTTTTTTGTCTATCTATTTCTCTTTTCAGAGAAAAACCTCATGAAATTAATGGAAAGTTACAGAATGAGCGGAAATTTTATTCTGCATTTATTCATGTGCTGCTAGGCTCGGTCTACTTTCAAATTCCTTTCGAACAGCATCTTTTACAAAACTCTCCTTCTGACTGCAGCATCTTGAATTCTCGTTATTAAAGACAACTCGCCTTAATTTCAATCATAGGAGTTAATAACCTGGAAGAATGTTATTTTATTTCGTAAAATGCAAAGAGCACGCCGTCATTCTCGGATATATGTGATTCTTCTCCAGATTGATTTTCCATACCTTCAGTAAATCATTTTTTTCTTTTTCTCCGAAATGATTTTCTCTCTCTACAAAATATTTGTTTGGCTTCGCAAACCGATGAAAACTTTCATTTGTTTATGCTTTTGAATTAGAACTTTTCACGAAACCGCACTCTCTAGACTTGATAATTTTTACGTTTTGCAAATTTTGCACTTTCCTTTTTTACTTTTTGCGCCGTAATTTGTGAAAAATAAGAAACTTTTACATGCAATTGCAACGTTAGAAATGAAATATCATCCATCTGGCCGACAGAGTGCGCCAGCTGGAATGTCAGATCCCAAGACGTTTTTGAAATTTCACATCAATCTGAGATGCATTGTTTTATTTGCAAAAAAACTGGTGCTATTACGAAATTTGACCAGAGTACATTAGACCAATGTCTTATTATTATCGCGTACCGGAAAAAGAAACATTTTAAATACGGTGAGTCACCACTCGTGAGAATAGTGTGAATTGTGGCTGTCACTACGGGTGCTACCGCAAATTTGCGGGTTTAAAACGAAAATACCAAGAAGAACTGGAAGCGCTATATCCTGCGAATGCAAATGTGAGTATAAAAAACAATATGTATATAAAGTAAAAGAGTAGGCTTCAATATCTCATTTCACTAATTTTTGCCTTTCATGTTTTATATCTCGTTCACAAATGGTATAGTCTAACACATCTGCCTCTACGGAGAAACTCAGTCCTGCAGAAAAAGACATTCCAGGTAGCCCATCTGCTCAGAGTGACGAAGATTCATCGGCTCGAAGGAATGACGTGGCATCTAGAGTAAGTTTTTGTCACCAAATGCAATTGAAACGACAGAGCTCAACTATTTTATTGTATTATTTTCGTGACTTCTTCGATAAGTCCTTTTCTTGGTTTATTTTGCTATGTTCAATTGTTAAAAAAGGACGAATATTTGAATGTAGACCAAGCAATAGATATTTTTATGTGACAAAAATACTATAAGAATACACACGAGAGACAGTCCGTAGATATATTGTGTTATGTTTCGGACACATGAATGTCATACTTTTTTTATAAACAAAATACCCCAAAAAATTTACAAAAAACGCTGAAAAAAATGTTTGTCAGCATAGTTTCAATATACCATTTATTAATAACATTTTTTAATAACAACATGACACCACCAACAAGCTTGCGTTGCATTAATACGTGTACTTATTGCAGGAAATTGTTGAAGACACAAACCCCGTTCCCAGTACGTCGAAATCCTCACCAGGAGATCTTGCGAAGGAACCTGGAATATATGAAAACACGACGACCTTCACGCCTGAGGTCTTGCAAGCCATGAATCCATCGACCTCACTGTCCGCAGCTTCACCAACACCGATGGACATTGAGGAACCGTAGATGGATTTTTCTGAATTACCACAAGAGAATGAATCAAAATCAATTCTCCCCTGTATTTCCTGCTCTTTTTCCAGACAGACTATCAGAAAGAAGAGGGTGCCAACAATTTATGTACTCTTCGGAAAGTACACTGAATAACATTAGAATGTACGCCACTGGCTTGCAAGACGAAGCAATACTCGGTCGTTTACAATCGTGCAAAACAATCGCTTATCATAAGACGTGTTACTCAACGTTTCGAAAGAAGTACGCGTCCAACATACAGAAATTTGAAATTTCGCAAAATCCTGGCGTTTGGCACTCTACCCGTGAAATTCATAAAGCCGCGTTTGAATCGATATCAGAAATAATCGAAGAGGAAATTATCGAAAATGGAAAAATATATTTTTTGGCAGATCTCCACGTCACGTTCAAATCACTTCTCATAGAACTCGGAGATGGGGTTTATTCGTCAGAAAACACGGGTTACAGTAACGCTTCTCATATTGCCGAAAAAATTTAGGAAACGTTCGGTGATTGCGTCGTCATTGAGGCTTCTGATGCGCCACATAAAAAGCGAATCGTTTATAAAATGGATATATCAGTCGTTTGGTTCAGGAGAAAGCAATTCGCGAGACAGCAGACGCTGCGAAATTAGAACAAGCTGCTTTTGTAATCAGAAACTCAGTAAAAAATATGCCAGTTAAGAAACTTCCACGTGAAGTAAAAGTAGAAAATATTCTGCAGGGAGAGTGTGAAGTTCCGGAGCCTTTGTTTCAATTTATTTGTAATCTTATTCAAGGTCCTAGTTATCGTAGGAAAAATTCTGATTTTGATCACACAAAAATCCATTCTTTGTGCTCGGATATTATGTATATGATAACGAAAGGTAGAGTGAAACCGTCAAAACAGTTGACATTGGGCTTAGCGAACAAATCGCTAACAAGCTACAGAAATATACTATACTCAATACAGAAATATACTATACTCAATATACTTAACCGATATGGGCATACTATTTCCTACACTGCCGCAGAGGAGCTAGACACCGAAATGACTTTTTCAGAATACCAGAGTAGTGCCACGATTCCCACTGGAATTTCTAATACCCCTGGGCTCTGCACGCACGTGGCGTACGACAATTTTGATCGTTTTGTCGACACCTCCTCCGGTAAAGACACTTTACACGATACAGTGGGAATCATTTATCAGTTTCGTTCCCCTTCCCTTCCTTCTCACGCAGTTTCTTTGCCCTCTCAAACCGGCACTTCCGCTAATGATCATCTGGATAGACGCTCGTGCGCAAATCATGCAAATTCCAGAAAAAGACGCAAATTTTCAGAAATTCCAAGCGACATAGAGCCCTATTATAAACCACGAAATAACAACGTCTCTTTAATGCCGTACGACACGATCAAAAATCTTTTGCGCGATTTTGAATTCGCTGAAAAAATTGCTGCTTCTAAGGACATGTTGTGGGCATTATCATTCTCACAACTTCCCAACATTCCAATGTGGATTGGATTTAATTGCATGATTACCGTTGACGAAAGCGAAATGCAAAAAGTTGATTATTTGGCGCCCATAAATCGTTCTCCAACGTCCCACGAAGTCGTGAATCAGACTCTCAAAAATGCTTCTCTTATTGCCAGGCACTGCAAGCAATCGAAAATAATCGTCACTTACGATTTGGCTATTCCCAAAATGGCATTACTTATCCAGCACAGCGAGAATCCAAAATATAATGATATTTTCATAAACATGAGGGCGTTCCATTTACAGATGGCATATTTCGAAGCCGTAGGGAAATTTATCGATTCCTGCGGTATCACAGATATTTTAATTGAGTCCGATGTCTTGGCGGGTGGTTCCATCAATTCTTTCATCGACAGTAGGCATTTCAATCGATATAGAAGATAGCACCCACTATTCTCAGTTGCACTTCAAACCTTGCATTTGGAGCGCTTCTTGTCAGAGAATGAAATGAGTCCCGAGGTTCTGGTTGATGATTTAAATAAAGTCGTAGGAACTCCTGTGGAGCCAAATTATGATTTGACTATGTCTCCTGGTATGCGTCACTTTCTCGAGGAGTACATGAACTTTTGTAGAGCGACATTGTCTGGTGCACATGGGAAAACTGCGCAGTTTTATTTGACTTATATTGAACTCACGTTTTTTCACCTCTCTAGAGCCATTCATACGAGCAATTTCGATTTGTACGTAACAGCAATTTTCGACATCGCTGATTTGTTTTTCATTTTTAATCAGCCGAACTACGCGAGATGGTCACTCAAATACGTGTGTAATTTTTTGACGTTGAAAACTACCAACGATTTTTTAAACGATTTTAAACGAGGAGCGTTTGGTGTGAAACGTACGAGCGGAATCCTGGCGCGAGCTCCCGTCGATTTAACGTTGGAGCAAACAACTAACGGGGATGCAGCGAATTCTTTGACGGGCATTAGTCATTTTACAGACTCGATTTCTGCTAGGCAACGCTGGACCATGAGCCATAGCATGAGAACGAAAATTATTTCGAAAGTGCTCCAAGAAGTAGGAATAACTCGCGTAGACGACACTTCATATGAATCGTCAAAGAGTAGAATTGAAAAAGATGGTACAGCTGTTGCCAAGATTGTTGAAGCGATGAAGCACAATTTAAATCCATTCGATTGTAACGTGGACCCCAAGAGCTTATTTCACATTGGGACGGGAAGAGCTGCATCTCCGGCTGTGGCCGATTTCCTCTTGAATGCGAGGACGACGAATTAAGATTTTCGAAATCATTGAAGCGACATACTATTATGAATTTCGCTTCAGAGAGCATGAAAAAAGTCCAGAAAAGTGCGGACGGAAGTAAGCAGGCTTTGATTAAAATGGAGAGGGACGTATTCGGGCGTTTATTGGCTATAGGCTTGGGGAAAAAATAGACATAGCAGCCTGCCTTACTTAGCCTCTTGTCCCAGTACCCCCAGCTTTTGCCAATTACCGCGGTGATCTATATACAACAGAGAAGGCAGCACTCGCAAGATTGTTGATATCAAAAGTTGACTCTGTACCACCCGCAGTTGTGGACATTATCGATGGTATCTATTTCTTGCATACCATCGGTCCATACTTGCCACAAAGTTTTGGTAAAGTCGCGGAGACTATTCTGTCAAAAATTTGTAACACCAAGGCTTCGGAAATTCACATGGTGTTTGATAGATATTTTTCTCCCTTGATCAAAGATTGTGCGCGTGAAAAACGCAATGTAGAAGATATTTCCTATAGTATCGTAGGACCGGATCAAACTAGACCGACGAATTTTTTAAAAAGCTTACGAAACCAAAAGTTCAAAGAAGCTCTAGTAAGCTTTTTATCAAGGCACTGGGCGAATTATAGTGTATCGACCATCCTTCAAGGTAAGAAGGTTTTCATAACGGTCGAAGATCCCTGTTTTTCATACCAAGTAATCGGTAATCATATCGCCAAGTCAAAAGAAAGTAATTACACGTGCTCTCACGAAAAAGCAGACACGAGAATTATATTTCATCTTTCAAAAACAGCACCGACATCTAGAGTAGTCATAAAATCGTCGGATACGGGCGTTCTCATCATTCTGTTGGGAAATATATATATATAAATTTCCAGAGATGAAGATATGGATGAATAACACTTCCGCGAAAGAATTGGACAAATCGGTAGTCGACTACTCTTAATTAGGAACAACGTTAGGACCGGACTCATGTCGAGCGTTGCCCGGTTTCCACGCCTTCACTGGGTGTTATTACACGGCTGCGTTTTTTCGAAAAGGGAAAGTGCGACTGTATATAATCCTTGAAAATAACGATCGTTTGTTGAATATTTTTGCGTCCTTAAAGGATTTCATGGATTTGGAGAATGAAAATATAATCGATACGTTGCAAGAATTCACGTCACACATTTACTCAATAAAAAATTGTAAGCGTGTGGATGCTGCGAGATTCGAGATTTTTAAAAAATTATACTCGGGAAACGAATTAAATGATGTTTTTTTGAAAAAAGTAAGAGGCTTTGACTCAAGCCTTATCCCGCCGTGTTACCGATCACTGAAACAAAAAAATCTTACGTACGATATACGTTACCAGCATGTGGCTGAATGCAACGTCCCCAAATTGCGTATTGTTCCGTTTCGAGGAGTACGGTTGGGAGATGCGCGAGAGAGAAGCTACAGCCGCTTTGGTATACTGGTCAGCCAACTCCCCTATTCGTGGACGATATATTGGCTATTTCTGTTCAAACCGACGACGATTGAAACGATGATTTCGACTCCCTTTCTTTGGATTCGGATGACGAAAAGTAGTGAACAATAGTTCACTTCATGAGAAGAATAACAATATTAAATTGGAAATAGTTGTTGAAAATTAGAGAAAGAATAATTGTTATTAGTAATTGTTTTTTACCTAATCTTGAGAACTTGTACACGTATACAACTCTGAATATTGTGATACAAAATAAAAATTTAATGAATGATAAAATTATTATTTCTTTATTGTCCTCATCCAAATTTCAATACCATTTCATTTTATCTTGTATGTCTTTTTATACGAATAAACCGTGAAAACTTTTCAAAATCATTTGTTCAAACAATCATCGACCAAAGAAAACCAATTTACTTTGAAAAGTAACGAAATACATGAGAAAATATAAAAAATACAACGAAAACTGCTGAAAAATCGAAAAATATCAAATGAAATATGCGATTTTATTTGTTTAAACAATCACCGCCACGTGAAATTCATTGTTCGTTATAGTGGCAGGCGTATTTCAATAACACAAATCGAAAAAAAACGGGCGATTGCTGATAAAACCGAATTGAAACCTATAAATTCGGTTATCCACTGTTTGGAAAAGGCAGCAGTGGTTTTTCTTACACAAAAATTGACGATCTTTCAGATAAGCTTTGGATTTTTGAGGAGGTCGATCATGAAATATATCTCGGTGTGAGGGGTCGCTTATCTCTCGGCAGCAGCTGATATGACTTATTAGGGGAGTGGCAGCACTGCTTTTTCGTTTAGTTCTACCCCTTCCCTGTCTCGAGGAACAACCCAGAATACGGGAGACTTATCATTTCAGAAACCTAGAAAAATTATTCTTTTTTTTCTTTTTTTTTTAGCTTTGACCGGTCTCATAAATGGCAGCAGGGACATTTCGTGTTCCCCTATGAATGGCATAATTATATGTATGATATTTGGGAGACCTATGATGACAGATGTAGTGTCGTGGGCTCTTAGACTATTTAGATGGGTGAAATTTGGATTGGATTAGTTGAATAATGATTTTTTCATGCTTTGGAATAAAATTTCTAATGTTCCAACCCTTAAAAATGCACCCTCGTTAGAGTTTGATATAAAAAAAAATTATTTATCCTAAAAGAAGGATTTCGTCATTCATCGATTTGCATAAATACTTGGGATTATGATCATCTTACCCTGTACTTCATATTTTATATCATGCTCATGGGCGTAGATTATTTTAAGAAGTGAAAACTATCCCTTATTGTAAAAAATTATAAAATAACATTGCAAAACCTTAATATGGGTGAAATTTTGATTGAATTCGTGAACTAATGATTGTTTTATGCTTTAGGATTATTAATCATTTTTTAAGATAAATAATTTTTTTCATACAAGCTCTAACAAGGGGGGATTTTTAAGGGTTGAAACATTAGAAATTGTATTTCAAAGCATGAAACAATCATTATACAACTTATCCAAACCAAATTTTAACCATCTTAAGGTTTGAAATGGTATAATTATTTTATAGTTTTTGACAATTAGGGGTAGTTCAAAAGTAAACAGTGTCCATGAGATATATAAGATATAAAATGGGGAGGATGAGACGAGCCTAATTTCAAATTTTGGTGCAAATCGATGCAAGATGAAATCGTTGTTTGAGATAGATACTTATTTTTACATTTAGCTGCAGCAAGGGTGGATTTTTAAGGGTTGAAAAATTACAAATTATATCCCAAAGCATTAAAAAATTATTATTCAACTAATCCAAACCAAATTTTACCCATCTTAAGATTTACAATGTAATTTTATAACTTTTTACAATTAGGGGTAGTTTTCACCCTTAAAGAACAGAAAGCGTACAACGGCACGATGTAGAAAATGAACTAGAGGGTGCAGAAAGCCTTATTCCAAATTTTCATTCAAATCGATGCTGGACGAAAGAATTGCAAGGTTTTGCCATTTTATGAACTTCATTTCCTGTCGCTCCGAACCGTGCTATTCTAATGTTTCGAAAAAATTTTTATTGGTTTTTTGAACATAGCTCCTTCATTTTTAGTGATAGATAATTTTGTAGGGCTTTCCAAGAGCTATAAGACTGTGTGAATTAAATTCCTTAAGATCCCTTAGTTTTCAAATTAGGTGAATTCGAAGGGGTTGAATAAGGTGGTGTTCGCTTATAAATAGAGGTTTTAAACGGCTATATCTCACCAAATATTCAGTGCACAGAAAATCTATGTACAGCAATATTTAAGTCATTAAAAAAGCTTCAGTTTAATGTTTCATCATTTTTTTCGTATCTTCAGTAATTTCGGAGATATTTTGAAGGAAACTCCAATTTTTCTGAAATTAGGCGTTTTAAATTGGTCAAACTTCTTAGGTTCATTGAAAATATACATTTAAAGAGAACCACAAAAGACTGAGGATCAATATGAATTAAGGGAGTAAGGGGGTTGTTTTCACTGATTTTTTCATAGAAAAAAGTAGGTACCGACATTATTTTGATCATAAGTCGTTTAACCTCTTAAGTGGCCGAAAGTTGAATCAGTTACTTAATCCCAGATGCCCCTCAATTTTGTCACACGCGGATATATTCGTCATCGTCAATAGTCTATTATTATTGACGAATATATCCGTCGTGATCAATAGCCTATGATAATGGGCGCATATATTCCACAAGAACATCAAGAAATAGGCAATTTACTCAAAATACAACATTTTCTCACAAATCTGAATGCAAAACATAATTTAAATGGTTCGAATCGAATAAAAATTCACTACTGAAAAATTTTAATGAAACAAAAAATGTTATTCTCATCGAAGAAATCATTTAAATAGGAAATCACTATTTGGTATGGTATATTCCGAAGCATGGCGATGGACATAATCCGGTGTGGCACTCACGGCACCAGTATCGACTTTCGTTTCTTTTTTTTTGCTCAGCGCATACGACACACCTACAAAATAAGAAATTTGTAGTGAAAATGAGTTGAAATTCAGTGAAATTACCTTTTTGTTGGTTTTTCTTTTGTCGTAGGTGGAATCAACGATGTTAAGTGTCGTTCTATGAATCTTGATGGCATTGGCGTCCTTGATCTTCTTTTCACTTGATGCATTGGTTTGCTGAATTTTTCAATGAGTTTTTCTCCCAGCTCTATTAGAAAATTCAATCTCTTTAGGCTTCCACCTTTTTTTTATAAATGATGAAGCTGTTTAGTGTGGTCACACTCAAAAAATGCCAGAATACTTTCATGTAGTACTTTTTTACCCTACTTCTTGCTGTTCCATAAAATTGAAGGTACTTAGTTATCCGCCAAGTCCACTCCTCCCATGTTTTCATTATATTCTGAGACACAAGTTGGCTTCTTAGTTTCCCTTTTTTTTGTCATAACTTTTTTCATACTTTCGTCATGAATAGTAATTATCATCAGGACGTCCTTTTTATCTCGCCATTTAAGAATCATTATTTTTCTTCTATATCTCGCTATTGTTTCTCCCTTATTTAGTTTCTTTCTCATAACTTTGGAATGCCTTTTTTATTTATTCGCATTGTCCATACACAATCTGTTCTTCTCTTTACTAATTTGTCAACCAAGTCAATACTAGTATAGTAGTTGTCTGAAAAGAGTTTATGTCCATTGTCAAGCAAAGGATCCACCAAGGATAAAACTATTCTAGAAGTTATTGGTTCTTCGGAATATTTTATTCCGTAATCGGTATCACTACCAGTATAAATTATAAAATTGAAAATATATCCTGAATTGCTTTCACACAACGCAAACAGTTTTATACCGAATCTCTTTCGTTTTGACGGGATATATTGTTTCCATCCTAATCTCCCTTTCCAGCCTATAAGAGATTCGTCTATAGATATATCTTTTTCAGGTATGTAACTTCTCATGAATCTACTTCTCAAATGATTTAGGAATGGCAGGACTTTCACAAGTTTGCGGCATTTGGTATTTTGGTTTATTTGGGAATTGTCAACAAAATGTAAGAATTTTAGTAATAAATGAAATCGTTTTTCATTCATAAAACGTGAAAAGAATGGGATTTCTATACTTTCTCGGCGAGAGAAATACATTTTATATTCAGGTTTAGGACATATACCTTGCAGTATCAATAATCCTATTAGAGTTCTTATTTCATCACTATTCGTTTCTTTCCACTTCCTCACTCTAGATTGCTCTTTTATGTTTTCAGAGTTTTGTATAATATATTGAATAGCGAATCGATTAGTTTCTTCTACTATTAGTTCTATTATATTATCGTCAAGAAAATGTTCAAAGATTTCCAATATGCCATTCAAATCACTCACCTGTACTCCACTGTTTCCTGTAAAAGCAAACATTGGTCGAGGAATCCCATTGGAAGTCCACGGCATTTCAAAACTTTCTTCATTTATCTCATCTTCTCTCGACTCTTCGCTTTCGTCACTGTCGCCGCTATACTCAGATTCACCATCCGATTCGTCTGAACTGGCAAAATCAAGGAATTCATCATCATCCCAATCTATTTCTTCCTCAGAACTAGACATATTCCCCACTTGTTTATCGAATTAATAATTTGAAATACGTATAAAAGCTACGAGCTGCTTATATCATGTACTTAGTAGACATGAATGAACAGGATTGAAGCATCCAACATCAAATCGAATAATAAAAGATAGAGAAGGGCAAATCTGGCAGCCATGCCCACAAACGCGTTCCATGTACATTCCCTTGTAATAAAATCACCGCTTACGATTATATTCGGTATAGGCATGAAAGGCCCCAAGAAAAACTTCAACGCGAATATTTCCGTCAAAGGCACCAGGAATTGTTTTTCAGTTTCCGGATATATACGTCCAAGCCACTTAAGAGGTTAATGATTATGCTAGAAATTTTTGTTTTTTTTAGTTTGAAAGGTCTAATTAAATACTTTAAAAAAGTGTTAATGAAATTTCTTCGAAAAATGCAAATTTTTTCTTTTATTTGACTTTGAATCTTTCAAATTATGCATTTGGCTGACAAAAGTTAACCATTAACATGCCGTATTTCGGTTCATATTGGTCGTAGAAAAATAATAAAAAAAATTTTGTTTGTTCTTTCAAAAGCTACAATTTTGCTTTTCACCAGTTTTTTGATAAAATGCATAGTTTTTGAGTTATTAGCGAAAAACTTTTTTGAAAACATCGATTTTTTCGTCGCAAAACTGTTACTTTCAACCGCGAATAAATCAAAAAATATTAGTTTTACGAAAAAAACGTAAAATACATTTTTATCTTAGAATTACTTTTCCCATCGATTACTATAGTTAAAATGTAGAAAAAATTTTCCACCCTCGAGATGGGGTGGCAACCACCCCCAAGGTTTGAGCGTATACCGGCATGATGTAGAAAATGATCCTTGAGCTATTCCCTACCTTCTGTGAAAATTTTACGTAATTCCATGCCGGACGAAAAAATTGCTAGCCAAAATGCTTCATTTCCTGTACTAACCGTGGAATAGCGTGTTTATAATACTGTTGATATTTCGAAGAGTGTGTACTATGAAACATAAAAGATTGATAGGTGCCTAGGATAATCATTCGACATGAGCACGTCAGTGAAGTTCAGCAACCTAACAATTCGTCTCTCGTAATATATTTAAATTCAAAACATATGATTAATTTAGGTGATCAATGTCCGAGAAGTTTTAATCAGCTCACCTCAACCGTCATTGTGGAATTCACGCAGAGCATTCAGAATAAGAAGCAATTCATTTCATTAGTCCAGAGTGATACTTCATAAATGTTTTCAGTAATATGTATAATATGAAACTAATTCTTCAGTTAAAATCAACTTCCAGGAAAAGAGCACGGTTTCGGTCAATCAAATTTTTGTTAATACACTGTTTAGTAATAAGTAGTTCTACAATTATACAGACGACACTTCATCGAGAAGACTTCATTTAGTGCACCTTCTTCATTCTTTCATTGATTATGAATTTTTCCTGACACCCATATTAAAAATTGTATTATCAGAATTTTCATTAATATTCTGATTGGCTCAACGTTATAAAGATATACAGGGCTATTCAAATTCGAGTATATGCATGGGGATTTCGATAACGGTAAGAGATAGAGGGATGGTTAAATGGGGGCAAAGTAGCATATTTCAGAGGTCAGTTATATGGATAAAAAAAATCTGATCTAGCTCCATTAGTTCTGGAGTTATATAGGAAAATTCGAAAATTTCGAAATCCTTGTTTTGCCTATATCTTTTTATTTAATGAATTGTTTTCAAAAACAATTTGTCACTTTGCCATTGCCACTTTTTTCTGAGCTATCTAAATATCTGAAATAAAAAATTATATACAGGGTGTCGTATAAATTGCGGCCAGCCCTCAACTTTCAATTTTCAAATAGTGACCTGTAATTTTTATTGCATTTTTTTGAATGCCAAGACTCATGTTTCATATTTGACGTTCAGTATTTTCATCTGAATTACAGAGTGTTTCTGAAAATATTGAAAACTATTACCAGTAAAATTTCTACATTCTTTTAAAAATTCCAGCTCTAATTAAATAAATATCATAGAATAAGTATAAAATGCCTAGGATTTGGAAGATAATCAACATTATTCGACGAAAATGTCTTCTTCGAGAATTCATCCACATTTCAAGTTCACCGCAACCCATGATCGAATATACGAAAAAATGTGAAATTCTTCCCAGTACGTACATGTATGTGCAATATAATTCAATGACCAAACAAAATAATTCTTCCAATGGCAATCTTCATTACTCGACACCAATTTGGAAAATAATTTCATTGTTACTTTTCGAACTACCTATATAAATTATGTTTCATATTTGGCGTTTTTATTTTTATAATAAATCATTAAAGTGGTTGTGAATACTGAACTAATACTCATGATACTATTCTCATCATTTTTTTAATTCCATAACAACTCTAATTAACCTCAGTAGGTATGAGGAAGATTCTGTTGTATGTATTCTGCTGAGAACTCACAAAACATAATCTGTCACAAACATAAACATTGTATTTGATCATATAGGTGTTTTCAATTATTTTATAACTTATCGCATAAGAACATGTTTGTTATTATCTAGAATTGAAATAAGTCATTATAAGTTATCATAATCGAAATAAATGTTTGAATTGACGATCTTCGCGTTCCAGACATTTACAGAGTCGTTTTTTAAAGTTATTATTCGCTCTGAAGATATCGTTCTCTCGGCGTAGTCGATGCCAAAGCGTTCATGATTTTAATTCTTAAATCTTCTATACTTTCAATTTCGTTTTGATATATTCTATTTTTTTAGTGTACCCCATAAAAAAAAGTCAAAGCGGAAAGATGAATGCTCCTACTATTTCTGTAGAAAACGTTAATCATATCCTCTTTTCTGCTCTATGGGGAAACCCATTTTCAGTACTAACAGATTTTTCATTAAATACCAACGGTAATTTCCAAGAAACTGTTCAAAAATAATGACAAGTGAGTTGCGTGAAACTAAATATTTATTTTCCAAAAGCATACTATGAGAATTCAAATAGCTTTAATCATAATTGTTGTATATAGCAACAGAAATGCCCATTTAAATTAGCTGAAAATGTAGATAGTTCGGAAATATCGATATAACAATGAAATATTTGCAAAATTGGTGTCTGTAATATGAAGATTGCCAGTCGAACATTTTTTTTGTTGGGCAATAATTATATGCACATAAACGTACTAGGAAGAATTTCGCATTTTCGTACATTGATCATGCGGCTACGTGAAAGTGAGAATGTAGATGAATTTCTGAAAAGACATTTTTCGTTCGAATAATGTTGATTATCTTCCAAATCCTAAAAATTTAATTAGAGCTGGAATTTTAAAAGAATGTAGAAATTTTTACTGGTAATAGGTTTCAATATTTTCAGAACACTCTGTAATTCAGATGAAAATACTACGTCAATATAAAACATGACTCTTGGCATTTAAAAAAATGCAATAAAAAATACAGGTCCGTATTTGAAAATTGAAAGTTGAGGGTGGCCCAATTTATACGACACCATGTATATAATTTTTATTCAGATATTTAGATAGCTTAGAAAAAGTGGCAATGGCAAAGTGACAATTGTTTTGAAAACAATTCATTAAATAAAAAGATATAGGCAAAAAAAGGATTTAGAAATTTTCGAATTTTCCTATATAACTCCAGAACTAGAGGAGCTAGATCAGATTTTTTTTATCCATATAACTGACCTCTGAAATATGCAACTTTGCCCCCATTTAACCATCCCTCTATCTCTTACCGTTATCGAAATCCCCATGCATATACTCGATTTTGAATATATTTCACAGTATTATTGAGATGAGAATAGTGCACATTCAATATAAATGAGTTTAATTCATGAATATAATTTCCATTCAATACTTACGACAATAATCTTTTTTTATTTCAGGCCAAGATTCTGGTTTACACGTAAAATAACCAATCAAAGTGATTTCTTCATTTTCGTCTTTAATTTGTATTGAAGCTCTAGTTTGATCTGAAAGATAAATGCTATAAAATGCTGGAAAAGTATCTAGAAGACGCGAAATGTAAAGCTTAGAACATGAATAATCTTCAATTTCAGAGAATTACAATAAATTTTGAGTTTCACTATAGCAGTTAAAGTAGCAATTTTTTTATGAGCACCTCTCGGGAAAAGCAAAAGGTTATAATGAGTCTTCAGCGCCGCGAGATGATTTTGATGATTAGTGGCATCTGCAGGATTTAAACCGCTGCAGGTCAAAGCAAACCGAAAGCACCTCTGACGGTAAAACGTTCCATAGGTTTGCGGTTTGGTTCAGAAACACCGTCTGATAGACCGATGATCCAGCTGTTGGCATATGCATGGAAAATTGCGAGAATCCACGGTCGGGAAAACAATCCTTCACGATTGTTTTTTTTTAATGAAAAATTCACCAGTACTCGAAGTAAATCGCGTAATTTTTGCTTGTCGGCGAAACAGGACCCATCATACGCCATTCCTCGGAGCAAAGATTTTCAGCTCTTTTCTCAATCTCGGCTCCCACGATCGGCCACAATTACGATCTTTGGTAACTTGGCGAATCAATTATGGTCAAGTTATTATACTGTTCAATGCGGTCCTATTGCCTATCAAAAAGATTTGCGAGAATTTAGATTCACCAAAGAACTCCGACTTATGTTACACTTATGCCTGCCCCAGTAGTCCAAGCTACAGAGATTTTTTCATGTAAAAAATGTTAGAAGAAAACCAGCTGAGCTATTGTTTGTAAAATAGTTCCATATGATATAGTGATATGTTTTCACTGGACTCCATTATTTATAACTTTGTTATTAACAATTTTATGCAAAAATTTTTTTTTAGTTTTTTGCTTATAAAATTGAAACTACCAGAGAAATCGTGATGGTGTTGATTGTAGTAAACGAAAGGGCAAAGAAAATGAAAGGTCGGACGACTCGATCAGACTCTTAGTTTACGAGAAAATCGGAAAAAACCGGTCAAAATGCAGTTTTTTCAAAAATTCATAACTCGGTTATTTTTTGAGTTGTAGCGTAGATCCTATGGTCAGTATTAGTTATCAATATAAACATCATTCATGCAGGAACTGTCCGATGCATAGTATTGGATCTGTGGCCATTTGTATATTTCACTATGCAATTTTCCAGCAGACCTGAATGCGACAGGTATGGTCCGATTTTTCTACAAAAAAGTTTTTGAAAGTAGAATTCTCATAGTTCAAAATGTTCATCTTGGTTTTACATGAAAACGCTGAGAAATATGTCAAAAATAAAGCTGAACATGACGAAAAACGGCCATGAAATTACTGTCATGTTCAAAATGCCGACGCTTTCGAATGTCATGCTTCTCCGTGCCTGCTGCTCTCTTCAACTACTCTCACGCGTTCGGCCGTTTTTCGTCATGTTCAGCTCTATTTTTAACATATTTCTCAGCGTTTTCATGTACTGAAAGCGAAACGAAATTTACCAAAACCTGTTACTTTCGTTTCGCTTTCAGTATTGACCCATAAGTGATAGAACTATTTTGTAAACGTACAAATTTTCTCTCGTTTATTAGTTGTCAATAGGTATATATTTCTTCGAATCTTCTGCATGTTCTTGCTATTATTTGGTCACATTGACCATGTACAATAAATAACTTCATCAAAACTTCATGAGAATAGTTATTGCCTTCCATTTTGATTGTTTTCAAATCAAATTTTCGTTAATGAACGCGCGAACGTTTTATTGTTGATGGACTAATTGTCAAATTTTCATAATGACATCTTTCTTGACATTTCATAGCTACCTAATACAAAATATGGCTAAATAATCCGATTTTTATAGAAACTTGCTTTTATTTCGGAAACCTGACTTTTTAGGTATAGGAACATGATGCATCATTTGAAAGGAAATTCAATTTTCTTCCGAGGTATTTAATAATATACAGGGTATTACATTTGAAAAAATGCACTTTTCACCATTTCTGTATTTATCGTTAAAATCGCGAATTTTGAAGGACTCTGTATAATGGAGAACAAATTTCTTTGAATATTATCAATACGTCGGAACTTGGTAAACTACGCCTGAAATTTCAGCGCCCTACGAATCTAAATATCTTAGTAATAAACATTTTATTGAAGCTATGTTTTGCACAAAAAAATAAGGAAACCATTTAATTTCTCGAAAACCTCTGGAGATAGGTATAGGGAAGTATCATACAAAAACAATTGGAAAATGGTAGAGATGCACAAAATGGAATAATATATAGGGTGTCTCATTTGAAATTTCACAGTTGCTGCTACTTTTTAGTATAAGCGGCAACGCCACCATTATTTTAGATTGATAGAGCAAATTCAATTACTCATGCCATGTCCCATTCTCCGTAAACGTCTAACCTACCATCCACCGTGAGTGACCCTGTATATATATATATATATATATATATATATATATATATATATATATATATATATATTATTTCTGACCTCAGTTTCCTGGTACTGAGGCCTAAAATTTACAAACATTTTATAACATAATATAAACTCCATTTCAAACATAATTTACACTTTCTCAATAAGATAAATTATCCAAAGTTCACATTTACAAACTTTGAGTTATATTGATTGCAAATATATCATATAGTGTCTCTTATGTATTTACTCAGGTCATGGCCTAGTTTTCGATGTATTCCTTCTAATACACTTCCTGGTATAGAGTTATAGGTTTCACTGCTTCTCTGGTATGGCAACTCCTGTCCCCTCTTGGTTCTGGAGTAGGGATTTCTAATCACTTGCATTGACCTCACATTATAAGTTGGAAAAGTGCTTCGATGGCTTTATTTTGCAGTCTCTGCAGTTTGCTGGTGTGGCATCCGCTTGCATATCCCCAACAATGCATCAGATAACGTAAGTGCGGTTCAATAAAGCTGTTATACAGTAGGTATCTTGAAATATCATTTAACTGATTAGAGCATCTTCTTAAAACTTCAATAAGAGGAGCGATTTCTTCAAATGTATTGTTTATGTGTGCATTCCACACTTATTTTCTGGATATTGTTAGTACGAGATATTTGTACTGCATTACTTCTCCCTTTTTGAGTTATTGCCATGCATACCGTTTTGTCAACAGTTATAGACAGTTTTTTTTGTAACATAGCCACTCGTAATAAATTTTTAAATGATTATTCATTGTTTGTTCTAATTTTTCCTTTTTATCAGCTGAACACACTAAATCAGTATCATCTGCGAACATAAAATACTTGCCCTTTAGACCTACATAATTCAATGCATGCACATACAGCAGAAAGAGGTTCTAAACCCTGCGCGACACCTACTGTCACTTCTCGTTCGGTGCTGAATACCCCATTTATACTGACATATTGTTTTCTTCCTAACGAATAAGATTTTAGCAGTCTTTGACATACTCCTCGAAAGCCCATTTTGTTGAGTTTGTCCAACATCAGGTATATATTCACGGTATTAGAGGTCTTCTGCAGATCGATGAAAACTGTCACTATATATTTATTCTTATCTCCTTCAGCAGTAATGTAGTCCAAAAGGTCTACAGCAGCTCCCAACGTACTACTCCCCTCTTGGAAACCGTAGTGACTGTTATCAAATTTAAAAGTTCTGTTGATAAAAAATATCATTCTGTTTTTTGAAACTTTTTTGATAATTTTGGAGAATCTACTGAAAAGTGAGATTGGTCGGTAGTCGGTTTGAGTTCTGGGAATGATCCGTATCCTAAGATTCTGTTTACAATATTTACAATTTTTTCACCAATAACTTCTATTAGTACAAGCAAGTCATCCTTGGTAACATTATCAATACCTGGTGTACTATTGTTTCTTATTTCCACTAAGATATTTTCTATTTCGGTAACATCAGTTGGTTTCAAAAATATACTTTCCTGAACTTCTTCTGGAAATTTCATATGTACCTTATGCTTGATATTCGATGCTCAGCTCCGTCCTATTTCCGTGAAGTGCTTGTTGAATTCATTTGCTATTTCTTCATTATTTGTGATAGCCTGCCGAAAATCTGTTGTGATTATATTTCCCCCTTTTTTTTCTTTGATGCAGATTTATTGCATCATTGGTTGAGTTCGTTACATGTTTTTCTGTAGTTCTCTTTTGCTTCCATGACATTTCGTTCGGCAAATTCCCTCTGCAATCTTTTTCTCATATTATAGATTTCATTCACAGATCTCTTAAATTCAGTTTCCGTATATTCATTTGGCAATTTTTTCCATCTGCTGTGAAGTCTATCTCTATGTTTTATTTTATTTGAATATTCCTTAGTAATCCAGTAGTTGTTTGTTTCAATTTTATATACCTATATATACCTATATTCTTTTGTACAGACTCTTTTTTCAAAATATATTATTTCTGCAAGGTGTTTGAATGTGTGTAATTCTGTTTGTGCAATTTTTTTATGTCATTTGTCCATAGTTCTTTATTAAAATAACATCTCGTAATTTTTTATTTTTCTCTTTTTACTATTTGTCTTATAATTTTCACATTTATAACTTTGTAATCAGCGATCATTTGATCGTCTAGAGTTATTTCAGTTTTTATGTTTTGCTTTGTAATTATATGTTCTAGAATGGATGCCGTTGTTTGTGTCGTACGAGTTGCATTTTGTGGTGAAACTTGATTTTGCAATTTGAACCCATTCATCTCAATAATGCTTTTATAGTCTATAACAAACTGAGAGTCTTTGAGCAAGTCTAAGTTTAGATCTCCCACCAGTATGCTTGCCTGTTTTCATTTTCTAATAGCTTATCCAGTTCACTTACAAATGTCTCTATTATTTTGAGGCGGTCTGTATAGACAACAACGTTGCAATATTGAAAATTGTCAGAGGTTTTATCATTTTCTGTATATTCTAATTCGTCCAGTATATATATATATATATATATATATATATATATATATATATATATATATATATATATATATATATATATATATATGTTCAGAAAATTCCGCAGGTCGGAAGTATTTGAAAAACTTGGTTCACGGAATGAACCGCGTAAAAAGATTTGAAAAATCTCGACAGTTCGGCTCCTTTTGCGAAGCCCATCTTCAGGAGAATTAGAAGGGAAATAATTCAGACTCGTGGCCTCGAATCTGCCTACTCCACGAATCGAATTTAGGAGGAATCGGAACAATACGATTGCGTGGTCTCAACCTGCCTACTCCACAACCGTAATTGACTTCCTGTCAACTCTGAAGTCTCAAATCTGCCTACTCTTCAGAGTAGTCAGTTGACTCTGAAGAGTAAGGCAGGTTGCGACTTCAGAGTGAACCGGAAGCAATACGGTTAGTGGAGTAGGCAGGTTGAGACCACGCAATTTCGTAATTGTTTCCGATTCCTCCTAAATTTCGATTCGTGGAGTAGGCAGATTGAGGCCACGAGTCTGAATTATTTCCCTTCTAATTCTCCTGAAGATGGCTTCGCAAAAAGGAGCCGAAACGTCGAGATTTTTCAAATCTTTTACGCGGTTCATTCGTGAACCAAGTTTTTCATATATATATATATATATATATATATATATATATATATATATATATATATATATATATATATATATATATATATATATATATATATATATAGCTCTCTGGTATCTCTGCAGATATGAACTGCGGTATACCCTAGAATACCGAAATAATTTTGTTCATTTGAGTATATCCAGGTTTCTGTCAGTATTATCAGATGTATGGTCCGTGTACTACTATTTACCACATCATCCAGATCATCAAGCTTGTTTCTTAAACTTCTCATATTTATGTACAATATATTTAATACCGTGTCAACAACCATTTCATCACAAGAATGACTTTATATTTTAATAATTTTTTTTTCAGCACCACCTCTACCTACATTTTCAGTGAATCACTGTCTGTTTCTATTCTTATTGGTCGCTCGGTAACACTTTTTCTGATATAAATATTCCCATCAAGGCAGAATACAGACGTGTAATTAATTGCTTTTGAAATCTCCCTTGATTTTTCAAACAAGAACTGGTTCTGGCGAGTTAGATCATCATTCAAGAATATATTCTTGTTCTCACCTTGCAGACAACATTCATATAATTTTATTCCTTTCAAGTGTTTGACTTTTTCTTTCATTTGAATATATATATATATATATATATATATATATATATATATATATATATATATATATATATATATATATATATATATATATATATATATATATATATATATTCATAAATTGATCTTTCAATAATAATGAGAGAATTTCAAAATGCAATCAATTTAGATTGATTATTTGCCGAAAACATATCACACCCCAGATATGCAGGTTGCTGTTACTTACCTATTTCTTGTCCCAATTGTAAGACCGAAAATTTGTACTGACATTCGGGTATGATGACAACTGTCAGTAGATATAGGAGTAAAAATACCCACAACAACATAGTCGTATAAATTATCACATTCTTCTTCTGAAGCACATCTTTCTGAATATGGTTGATGAGTCCTATAAGACGATGGAATTGGAGCAATGCCATGCAACGCCACAAGCAATAACTTTCATGATTGACTAGATAAGCAATTTTCGGATCCAAATTATCCACATGATCGGATTGAATGTAATTGATAATAGCATAATAAGGAAAGGCCGCGACCAAGTCCAAGATGAAATTATGTGTCAAATAATGCCTGAAATTTTTTTTGAATGATCAATTAATATATACATACATATTATATATATATATATATATATATATATATATATATATATATATATATATATATATATATATATATATATATTTATATATTATATATATATGTATATATATATTATATATATATTATATATATATAGTAATATATATTATATATATATATATTATATATATATATATATATATATATATATGAAAAACTTGGTTCACGGAAATGAACGCGTAAAGATTTGAAAAATCCTCGACGTTTCGGCTCCTTTTGCGAAGCCATCTTCAGGAGAATTAGGAAAGGGAATAATTCAGAACATCGTGGCCTCAATCTGCCTAACATCCACGAATCGCGAAATTAGGAAGGAATCGAAACAATACGATTGCGTGGTCTCAAACACTGCCTACTACACCACCGTACTGCTTCTGTCAACCACTCTGAAGTCTCTATCTGCCTACTCTTTCCAGAAGTCAACTGACGGGCCGTCGTCGCGTGGCCGTATTTATAGGGGAGGGGGGCGGGTTACTCAACGCTCACAGTGCGGGATGCACTCTGATTGGGTGGTGAACATGGCGACCACTGAGAAGTGTTTCATGCTGATGGGAGTCTGTGACTGTCCATCTCTGGTGTTCAAAACAATTTGGACGTTTTACTATTTCTACCAGCATCACGGAAAATTCGGGATTTGAAAGATCGGCACGGGAGATAGTTTTTGTATTGGGGAAATCGATAATGTGGGCTGTTTTGGGTGTGATGTTTGGGAAAGTGCGTTGGTTGATATTGAGTGTCCTTACTGAAAGTGAATGTCTTTGGCACGGACTGAATTCGTTCGGTTTCGTTTGTCCTATATAAGAGCGAGGACAATTGGAAGCAGGGAATCCTCATAAACCCGAGTGATTTTCGTTAGGAATTTTATCCTTGACGGATCTGACCAGATGGGAGATTTTTTGTTGATAAGTGAATATTGTTTTGATGTTTTGTGTTTTTGAGCAGATCTTGCGATCTTATCTGTTACTCCTTTGATGTAAGGAAGAATAATTTAGGTGTAGATTCTTTGTTCAGTGGGATTGGAAGGTGATAGAGGTGGGGTGATGTTTGTGTGTTTGCCGTATGCTCTGTTGATTGATATGTGTTGTTAACCCGTTCTGTAATAATATATGTTTTAGAGTATTGAGTTCTGATTCACGGTGTTCGTCGTCCAGATAGTCGAATGGAACGGTAGATTAGGGTATTAACTACAGGAGTTGAGTTGAGAAGGATGGTGGTTGAGACTGGGCGTTCGATAACGGTTTGTATGGGTGGTTTACGATAAACTGAATAGAGAACCCTTGGGATGGAAAGTTTTTTGAACCATGACATCGAGGAATGGCTAGGGACGCGCATCGTTTTCCCACTTCCATTGTGAATTGGATACTTGGATGTTATGCCAATTCACATGATTTCAAGAAGGGGAGCAACGAATCTTTCTGCCGAATGGGGCCAGATCGCAAAGACAATCGTCTACATAACGTAGCCAGCATGATGGTTAAGGTCGAATGACGAAAAGAGCTTGGGTTTCGAAATGTTCCATGAAAAGTTGGCTATGACGGGGGAGAGAGGGGATTCCCCATTGGGGCTCCTTAATTTGTCTGAAGAAATTGCCTTGAAAGATGAAGTAAAGTGGTTGGCCATGCAGTGTTTTGATCAGGGATAGTTGTCTTGGGGATATTTGATGTTTGGTGTCTAGGATCGAAAAGTGTTTCTTCAATGGGGATATTTGTAAAAAGGAGACATATCAAAACTAACAGAGGAGATAGTTGGGGCAATAATCAATATTTTGAGGAAGTTCTATGAAGTGAAAAGGTTTGGACGTATGATGTGGTTTGTTCGGCAAGGGGTGAAAGGTTTGGCGAGATATTTCGGCAGAGATGTGTTGGCAATTGTAAGGCTGACAATGGGTCGAAGTGGAATATTAGGCTTGTGAACTTTGGGTAGACCCATAAATTCGAGGGGTTTTTGAAGATTTTTTTCTTGGGATTAGTGACTTTTTTATTTCGGTGGGAGATTCGATTGTTTGATACGAGATTTTGTGGTTTTCTCCAGGTATGTGTCGGGTCATGAGTGATACGCTTTAGTCGGGGGGGTCTAGAAGATTGGACATTTTAATCTGAGGTAAGAAGAAGTGTTAAGAATGACAGTAAGCATGCCTTTTATCGGCTGGGAGGACGACTAGATTTCTTGGTCATTGTAAAGTTCTTTGAGAGATGCCTCTCAGAAAAAGTGAGGTTGGGAAACGGGGTGGCCGACTTGTACGAAGAATTTTGGCGATGTTCATGCTGGCAGTTTCCGCTTGATCTGTTGGAAGATGGGAAATTGGCTTCTTCTGTTTGGGCAGATATAGTTTCTATGGGCGATGGATTTAGTTGTGATGGATAGTTGAAACCTTTCGAGAGCTGCTTTTTGTCGCGATTCGTCGGGAAATTGGGGGTGTCCAGAATAATTTGTGAACAATGGAGAAGGTATGAGATGAAAGATATTTTTTGTGGTTTTTGGGAATTGATGAGTTGTCTAGTTTATTTTTCTGGGTTAGGGTCTTTTGGTCGGAAAGATGTTGTGCCTTGGAGTTGGATAGGCGTCAAAAGTATCCATATGGATTGGATGGATGTGGAAAGAGTGAAGGGATGAAAGTTTTTGAGAAGTAGTTCGTTAGTGTGATTAAGGTTGCGTCTGGCAGTGTGAATGGAATCTCTAAAGGAGGGCAAACTTTTTCTAATGAGATTCGGGTTATGGAGGGGGATTTTGTATGATGCTTGAGCTGTAGAAATTTGGGAATGACACGCATGGTCACGACATGATTCTCAGAAAGTGAGGTCACAGAGGAGACGATGTTTTCGGGATAAAAGGGAAGAATAGGATTTGGTGATTGAAAGAAATTCTCCTCCGTAGAGGCGTAAAAATGTTCAGAAAGATTTCCGCGGTCGGAAGTAATTTTGAAAAAAACTTGGTTCACGGAATGAACCGCGTAGATTTGAAAAATTCTGACGTTTAGGACTCCTTTTGCGAAGCCATCTTCAGGAGATTTAAAGGGAATAATTCAGAATCGTGGCCTTCAATTGTCCTCTCCACGAATCGATAGGAGGAACTCGGGAAACAATACGATGCGTGTTCTCAACCTGCCTTAACTCCACCACCCGTACTGCCTTCCTGTAACCTGAAGTCTCTATCTGCCACCTTCAGATCAGACTGAACGGGGCCGATCGTCGCGCTGGCCGTATTTATAGGGGGGGGGCGGGTACTCACGCTCAATCAGTGGCGGGAATGCACTCTGATTGGGTGTGACATGGCGAACCACTGAGAAGTGTTTCCATGCTGATGGGAGTCATTGTGACCTGTCATAATCTGGTGTTCAAACATTGACGTTTTTAGCTATTGTCACAGCTCACGGAAAATTCGGGATTTGAAAGAATCGGACGGAGAGCAAATAGTTCTTGTATTGGGGAAAATCGATAATGTTGGCTGTTTGGGTGTGATGTTGGGAAAGTGGCGTTGGTGATATCTAGTGTCTTACTGAAAAGTGAATGTTTTTGGCACTGGACCTGAAATTCCGTCGGTTCGTTGTCCTATAAAGAACGAGGACAATTGGAACAGGGAAATCTTCATACAAACCACCGTGGATTTTCGTTAGGAATTTTATCCTTGCGGATCTGACCAGATGGGAGATTTTTTTTGAGTATGAAATATTGTTTTGATGTTTGTGTTTTTGAGAGATCTTGCGATCTTTCTGTTACTCCTTTGATGTAAGGGAAGAAATATTTAGGTGTAGATTCTTGTCAGTTGGGATTGCGAGGTGAATTAGAGGTGGGGTGATGTTTGTGTGTTTGCGTATGCTCTTGTTGATTTTGATATGTGTTGGTAACCGTTCTGTAATAAATAATGTTTTAGAGTATTGAGTTCTGATTCAGGTGTTCGTCGTCAATAGTTCGAATGGAACGGTAGATTAGGGGTATTAACTACAGAGTTAAGTTGAGAAGGATGGTGGTGAGACTGGGCGTTCAGATAACGGTTTGTAATCGGGTGGGTTTACGATAAACTGAATAGGAGAGCTTGGGATGAAGTTTTTTGACCATGGACACGAGGAATGGCAAGGGACCCATCGTTTTCTTTTTCCATTGTGAATTGATATGGATGTATCATTCAAATGATTCGCAAAAGGAGCCGAACGTCGAGTTCTTCAAATCTTTACGGCGGTTCATTTCCGTGACCAAGTTTTCAAATACTTCCGACTGCGGAAATCTTTTCTGAACATTTTTATCCGCCTCTACGGAGAGGAATTTCCTTTTCCAATCACCAAATCCTATTCTTTCCTTTTTATCCCGAAAACCATCGTCTCAATCTGTGACCTCACTTTTCTGAATCATGTCGTGACCATTCGTGTCTTCCCCATTTCTACAGCCTCAAGCATGCATACAAACCCTCCATACCGAATTCTCAATAGAACAAGTTTTGCCCTCCTTAGAGATTCCATTCACACTACCAGACGCACCTTAATCACACTAACGAAACTACTCTCAAATTTCATCACCTTCACTCCTTTCCACATCATCCAAATCCTATGGGATACTTTTGATCGCCTATCCAACCCAAGGCCACAACATCTTTCCGACCAAAGACCTAACATCCAGAAAAATAAACTAGACAAAACTCCAATCAATTCCCAAAAACCACAAAAATCATCTTCCATCTCATACCTTCTCCATTGTTCACAATTATCTGACACCCCAATTTCCCGAGATGCGACAAAAGCACTCTCGAAAGGTTTCAACTATTCCATGCACAGCCTAAATCACCCCATGAGAAACTATTACTCCCAAACAGAAGAAGAATTTTCCCATCTTCCAACAGATCAAGCGGAATACTGCCAGCATGACTCGCCAAAATTCTTCGTACAATCGCCACCCCGTCCCAACCTCAACTTTTTTGAGAGGCAATCTCTCAAAGGAATTTAACAATGACCATCTAGTCCGTCTCAGACGATAAAGGCAATAGCTACTGTCATTCTTAAACCACCTTCTTCTTACCTCGATAAATGTCCATCTCTAGAACCCCCGAGCTATAAGCGTATCACCATGACCCGACAACATACCTGGAGAAAACCAACAAAATCTCGTATCAACGCAATCGAATACTCCCACCTGAATAAAAAGTCCTATCCCAGAGAAAAATCTTCAGAACCCCTCGAATTATGTCTACCCAAAGTTCACAAGCACTAATCTTCCACCTTCGACCCATTGTCACGCTTCAATTGTCGCAACACAATCCTCTTGCGAAATATCTCGCCAAAACCCTTCACCGCCTTGCCAACAAACCCAGTCATTAGCGTCCAAAATCTTTTCACTTCAATAGAACTCCTCAAAGTATGATATTGCCCCAACTGATCTCCTTGTTAGTTTTGATATTGTCTCCTTATTTACAAATATCCCATTGAAAAACACTTTCCATCCTAGACACAAAACATCAAATATCCCCAACACCTATCCTGATCAAAGCACTGCAATGGCCAACACTTACTTCATCTTTCAAGGCAATTTCATCAGACAAATTAAGGGAGCCCCAATGGGACCCCTCTCTCCCCCGTCCATAGCCACATTTTCATGGAACATTTCGAAACCCAAGCCTTTCGGTCATGACCGTAAACCATTCATGCTGGCTACGCTTATGTAACCATGTCTTGCGATCTGGCCCATGCGACGATTCGTTGCTCCACTTCTTGAATCATTTGACTGGTCATCCAAGTAAATCTCATTTCAAATGGAAGTGAAAACGATGGGTCCTGCCATTCTCGATGTCATGGCTCAAAAACTTCCTCCCAAAGGCTTTTCTCCTATTCAGTTTATCGTAAACCCACCCATACAAACCGTTATATGAACGCCCAGTCTCACCGCCCACAATCCTTCTCAACTTTAAACTCTGTATGTAATACCCTAATCTACCGTTTCCATTCGACTAATCTGACGACGAACACCGTGAATCAGACACTCAATACTCTAAAACATATATTATTACAGAATGGGGGGGCGGTTAGCAACACATATCAAATCAAACAAGAGCATCAGCAAACACACAAACATTCACCCCACCTCTATCACCTTCCAATCCCACTGAACAAGAATAATACACCTAAATACTTTCTTCCTTACATCAAAGGAGTAAACAGATCCAAGAATTCGCAAGATCTCTCAAAAACACAACATCAAAACAATATTCACTACCAACAAAAGAATCTCCATCTGGTCGATCCGCAAGGATAAAATTCCTAACGAAAATCACGGTGTTTAGAGATTCCCTGTTCCAATTGTCCTCGTTCTTATATAGGACAAAACGAACCGACGAATTCAGGTCCGTGCCAAAGAACATTCAACTTTCAGTAAGACACTCAGAATATGCACCAACAGCACCTTTCCCAACATCACACCCAAGACAGGCCACATTATCGATTTCGCCCAATACAAGAACTATTGCTCCCGTCCGATCTTTCAAATCCCGAATTTTCCGTTGAAGCTGTAGAAATAGTAAACGTCCAAATTGTTTTGAAACACCAGAGATGACAGTCACAGACTCCCATCAGCATGGAAACCACTTCTCAAGTGTGGTCGGCCATGGTCACACCCAATCAGAGTGCATCCCGCACTGATGAGCGTGAGTACCCGCCCCCCTCCCCTATAAATACGGCCACGCGACGATCGGCCCGTCAGTTTGACTCTGAAGAGTAGGCAGATAGAGACTTCAGAGTTGACAGGAAGCAGTACGGTTGTGGTGGAGTAGGCAGAGTTGAGACCACGCAATTCGTATTGTTTCCCGATTCCTCCTAATTCGATTCGTGGAGTAGGCAGATTGAGGCCACGATTCTGAATTATTCCGCTTTCTAAGTTCTCGCTGAAGATGGTTTCGCAAAAGGAGCCGAAACGTCGAGATTTTTCAAAATCTTTTACGCGGTTCATTCCGTGAACCAAGTTTTTCAAATACTTCGACCGCGAAATCTTTCTGAACATATATATATATATATATATATATATATATATATATATATATATATATATATATATATATATATATATATATATATATATATTTATATTAGGCAAATGAAAAAAGATAAAACATGAAGTGAGACAAGGAGATTCGATATCTCCCAAATTGTACACATTGGCTATGGAAGACATTTTCAGAGAGCTAAACTGGCAGAACAAGATTATCCTCATAAACGGCGAAAGGCTAGGTCACCTTAGATTTGCGGATAACATCACATTGATTGCAAGTGACTAAGATACAATACAGAGTATGATTGAAGAACTGAACGAGAAATCAGAGAAAATAGGCCTAAAAATCAATATTAACAAAACTAAGTACCTAACTAATGACATACATCAGAATCAACATATTAAAATCATAAATAACAAATCAGTTGAAAAAGTAGAATCATAGTATACATACATGAACATGGGTCAAAAGATACAGATAACAAAAAACAATTTGACTGCAGATTTATCACGCGGAATATCCTTGGCATGGTCGTAATTTGGGAGAATGCAATACGTCTTTGGATCCGACATCCCACATACAATAAAAGCCAGAGTTTTCAACCAGTATGTCCTACCGGTTCTCACTTATGGAAAAGATAGCCCAGTTAATGAAGGTTTTGATAGGAATAAATTAGACTAAAGCTGAATTTTTCACCATCGATAAACCACTAGAGGATCATTTTCACAAAAGTACCCGAAAATCCCAATGGAGCTTCACCCCTACCCTACCTCAAAAAATGAAAATGTCAATAACTACGCAAACACCTTAATCTTGGGTACTAATAATCGAATCAAGTTGAATACTTCTTCATTGTGTTCGTTACAAAATAGGCTACAATAATAGCCTTTTTTATTTTCACGGTAATCCTAATAGTTGTTTCATAATACCATAATAGTTATTTACGATACACGTGAGTTAACAGCATCATTAAGATACGCGTGTAAAAGTTGCACGAGTGCGTAGCACGAGTTGTGTAACCACACAAGTGTCTCAATGGGGTTAACTCGCGCGTATTATACAATATTTTATCTACTCCTAACCGGGAAACTTATTTTTATACGATTCATTTTTATTATAATTAATTTTACCTTAATACCTTTGTTCAAATAAGTACCTTAAACACCATGCATGGCAATGTCAATTTGATATTAAATAATATTGATGTTACTTCAAAGCCAAGTTTCAAAAATTGTAATCTAAAATGAGCGATTCGGAAAGTATTCC
Organism: Cynegetis impunctata; assembly: GCA_030704885.1. Classification (NCBI taxonomy): domain Eukaryota; kingdom Metazoa; phylum Arthropoda; class Insecta; order Coleoptera; family Coccinellidae; genus Cynegetis; species Cynegetis impunctata. The sequence goes on from JARQZK010002892.1 coordinate 262,001, forward strand.
TTCTGATATTGAAGAAGAGGCATCGAGAGCACTTTTATTTAGTAGGTATTGCAAAATAAATGTTTTACAAACGTTTTATTTTATTTTGGTAGTCATCTGAATAAAGAGTGCGGTAATAAAAATGCGTGAGTTAAGAAGCTCTTAACTCACTCAAAATGCGTGCGGTAAGAGCTTCTTAACTCACTGGAGTAGATAAATAAATATATAAGCGCGGAAAAACAATTTTTTACCCTAACTCACTGTATTTTTGCGTGAAGGCTTTTTGGATGTCATATCGCAGGAAAAAACCTCAAATAAAACTTGAAGATTATTTAATTGCGAATTTAATGATGTGAAGGCTGCATATTTCCGTGCGGGCTGGCGTAGTAGATAGGGTTGGGGGGGGGGTAGCAGCAACTTTTGGCTGCGATTACGGGCAGCCAACTGACGAGCGGCCGACTATTTCGTTTGTCTGTCGTGATAGAACTTGGAAGTTAGCTAGTCTATATATTAACTTACGTATATACTTATCAAGCTTCATAATTTGGATAACATAGAGATTGAAATATATTATATATATATATATATATATATATATATATATATATATATATATATATATATATATATATATATATATATATATATATATATATATATATATATATATATATATATATATATATCTATATATATATTGATATGGTTTCATTATTTGCAATATTAATATAGAACTTTATAGTATAATATGAAAGAGAATTGATCAAGGAAAGAGAAAACTTCAATGAACTTAAGCAGATATTGGAAAATGATAGATGATTATAAATATACATGTATACCTAATCAATGATATAAGATTTGAACATACAAAAAGAAATAAGTATTAGAGTTGTTAATTAATGTAATGATGTTATTGAAATTTCAAGTAATGTAAATTTAAATATGTAAAACTGGTTTGCAGAGAAGATTAACGTAAATGTATTAATTATAAATATTCAAGATCAATTTTTAAAATAAATAATATATTAGAAATTCTTATAGAATGTCAAAAACATAAAATGTCAGTAATCGTTGGAAAGAGATATCAAGTATTTCAATAGAAATTCATTAAATATCAAATAGATAAGAAAATTCAAGTAATAAAACTTTTAAAAGATTAATTAGAATAGATTATTTCAAGATAACAGACAATATATGTAGAATACATATAATTCTGGAAATCCTATATATCATAGAAACGACTGAATTTGAATATCAGATAATAATTTAATTTCAAGACATTGATTAATTTCAACACATCATATATAAAGGTATTAGAAGAATTAAATTAATTGTTTCAAATTGAAAATCGCTTTAGAATAATATAATAAAGGAGAATTTCAAGTTAGAATATAAAATTATATAGATAGAAATGTCAAATTTTGCAAGAATAAATAATAAATTAATTAATGGATAGAATATTGAAATTTTTAGTACAAAATGATCAGAATATTATTTAGTTGAGATTAACTAAATAATTTAAGTCCAGAAATATGTTTTCATTCCAAATTTTTAAAAAAACTAAACAAATGTCATTAAAGTTTTTAAAATAATCAAGTTGAAGTACTGAGTTTGAAAAATTATATTCAAAATATTATTAAATTCATTAAAAAGGAAGTCTGAATTTTCTAGAATGTTCTACCCAGGCGACGTGATTTATGAAAATAACAAAGGTTATAAAATTGGGTAGAGCACCCTTCTTTAGCCAGTTCCTAATTTGTCTTCGAAGAAGAATCATTGTTGGTTGATATCTCATTCAATTGTTTTAATTCCTCCATATTGTATAGGAGAGAATATAAAGTATAATAGAAGCTGAAAGTTATAAAATAATTATTAATAAAGTAATATCTGAAAGAAGTCGTTTATTGAGATCATAGCGAAGTCATTTTTCGAAAAAAAGAGCCGTTTTAGGAAAAACTCGTAAACTTAACCATAGGGAATACTTGATGACATTTGTAGAGCCTTTGCTGGCGCTTTTTATAGATTGATAATATATAGGGTGTTTCATTTAAAATAAGGAAGATTCTGCAAATTTTCATTTACAGTATATGGCAAGCGGTTTTTCATACCCTGCATATCGCTGGTCGATTTTAGATACATCGTTTGACAGTTACCAATGTAAAATATTTGACGAAAAATTTATTTCAATTGGACTTGGCACAACTTTATAATTTCAAATATTCTGAGTGACCAATATTTGGAAAAAAAACCAAAAATGCCAAAAATCTCGAAAACCGTCAATATTTTCGGAATGAAGACCTATGTAAAGTATCTTTTATGTTCTATGTAGAAACCGAGAGAGCGATAAAAAATATAGGTTGCCATTTGAAAGAATATAGTTGGTATCCGCCCAGAAAAAATTGAATACCCTGTATGATCGACAATATTTTCATTTTGTAGAGCTCGAGCAATAAGGCAATATTATAGAAATATAGATTCCTATCTGTTTCCTAAATAGAGATGTGGAACACCGCGCCACTGTTGCAGGACCCTATATATATATATATATATATATATATATATATATATATATATATATATATATATATATATATATATATATATATATATATAATTATTCATTCGAATTGTTGTTGCCTGTGAACTATTTCTAATCTTTTGATAATTATTAGCAATAACAGGCTTGTTGAATCTCAAAAAACTTGATTTTATTAAAAAGTTGAATGTTAATATTGGACTGAATAGCACGTAATAAATAACAAAGAACGGCAACAGCCGAAAAAAATTTTAGTGAGACATAGTAGTCTTTTTCTATTTAAATTTTTTCAAATCAATAAATGTCAAAGAAATTTCAATTTTTTCAAAAGTTTTGATAAAGCCACGAATGTCGTGGTGAAACGTCAACTTTTTAATAAAATCGAGTTTTTTTGAGATTCAACAAGCCTGTTATTGCTAATAATTATCAAAAGATTATATATATATATATATATATATATATATATATATATATATATATATATATATATATATATATATACACACTAAATTAAGTAGGAATTTGGTGCACAGTATGAAGCGATCTAGAATTATAATTTCCATTATACTCTATTGCTCATACCAGTTTTCGTTCGGGGGCGGGGAATTTCTAACCACTCCATCATCCACCACCTTTGGACCCGCCGTGTCTTCGACTAGTAAAACCAGCAAATGTTTAAGGTTGTTCACGAAAAAGGGTGATAGCATCACGGTCCGCCTACTCACCACACGTTTAAATATATACTTTTCTCTATTCAAACTTCTTACTCTTTATTACAGATAGTTTTATTTTTCATACATAAATTTGATGCGCAATATAAAGCATTCTATTTGCAATATATAGGTCTCCATTCTAGTGAAGTTGGATCTGCATCTTCTCTATCTTCTTCGGAAGAAATCGGGGAGTTTGAATATGACAAGCCATTCGACACTTATATTGCTGAACTCTCAGTAAATGTTAATGGCAAGCTTCAGAGGTCGGTGGCAGTTTTGCCAGGTCAAAGTGACATCTTAGTGTACTCTTCTTTGTCAAAGTTGCAAATTTGTTTTATCGGGCATTGTTCGAAGTTGAATATTTTTTGAAACCACATGAACGCAGTATCAATTTCTCTTCTGCAGCGATCAATAGCTATTTAGATGTGGAAACGCTCAGCCAAGTCTTGAATGTTAGGCGACTCAAGCTATTCTATTGCTTTTAATTTACCTATGCTAAAAAAAATAAGAAGTGGTATTACAACCTGATAGTGTATCGGCAAATAGTGGAAGTTTTCGTGAACTCTGGTGTTAGTGAATCAAAGCTTCTATCTTGTAAGAGGTTGTTGATGATACAGCATCCCATTTCTCTTTTAGAAAATATATATTTCTCTAGCCAGCGTAATTAACATGTTATTAGATCTGGATCTGAGCCCACAACTACAAAACTAGAAGTATTGTTTCGTTTATAGCTGTCATTACAAAATCTACATCGGAATCTTCTTCTTCTGTTATTACTCTCAGACCAAGAGTTTGAAGTACTGACACCAGACCTCTATTGCTGTAACACAAACAGCGTCTTTCTCGAACGCGATATCGCAAGATGAATGTCTTGATACGATTCAGTTCAGCTCTTCATTCTTGGTAGTATGCTTTTCAGGATATCCGTCAAAATCTATTATAATATTCTCCATACACATATTTTCAATAATTTTATAGAACGACACTGTATGTACAAATCGCAGCCAAAGAGTGTTGCTGTTTCCGCCTTCTACTGCGCCATCAAGCAAGTAAACAAAGACACCTTACATAATTAAATTCACAATTAAATAATCTACAAGTTTTATTTTCAAATTTCTCCTGAAATGTGATATCCAAATAACATATACGCAGAAGTACAAAGTATCAGGGTTAAAAAATTGTTTTTCCGCACATTTCTTTATGAAAAAACTGTTAAGTTTACCGTAAAAACGAGAGGGAACATTATCAAAGCTTAAGTTATGAAAAAAAAACAAAAAAATATTCAAATTGATCCGATCATTAGTACCGTAGATTTAGAGGTTTCCGCAATTATTGACATTTTCATTCTTTGAGGGGGTTAGGGGATGAAGCTCCAGGGGTATTTTTGGGGACTTTTGTGAAAATGGTCCTCTGGTGGTTTATCGCTGGTGAAAAATTCAGCTTTATGCTCATTTTTTTCCTATCAAAACCTTCATTGACTGGGCTTTCTGTTCCATAAGTGAGAACCGGTAGGACATACTAGTTGAAAACTCTGGCTTTTATTGTATGTGGCATGTCGGATCCAAAGACGTCTTGCATTCTCCGAAATGCCGACCATGCCAAGGATATTCGGCGTGATAAATCTGCAGTCAAATTGGTTTTTTTTATCTTTTTCTTTTGACCCAAGTATATATATATATATATATATATATTTATATATATACATATATATATATATATATATATATATATATATATATATATATATATATATATATATATATATATATATATATATATATGATTCTAATTTTTCAACTGGTTTGTTATTTATGGTTATAATATGTTGATTCTGATGTATGTCATTAGTTAGGGACTTAGTTTTGTTAATATTGATGTTTAGGTCTATTTGCTCTGATTTCTCGCTCAGTTCTTCAATCATACTCTGTATTTCATGGTTTCATGGTTGTGGTCTATCGATGGGAGAAAATTCAGCTTTACGCTAATTTTTTCCGAGGTTTCATGTTTTCGGGCCTTGACTCAGCTAAGACACTTGGGCACTAAACAAGAATATCATAAATAGATTGCAAGTAACGACGAATACCAAACATCAAACTATAAGACCGCATTACCAATACAGAAATAAGAAGAAGAAAAAAGGTTCAAGATGTTGTAAAAAAAAATATGTGCACTAAAGTGAAACTGGGCGGGCATATTGGGAGAATGACAGACAACAGATGGACCAGAAGTATGATGCAATGGAGAACATGAGAAAACAAAAGAAGCAGAGGTAGGCCGCAAACGAGATGATCGGATAACATAAAAAGACTGGCAGGACACGACTGGATAAGGAAAGCCAATGGCCGATGATAAGGAAGGCCTTCACTCGACGATGGGTGGAATAGGCTGGATTTGTCGAAATTGGAGATTTTCTATGAGCGATTTTTTTAATTGAAAAAATTACCACGCCACTATATTCAGCGTGTCCCTAAATAGGTATAACCAAAACTTCTTAAAAAACTATTCATTCATAACAAAGGTGTGAGAACTCAAAATTCGAAAACTCATACAATCACAAAAAAAACACCCAATATCAACAGATAGCCATAGAAATATTTTTTTTATGATTTAAAGAAGTGCCATCAGATAAATACCCTACAGACCTCTCCAGCAACTAAGATTTAAATTGAAAAATCTATAAGGTCAAAACTTGAATGTAATTCCGTTATTTTCCGTGAAAATTTTTACGCTATATATATATATATATATATATATATATATATATATATATATATATATATATATATATATATATATATATATATATATATATATATATATCAGTGGCGGCTCGTGAGGTTTTGGTTTGAGGAGGCTACAAGAGGTGTTAAAAAATACACCATAGGCGATAATTTTTAGGATTTCAAGGTCAACCGCCTTATAATTTAAAGAAAATCAAAGTAAAACAAGCACCCTAAGCTATTAATTTGTTTTCACTTTCGAGTGTCTACCTTGAGACCTACAACTCCTATTTACAATATTCACAAAAACTTTTCTCAGCCAATTAGTCAATTCATCTATTCATCAAATTTTTTCTTTCACAAAATAGGTACCTACCTACCTACTTAACGAAGTTGTTAACAGCTGGTGAGAGCAAATAAAAAGTTATTATATATTTTTGAAGATTAGCGGGATTCTGCGACCTTAAACGTTAGCAAAATGATCTATAATATCCTCATAAAATTTTTTGTCTTTCGCCAAAAGTTTTACCAATTTTCATTTTGTCCCAAAATTTCATTGTCATTATAAACAACACACAGTTCACTTTTTATGGCCACTTTATCAAAAAAAGTGTATTTTTGACATAAATTTTCCAAAAGGTTATCTGGAAAATTAGCCGAAAATCCGGTAAACAAATTTTTATTGAGTAAGTCGAAGAAATGCATTTCTTTCAAATCAGAGAACCTTATTTCTATTTGCCCCTAATAGTATCCAAAATTTCATAAAATATTTGCTTATAGTGAAGCTCCATATCTGCGTAACTGAATTTCTTTCGTTTTGGGCTAAATTGAGTCGTATCATCAGTAGTTTGAAATACAGATATAGTTTTTTAAAATAAACTTCTGCACGAAATTCTGAATTTTTTTCCAAAAGAAACTTGAGCCGATTTCGTGAATAAATCACATCTGAAAACTTGTGCTGTAAGATTTGAAAAACTATTTCTGTTTGTTCAAAAATTAATTTAAAAATGTTTAAAAAATATATAAATTCCTTATCTTGTAATCAACACAGATATTTTGACTAGTAAAAAGTAAACACTGCCAACAAAATAATTAATTTTTTACCTGTGATCCGGTTAGGCAAGGATGTCTCTCATAATTCCTTGTATTAAAACCGCGGTTTTGTTGTCTGTTACGCTGCACCAAATTGTTTAATTCAGAGGTAGGTCGCAATGTTTTTATCAAAACTTTATCCTCATAACTTAGTGCACTAAAGTTATGGGATAACAAATATTCCACTAAGTCACCATTGAAATTTTTGAAATTAACTTCAGTAACCAAACTCATTTTAAAACAATACGCGAGCAATATAAGTAAACACGCTGCTGTTTTCGGCCATTAGTAACTACTATCACACTACGATTCAATTCATGCTTTCCAACGAATTCACTCGATGTCACGCGAAATTCTATAGTTGTGATTGGTCGACATTGTATGAGACTGGGTCTCTATCGGTGTTGCCATTTACAGGTGTTTTGCTTTTTTATTGCAATGAAGTATTCATTCGCAGTATTCGCACCGTTGTTTGCTTTTCTGTGGCTGGCATAATGAACGTTGAAAATATACCTAAATATAAGCCTCCGCAGCGTTGCCACAAATCTTGAAATGAATGAAATGCAGTAAATGTAAATACCTTCTATCTTGATTAATAAATTATATTATATAATGTAGGTTGAAAGGAAGGTAGGTGCATAAAATAATATGATTTTGATTAATATTAATATGCTGAATGCAGACTATTCAATATAATATATTAGGGATAAACGGAATATTATTGAGGAGGCTTAGCCTCCTTAGCCTCCTTTGACTAGCCGCCCCTGATATATATATATATTTATATATATATATATATATATATATATATATATATATATATATATATATATATATAATATATATATATATATATATATATATATACATATATATTTCATGTTCATTTCCTTGTGCTGTATTTTCGTTAATTAGCAATCACAAGCAACTGAGAGTTGAAACAATGAAGAAAGAATTTATTGAAAAGTTAACCGCTTATATCGAAATTCTCGAAGTTTTCGAATAGTTCAACTGAGAAAAATTATTATGGCATACATGATAATAAATATAGAATTCGTTAAATTTTCGAAACTTTTCAGGGAGCAAAATTTTTATAATATTCATAAACTTTTTATTCACTTGAAGACCACAGAAGTAAGAAGATGAATGAAAAAAGAGTATGATATCTGTTTTTCGACTAATGATATTTGTTATGTTTATGAATGTCATAATTTTGTTTCCTGAAAAGTTTTGGAAATGTGAAAAATTTCTTAGAGAAACGTTGGCAACTTTTCAATGAAGTATTTCTCAACTCTCACTCGTCTGTTGTGAAACATAATGAACAAAAACGAGTGATTATTGTCAATATGATCGTATTTTCCCCTCATTTTTAATCTGTTTACAAACCAATTCTCAACCTCTTACCAAGCTAGTTAGTCGAGTATGTTAGGTACGCTGGCTAGTATTTGGGAGGTCTCGGGTTCAAACCCCGGGGCCGACTGGTCTGTCATGAGTTTTTCTCAGAGGTTTCCTCATGATAATGTAAGTCACTGCTTGCAAACTTATAAGGCGAATGCTGGGCCAGTATTAATCCTCTGAACCCTACCCACACTTCCTATGTTCCATAAATATCCCGTCTCACTTATCCTTAATGCACTTGTACATACAAGTGTATCCTCTGATCTGGCTGAAGGAGTTAATACCAAACTCAAGCTGCCCGCCTCCCTGACACATACTTCAGGGAGGAATGAAACACGTGTGTTTCCTTTTTTTCCAACCTCTTATGTTAATTTAGAGAGGATGTACAAAACTTAAATAACCGCAAAAACGTATGAAATTTCTTCACTCAAATTGTGTTGTCAGAAAACATATAAAACCTCCACATAGCACATTTTCCCTAACATCAGTTTATCAAAATGATGACGTAATGTCTTTATTCAGTAGGTAATAGATTTTTACGATACAATTGAGTTAACAGCACCATTAAGATACGCGTGTGAAAGTGTAACCACACAAGTGTCTCAATGGAGTTAACTCGCGTGTATTGTACAATATTTTATCTACTCCTATCCGGGATACTTATTTTTATACGATTCATTTTTATTATAATTAATTTTACCTCAATACCTTTGTTCAAATAAGTACCTGAAACACCATGCATAGCAATGTCAATTTGATATTAAATAATATTGATGTCACTTTAAAGTCAAGTTTCAAAAATTGTAATCTAAAATGAGCGATTCGGAAAGTATGTTTTTATAATTTATCAATCGAATAGGTAGTTTATTAAACTTGTATTTAGTGGGTATTGCAAAATAAATGTTTTTCCAAACTTTTTATTTTATTTTGGTAGTCATCTAAAGAAAGAGTGCGGTAATAAAAATGCGTGAGTTAAGAAGCTCTTAACTCACTGGAGTAAATAAAATCATATTACGAAACTGATGAGCCTCACTGAAAACTGGCATTCTATTTTTTCGCAGACTAAGAATTGCAGCAACTCCATCTCGTTTCTAAAGTTAAGTATTGTTAACAAATCTTCTGCTATGTAAGTTAATGTTTCATAATAAAATGTTTGATATTAAAACAATGGTTAAAAATAACAATTGACACAGTTATTATAAGAAATAACGCATGACGCACGTTTCGGTGTAACTTTACCTTCTTCAGATGCTAATGGCAAACTAACTATGATTCTCTGTTATAACGAAAACAAGAAATGACAAATTATGTAGAAGGGGTAAATACAAAGATGGTTACAAATAATTATTAGAAAAGGAAAAACCAATTCTGAACTGCTAGTCAGGTAGTTCGGTAATTTTGAAAAGATTAAGAAGGGGGCTTGAAGTATGATCGATTTGGCTATTCAATAGGAGACCGGAATGCTTGTATTTATTTATCTGTAATGATTCTAAAAAATTAAGTTTAATTCCCTTACTTTCAGTATTTAATATTTTAAAATCGAAATTGAATGTGTGATTTTCTTGGATTAAATGGTTTGCATAATGTGAATCCGACTTCTGATTAACAAAGCTACGTTTGTGTTCTGAAATTCTAGTTTGAAAACTTCTGAAAGTTCTACCAATGTAAAACTTATCACAATCGCCACAATTAATTTTATAAACTCCTGATTGATTATCTTTATGAACTTTGGATTTATTATTTTTTATATGATTTCCTAAATTATTACCGGTACGATAAGCAATGTTAATGTTGTGCTTAGATAAAAGAGATTTAAGTTTTTTACTCGAATTTCCGATGAAAGTGAGGCTGTTGTATTTGATATTATTTTTAGTAAGGGGGTACACCTGGTTAATCGCATTTTTGAAAAACTTTTTATCTATTATATTGTCTATAATATTGGGATCATAATTATTATTCACGGCAATTTGTTTAATTATATTTTTCTCGATGTTAAAATTGGAGTTTGAAAGTGGAATATTTACTAAACGATGTACCATACTATTGAAAGCTGTCATTTTGTGTTGGAAAGGATGTAGGGATAGTACTATGTATGACGCTATCAGTGTGCGATGGTTTGCGAAAAATTGAAAAATTATGTTTGTTATCTACTTTTGTTATTTTCAAATCCAAATAGTTAATTGAGTTATCTTTTTCCATCTCTAAAGTGAATTTTATATTAGGGTGTAAAGTATTAATGAATGTTTGAAAGTAGTCTAGTTGTCTAAGAGTACCAGTGAAACAACAAATAATATCATCCACATATCTAAACCAATAAACGAATTGTCGACTAACAGGATGATTATGAATTAACTGTTCCCAATTATCCATGAATACTTCAGCCAACAAAGGGCTCAGCGGGTTTCCCAAAATTAAGCCTTCAGTACTGCTGTAAATCTTATCATTGAAACTAAAATAATTCTGTTCCAGGCATAATTCCAAAAGTGACAATATATCTGATTTTATGAAAGGATTAACAAGATTGCTATTAAGTAACTTTTCTATTAGGGTTAAAGGAACCTTGGGTGGTATACTTGGAAAAAGATTAACTACATCCCAGGACATAAATTTAGAATTAAGTGGCAATTGAATATTTTCAATTTTATTGACTAAATCGTGAGAGTTTTTGATAGAGAATTTAGGCTGAAATTTACAATAGTTTTGAATTATTTCTATTAGAAACTGCGACAAAAACACTGAAGGTGCTGTAGTGAATGACACTACTGGTCTGATTGGATAGCCTGGTTTGTGTAATTTAATTAAAGAGTAAAGTTGTAGTACCAAAGGATTTGAAACAATGAGTTTATACTTGTCTTTATTTTGTATAAGAATGTTAATGTTATCGATAGCTAATTATTAGCTATCGATAACATTAACATTCTTATAAAACTGCGACAAAAATAATTTGTCATTTCTTGTTTTCGATATAACAGAGAATCATAGTTAGTTTGCCATTAGCATCTGAAGAAGGTGAAGTTCCACCGAAACGTGCGTCATGCGTTATTTCTTATAATAACTGTGTAAATTGTTATTTTTAACCATTGTTTTAATATGTTTATTAATTTACACCAAGTATCGGCCCAATCAATCCAAAATTTTAAAATGTTTGACCCTGTTTTCTTAATTGACTAGAAACTACGGTAGGTTGATTACACATAGAGAATACTCACTTTGCAGTTAACTTTGGATGAGATATTAATAATCCTTTTTCGTTATAGTATGCGAGATGAAGAAAGAAGTAAAGTTCAAAGTAAGCTGTTATTTCCGTTATTATTATTAAATCGTGCATAAGCGGATTCAGGTGAGGAGGCACTCCTATTGAATGGGGAATACAGAATGCCATGGCTATTAATAACGAACATCTCAGTGTTAACCATAATTTCAAAATCCAAGAGTTGGGATGTATGGTTACTGGCATTAGGAGTAAGCAAATAATTTTCCATTTGCCCATTTTGCGAAAGGGGTCCCAGTATTTTTCTCTTTTTTGTGTCTTCTCATAGCAATTAGCAGAGCAAATAAAAGATTGTCTGCAACAAAATTAGTCACATTATAAATCTTACCGCTGAAAATTTTGTTTTCAGTTAATGCTTATTAATAACTGAGATTGAATTCTCGCACATCACTTGGTGAAACATCATAAAGAATAAAGTATAAACTTTAAAATAAAAACACTTGGCTTATGTTTCACAATATAAAAAATCTTTAGATACTGTACTTAGCAGTAATAAAAAGTCGACATGTTTCGAGCTATGAACTCATTATCAAGACTGACTACAGGAGAGTATTGCATCGTAATTTATAAAACAGACAAAAGCAAAGGTGATACCTGAAAATCAATTTGTTCGTTTACAAGGGGTAATTGACTATTATGGGCGGAACTTATTTCGACAATTTCGAGAAGGTCAAGACGTTTACCCTTGTTACCTGAATGTAACAATTTGGTTTTGTTGAAATCCAGGAAGTGATTGAATTTTATACAATGTTCAGAGAAGCCAGTGGTATTTTTGTTTTGTAAAATTGACTTTTTATGTTCTTCAACACGAATATTTATATTCCTTCCTGTCTGTCCAATATAGAAAGCAGGACATTCGTCGCAAAATATTTTGTAAATACCACTGTTTTCTCCGATGTTAGATTTTTCTTTATTATTGACCAAGAATGACTTCAAGTTTCTTTTATTTGTACAAATAAAAGAATAACGTTAAAACAATTTGTACAAATAAAAGAAACTTGAAGTCATTCTTGGTCAATAATAAAGAAAAATCTAACATCGGAGAAAACAGTGGTATTTACAAAATATTTTGCGACGAATGTCGTGCTTTCTATATTGGACAGACAGGAAGGAATATAAATATTCGTGCTGAAGAACATAAAAAGTCAATTTTACAAAACAAAAATACCACTGGCTTCTCTGAACATTGTATAAAATTCAATCACTTCCTGGATTTCAACAAAACCAAATTGTTACATTCAGGTAACAAGGGTAAACGTCTTGACCTTCTCGAAATTGTCGAAATAAGTTCCGCCCATAATAGTCAATTACCCCTTGTAAACGAACAAATTGATTTTCAGGTATCACCTTTGCTTTTGTCTGTTTTATAAATTACGATGCAATACTCTCCTGTAGTCAGTCTTGATAATGAGTTCATAGCTCGAAACATGTCGACTTTTTATTACTGCTAAGTACAGTATCTAAAGATTTTTTATATTGTGAAACATAAGCCAAGTGTTTTTATTTTAAAGTTTATACTTTATTCTTAATGCTTATTATATATCCTAATGAATTAGGCAAGTATTCTTTCAAAGGATGGCTGGTATTATTTCGAACATTGAAAGGGTTCTCATTATTTTACATACTACTCACGACTCGGTTATCAAATGAAGATTTTATTTCATAATTCTCTATTGAGGAATCTTCTATGAAGAAAGAATTTGAAAATGCTGTATATGTTGCAAAAATGCATGACATAATGAAATTTTATTTCGTATGGATACCACATAACCAAAGTTAAAATATACAGGTGGGAGGCTCCGTGGCGGAGAGGTATAGGTAACGCTATGCCGTCTTCGTTGACGGAGTTGGTGGGTTCGATTCCCACCGTATCCCTGGGTGTTTGTATGCGTCCGATTTGAGTGGTTCCCCTCATGTAGTAAATTGATGGCTAAATGTCCAAGTTGACGAAGCCAAATTGTACGGAGGTCGGGCGCGTGTGAGAGGGCACACGTCCCACCTCTTTTTAAAAAAAAAAAAAAAAAATAAACAGGTGGTTCAATGTTATTTTTCAATAAACTATGACAGAGTTCTTCTAGATTTATTCAGAATTTTTTTGTTCTAGAATCAAACACATCGGGAAGCAAGTTCTGAAGATCTTGAACATCTTCTACGACGTTGAAATTGCGTGCAACAAGAAAAGATATTTTTGATACAATTATTATATATATATATACATATATATATATATATATATATATATATATATATATATATATATAAATATATATATATATATATATATATATATATATATATATATATATAATGATATATATATATATATATATATATATATATATATATATATATATATATATAAAATAATTTCAGATATGCTTCATCGAAGCTTTCGTTGTTTTCCTTTATTGGTAAAAAGAACTGAGTTAAATGAAACTTGTCATCTTCAAACAGTTGGTCAGTAGCTACTCACTTCAATTTAAGGAATATCTTCATCCACAATTTCTTCTTCTTCAATTCTGATGGTTTCATTTGCATAAAAGAAATCATCCTCTTCTGTTCGATAATATCTACTTCTCTACACAAATCATTATCATAAATAAATTTATGGGCTACTCTCATCTCTGTGGGAAACATGCTCAGAGCAGAATTGAAATCTCTGAAATAATCGAGGAAGAATACATATATAAATCCAACGAATGAAATCAGTTGAATACGTTAAATGAATTTTTTGATGTTTTCATTCATTCCTTTTCATTCCGAAAAATAAATGAGGAGACGCTTTTTGACAGAATGATATAATGGTTGAGGTGTTTCCGAAATATTGGCGCATCATCTGCATGCCTCATTGTGACGAGTGAATTTTGCTCCTGGTGGGATAATGCTGATAATAATTGCAGAACACCTGTTGGGATAATATCTGTGGAAGAGGCATAACTCGCCAATATTCCTCCGATGTTCGGGTGCAGCAAAAACTGCTTTGGCGTTAGACTTTCAGGTTATACTGAAGTCAATAAGAATTCCTGGAAGAAATAGCTTGTTGATTGGAAGAATCATTCGATTATCCAGTAATAATAGAGGATCGATGAGAAATATTTTTCTTGAGGTACTGGTCATCTGTGACTTGGAGGGATTCAAACCAAGGACATTATCAGATCTCCAATTCAAAATGATCTTTGGGTTCTGATTTATGGAATCATCTTACGAAACACATTGATGGCTAGACACAGATGCGCTGAAAGTCTTCTTGTTGGTGGTGGATGCTATCAGATTACTTTCATTAGTGAAGCGAACATTGTTGGTTTGAGTCGAAATCAGGTCATCATTTATATGTAAACAAAAAGCATGGGTGCCTAGGTTGATATTTGAGACACACTTGCATTAAAAGCATGCTGGTTTGAGCTCATACCAATAACTATAATACCTAATTCGACTTTAATAGCGGGAAGCGTGTAAGATTCAGTAGCACTGCGCTGTGCGAAACTCGGTTGAACACCTTAGATATTTCTAGAGCAACTGCTAATGATTTTCCATGATTCAGGTGCATGTCCGAGAATGTAGTTAACATAGGTGAGTAGGTCACATATTGAGCGCAAAGTCGAAGGCCGTATTAATTTTCATCACTGATATTGATCTGTTCGATATATTTTACAGCTTTAATTGATGCATAAGAACCGGGATTCTAAGAATATAAGGAGTTTTATTATATTTGAACTACTTCTAGTAGATATTTTGGAAAACACAGCTGCAAAAATATTCGCTTCTTTTTCAGACATCAATGAGCCATCGATTTTAACTAGCATCGAAAACGCAGAGTGACAAAAGTTAAGGCTGATCACCTTTGACATTAATAAAAGGGACGTGAACCACCAGGACAACGTAGAAGTTTATTGGTTACCTTATTTTAACCACTTATTTCGAAGCTTGGTTGGTGTACTTGCGTTTATCACTTTTATTCATTCAAATTAGTCTTGACTCATCTGACATGTTTATAGATCATGCGCCAGTGCTTGCAAACGTACATGGCAAATGCTGGGCCAGTATTATTATCTAAATACTACCCACATTCTCCCTCATCCATAAATATCGTGTCTCACCCATCCTTACTGCACTTGTACACACAAATGTATCCGCTGATCTGCCTGAAGGTATGTCTTTCCTCATAATTCTCTAAAACTCAAAGACCGCCTACCTCACACATACTTGACGGAGTAGTGAAACATGCACAATTTGCCGAATTTATTAATCTCATAGTAATCGGGCTAGGAGTTCAGCTATGAATCTAGCGTTCTTCTGAATTTATTAAAATTACTGATATCTCGTCCTTGCAGGTTTGAACGTCCTCAACATTTCATTCCAAAAGACGAGATCATGCTTTTATTTGATCTCCGTGTGGGCACTGTTGGTTCACGAGACTGTCTTTATCTGCCCTGAAGGAAAGAGACCACAAGCAAAGCTCAAAACTACGCACTGGGCATTATGAGGAGCATTTAGCTGGTGAGGTGGTATCTCATGAGACGACAGAGGAGCAGGAACCTGTGTCCAACCCTTCACTGTAAAACTTTTTTTTGAGTTAAATGATCATGTGGATATACATGTTTAGTTTGAATATATATATATATATATATATATATATATATATATATATATATATATATATATATATATATATATATATATATATATATATATATATATATATATATATATATATATATATATATATATATATATATATATATATATATATATATATATATATATATATATATATATATATATAAAATATATATATATATATATATATATATATATATATATATATATATATATATATATCCAGGCTTATTTTTTAAGCTGACCACAGTATGGCTATCTCGGAAATGCAGAGACAAGGTCGGTTAAATTGGACAAAAATTCCTCTTTTTTGAGGAGCAAAAATAAATTTTTTTCAGGTCTGAAATACCAATGGTTGTTTTTATCCATTTCGAATGATAATAAAAAGTCACGAGAACTTTCAATAATGTTTTATATTTGTTATAATCTGATATGAGCCAATTTTTAATGCGACGTTTTATTCATTAGATTCTATCATCAACTATATTTTTTTAAATATAGGCCTCTAGTTTTTTCATCAATTATATAACAAATTCCTTTCTAAATAGAGCTACTTATTTTCGAGAGAAATTTGGAATTGATGTATGGCTTGGTGTTCTAGACACCAAGATTATCGGTTTCTATTCTTTTGAGATTCGTTGACGGAGGAATTATATTTGGTACTCTTGTCGGAGACTTGTTGAGTTGTTTCAAGATTGGCTTTTGAATATTCTGAGAAAATATCAGCTTCTTCAACATGATGGACCTCCGCCACATCGCAGAAATATTTCCAGAGATTTCCTCAATACAACTATGCAAGGACGATGAATAGAAAACAATGGTCCTATCAAATGGCCATCACGTTCACCTGACCTGGTCCTTTTGGACAACTCAATAATATTTTTTCAAAGTTAAAAGATAAGGACCCCATTTTAGAACAGTCAATGTGGTTTATTGGATACCTTCTTCACAGTGTAACTTGAAATATATTGGTCAGACGAAACGAACACTTAAAGACAATTTGCTCACATAGGGGAGATATTAGAAATTTGAAAATTACATGCACTTTAGCACAACACGTTTTAGATGAAGATCACATACCTGATTATAATGGTGTTACTATTTTAGAACATGAATCAAATTTGAAAAAGAGATGTTTCCTGGAAATGTCTTCTATTGTTAAAGAACCTAATGCTATGAATGCCAGAGCTGATATCGCTTATCTTAGTGTATTTTATGCGTATTTGTTAAACTTCCCTTCTCGAGCTGAAAACTCTGTTCTCCAATCTATTTTATAGTGATTTTTCATGTGTTGGCACATCTTGCAGATCATCGAGTTATTTAAGTTGGCAATATGATCTGTCAACTGTTTTACGTTTTTCCATGGACGACTAGCGGCGTCCCACGTTGATTAGTCACTTTTCATGTGAGAGTTCTTTCTCGCATTTTTCTTTTAAAAAAAGTTTTTTGAACAATTCTCTCTCACATTTTGCTTTTATGTTGATTATTTTACACCATCTCATGTTCTTATTTTATGTTGTGACACGTTTGGTTGTAACCATTTCGTTTTGATGTTCGGCGAAAAGTTTTTACTGTTTCCACCTGTTAATTTCAACCTCAGTTTCGTAAGTAATATTTGTTTCGATGCATTTTATAATGTTGTTTATATCTTTGTGATGATCATTGTAGAGTTCCATATGAAAGCTTGAAGAAAAACAAAAGTTTTCTGCTTAGTCAGCCCTGAGACTGCATACCTGATTAAGCATTTTCTCTCCTTAACTTAGACAGTCGTCTAACCTTGACAATTATATATATATATATATATAATTATATATATATATAGTATATATAATTATATATATATATATATATAATATAATATATATATATATATATAATATATATTATATATAATATATATATATATATATATATATATATATATATATATATATATATATATATATATATATATATATATATATATTTGTTCAGAAAGATTTCCGCGGTCGGAAGTATTTGAAAAACTTGGTTCTCGGGATGAACCGCGTAAAAGATTTAAAAAATCTCGACGTTTCGGCTCCTTTTGCGAAGCCATCTTCAGGAGAATTAGAAGGGAAAATAATTCAGATACGTGGCCTCAATCTGCCTACTCCACGAATCGAATTAGGAGGAATCCGAAATAACACGATTGCGTGGTCTCAACCTGCCTACTCCACCAACCGTACTGCTTCCCGTCAACTCTGAAGTCTCAACCTGCCTACTCTTCAGAGTCAACTGACTCTGAAGAGTAATACGATGAATGAAATACGAAATAAAAATTTATCCACTGAATATAATTAGACAAGACTCACCTGAAAGTTATAACCATAATTTTGCAATTTGTGGTGGTACGAACGGTTGCCGATTTAGTCATATTGAAGAGCATTTCTATATCCCCGTAGTAATCTCCAGGTTTCATGTCCCTTATAAAATTTCCCCCGGAGTCCAGAACTACACAATGCCCTTTCTGAACTATAAACATTTCTCTGTCAACATCTCCAGCATAGCATACTGTCGCATGCCTTGGCAAAATTGTAATTGTCGATGTTAATACAACATGCTAAAACAATTAGTTTAAAACAGAAACTGAAATTTCAGTACAAAAGGTGATAACAATCGTTCATGTTGGATGGAATATTTTAGATATAAAAATATTACTTATGTCATTCTGCTATTAACTGAAATTATTCAATTAGTAAATTAGTATAAAAAATAAATGAAAATTTTCAAAATATTGCTCATTCTAAAATTATTTCATTGATTCTGCCCTTGGTCATTTTGACTTTCGGCTTTCATAATGCTATTTATCATGCATTTCAGTATTGGGATCTGACATGTCAGCTGGCGAACTCTGGCGACAAGATGGATGAAGCTTTTATATCCAACGTCATTATATGCAATTGCATGACAAGTTTTTGATTTCTTGCAAATTAGGTCGCAAAAGTTGAATAATGGAAAGTGCAAACCGTAAAATCATCAAATCTAGAGAGAGTTATTGCGCGAAAGACTGTAATTCTAAAGTATATACAAATGCAAGTATTAGCTTTTATCGGTTTCTGAAGCCAAACAAATATTTTTT
Source organism: Cynegetis impunctata (assembly GCA_030704885.1). Lineage (NCBI taxonomy): Eukaryota > Metazoa > Arthropoda > Insecta > Coleoptera > Coccinellidae > Cynegetis > Cynegetis impunctata. The sequence continues at coordinate 281,427 of JARQZK010002892.1, forward strand.
ATCGAAAGAAAATCATTTTGGAGAAAAGGAAAAGATTGATTTATTCAAGGTATGGAAAATCAATCTGAAAAAGAATCACACAACTTCTAGAATGACGGTGTGTTCTTTGCATTTTACAAAAGAATTGATTGAAACTCAGATTAGTTCCCATTATCAATGAAAATTCCAGATGCTGCAGCCAAAACATTCAAAATGGTTGGAACATTTATTGGTATTATTAGAAGAAACTTTTACAGTGATATGTGGTACCATAAATATGTGTTCTCCGATCTTAGAAGATGACAATTTCATGGAAGATTAAGTGAAATGATGGAGTAACGAATTTATGTTAATGATAGTTATTACATTGAAGTTAGTTATAATACGGATACACACGAAACGAAAAAGTTTTTATTTGTATATTCATTATTAATACATCATGATTTGCATTAGGATTGATGGTGTTTTATTATGAAGACCACATTTGATTATATGAAACATTATGATTTCTCATTGAATCCATGTATACTACTGAATAAATGTTTTTCGTGAAATTTCAAATATATTTTATTCAAAGTTCTTTCAGAAATGACTAAATATCGAATAATAAAAAAAATTTCATAGTTGGATTAAGAATCATCGATAAAAAGTTTCTAAATATGTTTATTGATAATTGCCCATCATATGTGGTTGATTATAAACTTCCTACATAAAAAAGCTGGAATTAATAGTTTCATATCACTTAAACAAATACAGTTGATTCAGACTAGGTATTCTACAAATCAAATTAAATAAAATCAAAATAGATAAACCAAAAGCAGTAAAGTTGACGATACCAGGCCTCGAATTATCTTCATTTTTCCCACATTTTATTATGAGTTTGGATCTTTCCAGCCTGTCACCTTCACTGTATTTTCGCTGGAGTAAATTTTCACCTACATATAGCTTCACACTTTTAATGTTATAGGAAAAAAACTTTCAAATCTCTCATATAACTCGTATTGAAAGTTGGTTTTGAGACGCCATGTTTTGACGTTATCGCCTTAGCTCCGCCTCCATGTCAGATCCCAATATCGAACTTCGAATTAGTTCGATACGTTTAAAATTCAGATGACAATTGAAAAGTCAGTGTTAACGGCCGCCGGCCGTTAAGAAATCACTTGTTCAAATATTTATTTCAAAACATCATTCTGCTTACAATGACAACATTGAAATCTTGGTCCACATCGAGTTGGGAGAATAAACCTCTGATTTTCATTTCGCATAGGCTAATAATAGATCTTCATTAACCACCTTTACATTCTTGCTTTTACGCCACATTTCAAAATTTTCATATTTTTTTTGTTATCGCTCTTGAGTTATTTTCGGCAGTTAATCAACACTCGCTGCACTGCACATGATTCTCCCAATATTTCTAAAGGAATTTTATTTTGTTCCTCAATTTCATCAATATCATCCATGTTCGTCGTTGAAGCGAACATGAGAAAACAAAAAACTGACGTTGTTTATAAAACTGTCAAACTGTTCCATGACAAAAAAGTGCACGACGTTGGGATTTTTCTTCAGAATTGCGAGGTACGGGTTTTTTTCTTTCTTCGGAATCAAAATATAATCTTTCAACGGGATTACGAAAAATTTTTAACGACACACGGCCGATACGCAAATAACGGATTCGGTTAGTTATAATCCGAGGCGCAGCCGAGGATTATATCCAACCTCATCCGTTATTTGCTACATATCGGCCTTGTTACGTTAAGAACTATACAAATATGCTTTGGTTGATTCAAATATAATACAAATATGAGCTGGAGCTCATATTTGACTTATTCAGTCTCAATTTGTCGCGCCAAATTGATAGCCGCCAATTTTGTTTCCTTGAAAGTTATTACAAAAACTAGTTTAGGTTTCCTGCATTTTTGGAATTCTTCAATTAAGAGATACCACAACAGACATAAAATACACGCTTTATCAAATTAAATATTTTCTTTATGAGAGGACAAAATGAATAATTTAATTCCATCTTCAGATAGTCAAGTTTAATACACAATTTAAATTTTTAATATATAATTGAATTCTAAAGGAAAGCATCAGAAATTATGAAGATATTGTCGAGATTGAGGGAGGGAATGTGTATGTTCAAGTTTTTTCAGCAGGTTCGGAAAAATATCATCAAGGTGTCATTAATTCGAAATAGCATGTAGATGTTTTTTGAAGAAAATACAATTTTGCTCTCAAAAATTGTAAAAGTTATAAACAATTTACTGAAAGAAAAAAGAAGGGAATTGGTTTTTTGCAAATGTCTCAAAAACTAATTCAGACTTTCGATATCTAAAGAAAAGATTCAAAAGGAGGAGGAAATTTCCTAAAAGACAGTCCCAACTCCCGGAACTGTAGGATCAATATTTATTGTTTTCTCAGTGGGGTAAACATACGGCCGAAAATGGGTAATCTGGCTTGCGCAAGTCACTCCCATTCAGGACACTTTAACAATAAACATTATATTACCATATTAAATTCAAAAATTAGGGAATAAAAAGATTCAAGCACTTGGTGGATAGTCTAATGAATAATAATTTGGCTGCAAAAATAATTTTTCGCAATTTTTAATTAATTAAAAAATTAAATTAGTCATTAATAATTTTTTGCAGCTTGAACATGAATATTGCAACTGTGGTAACTATGAATCTGAGATTTTACAAAATAAAAAAAAACTCAATAGTTTTAATGCTCCATTTTTCATTATCGGAAGCTGCATGGAAATAGTGTTTTTTTAAATTTTCATCAAAATTTTTGAAAACAAATGCGTTGTTCATAAGAAAATTGAAAACAAAAGTTATGATTTATTAAAGTTTTTAATTTTGCAACTACGTTAATTGTTAATAAAAAAACTGAAGAATAAAACTTGTTGGATTTTTTGACGGGGATCAATTTTGAAGCCTTTCAAAACTAGCTCCAGGAAAAGAAAAAACCTCAGATCAATAGTTTAACAGCTATAAAACTTGCAAAGTTTGTGTTCAAGAAGCATAAAATTATTAATTCATTTTTTCAAATAACATGCTATTCCGAATCAAATGACACCTTGCTCATATTTTTCCAACACTGCTGAAAAATTCAGCAGTGTTAGTCCGCTAATTTTACAATTTTTCTCCATTTATGTTTTGATCTCTTAGTTAAAATGCAAGTTAGTCTCTTTTGAATTATTGTAAGATAGCCGAATAAACAAAAAGATATTATTTTCTTTCGATTATTTCTACTTTCTGAAGTAACAGCTCATGAGAAAATGGGCTCATTTCCAAGGAATTAATGAAATCTTCTGAGTGCTTTTCTCGTTACTCATTTATCAACGGCGTCTGTATTGCTTTCGGTTATTCACTTTGCCATATATTGATGAAAATGAATGAATTACTATTTAGGCACGTAAGTCCAAAAGCCAGAGCAAGAAATGTAGGTTCATAATGCAATTTTCTATAGAACGAATTTTGTTTTGGAAAAGTTTCAGGGGTGCTTTCTGAATGTGAATCCAAGTTGGAAGGACACGGAGGCGTGTGCATCAGCCGCCATCTTAGAAAACGCGTTTCACTTAATATCTTGTTAACCGTGCATCGTATGACAAGAGCTGTGAAAATTACTTTAATAACTGAAAAAACTTTTTTTTGTATAATCCATACGTTTTTGTTTATAACTCTCCCAACTTTTTTCACTACGTTTATTGGTAAATATAAAGTAAACGGCTGATGCTACATTAATAATGGTGGTTACTAAATTTGTGAAACAGAAACTTTTTGCCCTCACATTCATAATTTAAGAGCTATAGCGCTGTAAATGTCGCAGTATAGGTCGTATGGGATAGGTCCCGCTTAACCAAATCTATATTCTATGAGTGTTTCTTTTGCATCGAGTTGTGTGGAATCACAACATATCGTTCCTGACTATTTTTCCAAAATATGTACAGTACGTCCGAAACCATTTAGGTGCAAACACTGTAATATTTTTCGATAGATATTCTGAAGATGTCGATCTCAGACACACTATTCTGTAGATATTATTATCACCGAGTCTATGATTGCGACAAAAAAACTGGAGAAGATTTTGGCGAAGGAAAGAAATAAGAGTAAGATTATTGTAATGCTAAAAAATAAATTTCAACAATCCGGAATATACGTCTTCTGACATGCTGATCGTGCAAACGTCCATATAAATGTCCACAAGATATAGTCCAAGAGCTAGCAGGAATAAATGGTCATGATCGAACACCCGGCTGGATCCGAGATATTTAAGGAGGCTTTTGAAGGCAACAACAGATCAGATCTGCATCTCTTGCTGACTCAGCCCGATGCATTTGAAAATGGCAGCCGGAAAAGCCTCGGTTATTTTTGTGAAGCGAGGAATGACCGAACATCCGTCTAAAAATTTATATGAAGCTTAACTTTCATGTCAGGATAACGAGAAAATTACACCAAAAGTTTTTTTACGGGTCAAAGGTCGAGCAAGAGCGTTGAAAGTTGATCGGATAATCCATCGTCGGGGACATGATCGAACATCGGGCTGAAACTTCGCAGGAGCAATTTTTAGCTATTAAATAAGGTAAATTCCAAAAGCAAGACGTTTTCATTGGATCTAAGACACTGCAAGACGATTTCAAAGATCGACCCTGCTCGGCATTCTTGCAACATGAAAGACGTTCGCTGCATCGAGTTGGCCGCTCGATTCGAATTGTCAACATCTCGCAGGAGGTACAATTTACTATTCATATCAATTAAATCATTTATTTAAATCGCATAATTGTTCATTCACAATAATTTAATCTATTAAAACGAAAAAGTCTTAACATAAAATGATTTTTAATATAATAGCACTATATTGACGCTGATGAAAAGAAAATTTACATGAAATCATATGCATAATATAAATGCCTTGATTCATTTTTTTTTCTTGTAAGTTGAGAAGATGACCTGTTTTAAACGGATAGTAGTTGTCAACGAAAATAAGCTGAACGTCTTCGATGCCTTTCAGCCAGTTGTTATATTTATTGCTCTCTGGCTCGAGTGAGTACGAATCCAGGTAAGATTGCAATTATAGGCCAGAAGCACGTAGAGATTGTAAACGACCTTTTACGACCAGCTCTCTCAAACTGTACTATGAGCACTATAGGCGTTGCCCCTTCCTCCTGTTCATGAACGACTGTCCTATGAGCACTAGGCTTTTCTCCTACCCCCTGTTTATGAACGTTATGAAAATTTCGTTTAGGTAGAGGGAGGGAGCAAGAAGAAACGCAAAATTTCGGGGGATGCATCAGTTGTCATCTTCGACACTCTGTTCGTGGATTTTGATGAGTGAATATCATGAACTCCTCATCCAATTTCCATGTCTTCCAATCCTGATCCGGCTCCGGATCCCGGAAAACATATTCAACCTCAATTAAAATGATGTACATTGTTTTAATATGTTTATTAATTTACACCAAGTATCGGCCCAATCAATCCAAAATTTCAATTAAAATGTTTTTCAAACTGTGACTCTTCGGATGCAGTGCACACATTTACTGAAGAAAAGTTTAACAAGTGTTCCTCTGCTCTAGAAGTGCGGAAAGTTTTAAAAATAAAGCATAGCGCAATTCGTTTCCCCAAAATTGCAACAGTTGGGTACCACTCACGCTGTTATGCCAATGTTACTGCTGTCAGTGCAACAGAGCGTGAGCAAGGTTGTGCGATTAAAAAAGCTTTAAAGCTAAATGAGACAGAAAAAACAGGTTACATTCATCAATACATTGTATATTTACAGATGAACAGTCGGATACTCTACCAGAAAACGGAAGTTATAACTCCAGCGAGTCTGAATCTGATGGGGACGACAGTAGCGATGAAGACGACTAGTTTTTTTGATAATTTGTTTTTTCAATACATGCCCAGTTAGTTGATATAATTCAAGTCATTCTACTTTTTCGATAATTCATAAAAAACAATTGACACTTATATAATATACATAATATATACTTTGACGTAATAAAAAAAAATAGATTTCTCTGACTCGTCACAGTGGCGTTCCTCCTTAACGATATTAAAAACAACAACAATTGACACCTCCACAGTTTGTTTTGTTTTTTTTTCAATCCAGTCTTCTTATAACATAAAAAACAAAATATTAAACGAGACATTCATTTTATCTATGATCATTCATAAAGTCGATATAGTGCTATTATATTGAAAATCATTTTATGTTGAAATTTTTTCGTTTTAATGGATTATATTTATAAATAAACAATTATGATATTTAATTAAATAAATGTTTTAATTAATATGTAGAGTAAATTGTACCTCATGCGAGATGTTGGCAACTGGATGCGGCGTTGCGAGAATGCCGAGCAGAGTCGATCTTTGAAATCGTCTTGCAGTGCCTTAGATCCAATGAAAACATCTTGCTTTTGAAATTAAGTTTATTTAATAGCTAAAAATTGCTCATGCTAAGTTTCAGCCGGATGTTCGATCATATCCCCGACGATGGATTTTCCGGTCAACTGTCAACGCTCTTGCTCGACCTTGGACCCGTGAAAAACCTCTTGGAGTAATTTTTTCGTTATCCTCACATGAAAGTTAAGCTACATATAAATTTTTAGACGGATGTTCGGTCATTCCCCGCTTTACAAAATAACCGAGGCTTTTCCGGCTGCCATTTCCAAATGTCCAAGACTCGGTAGCAAGAAATTCGATTTTTGTGATCAGCAAATAAAGTTTCCTTAAATATCTCGGATCCAGCCGGGTGTTCGATCATGACCATTTATTCCTGCTAGCTCTTAGACTAATACGATTCAGTCATGAATACAATCATATTTTCCTACGCAAGAAATTTCGGAGGAAATTCAGAGAGAATTTCATGTTCTACAAATTTGGTTACCACCAATTTTAATGTAGCATGAATCGTAAACTATATATTTAGCAATAGCCATATTGAAAAAGCTTGGAGCGCTATGAATAAAAATGTATGCATTATACAGAAAAAAGTTTTCTGTAAAAGTGATGAGAAATATGATTATCTATGAAAATGATTCTCACTATTATTGTCGTACAATGCACGGTTAACGAAATATTCATATGAATATGAAACGCGTTTTTCAATATGGCGGCGGAGGCAAAACTTGGATTTACATTTAGAAGGCGCCCCTGAACCATTTCCAAAAAAAAATCTTAGACCGAGAGATATTGGAAGGATTTGCGATGTCATTTCTAACAGTATGGTGCTTTTAGGGGGATTCTTACACGTAATAAATTGAAGGAAAATTATGTTCCTACCGGTGGTGCGTGAGACGCAATTGCAGAATAATTAATTGAAATTGCTCGAAAATCCAGAATTTGCAAACAATTTCTCTCACAAAATTTCTTCAATTCATCGGTATTTTAACAAACAAAAATCCGACGCTTGCTATATGCCATACTTCTCCGCTGGGTATTTAGGCCCGCCATAGTTTTTTGAAAATTTTTTTTTTTAAATTTATTTCTTACAGGCTGATTTCTTCAAACAATTCTTTTTTATTAATCTTGTACCTCCTCACACATGTAATTTTTCAAAATTCAAAAGAGTATTTCTTTCACTTCGAATTTGGTCTAGTAGTTGTTTTTATGATTTGAAACATAATTTTTATAAAGCCATACCTCTAGAGTAGGTGATATACTGGGTGTCCACGGAAGGTGACTCGCCCCTATAACTTTTTGTTTACGAAGATAATGAAATGAAATGAAAACTCAACTTCATGCAACTTCCGGTTTCACTGGAAGTGACATAAACTTTCCGTTTTTAAATGGGACACCTGGTATATTTTCTGTTTTTTTTTTGTCTTCATTTGACATTTAAAATGCAACTATGTATCATCTGTTACTTTTTGTAACCGTTGTTTTATTTGTTTTTTCGAAAGAAATATTTATTCTAGAGGGCTATAGATGCGTTTACCGCCCTGGGACGTAGATTTGTGGGCGTGGCTTTGGACTTTAATTTTAATTTGTGTTGGTCACAGGCTACTCGATGATTTCAAATTTTATTTTAATATCAATAAGTTTCTTCATTTGAAGAAAGTTCTAAGGTCATGGGATTTCATGTTTTTATTGAAAGTTTTCTTTCGGCCTAATACCTAGAATGCGGTATCAAATTAATCGTAATGAAATTATCTTTTTTTTTTACACCGACGAGCCAGCATGTTGCCATTTGAAAGAAAATAGTAAAAATAGTTTTGAAATTAAATGTCACATAGCTGAACCATTTTGATCGAAAACAGTAAAGTTGTATTTCAACAAACATTTTATGACCAAAATTAGTTATTTGAACGCATCCATAGCCCTCTAGAATAAAAATTCATTTCGAAAAAAAATAAAAAAAAGGTTACAAAAAGTAAGAAATGATACATGGTTGTATTCTAAATGTCATATGGAGGCAAAAAACTTAAAATACACCAGGTGTCCTATTTGAAAATCTAAAGTTTATGTCATTTCCGGTGAAACCGGAAATTGCATGAAGTTGAGTTACTTGTCAAAAAATGCAGTTTCATGCATTAAACAGATCTTCTAAATTTCATTTCATTATCTCCGAAAACAAAAAAGTTATAGGGGCGAGCCACCTTCCGTGGACACCCGGTATGTTCAATGTTATTAAATAATGGTAAAATTTTATGCAACATTTGAACAATTTCTCACAATGGCACCAATTTTTTTCGAGCTGGACATGTGAGGAGCGTAAATACTAATCTTCAAATTTGTATGTAGGTACGGACATTCTTGTTCAATTAAATGACGTGTTATGTCGTATAATATTCTATGCTCGAACGTCTATCTTTGAACTGTCTTCCTCAATATAAATTCTACCGTAGGTACACAGCAGCTGCTGCTCAGGCATCTCAAACTATTATATGGGTATATTAGTGTGTGCCTGTGTGAAAAAGTGTATCGAAATAAACGGAAATACTATGGATTTTGTATATGTGACGTTTTTGTCAAATTCTTTTGACAAAAACGTTCTTTTGTCAAAATAATTTGACAAAAACGTCACCCTTCTTCATTAGAATCACCAGCGTTCCCGGAAATTTCATATTTATAACTGTACTAACTCAATCGTATTCAATTTGAGGTTGTTAAATGATTATTGGTAGAGGCAAACTTACCTTCATGCCACATAAAATATCATCTTCTAAATTAATCTCAACTTCTGTAAGTGGTTTGTGTTTATGTTTTTTTGTTAAATAATTGTACTTATTCTTCATATCTGGTAGTGCTCCTGATGAAGAGATAAATGTATCTTGAAAGCTAGAGCTTAAGAAAAAAGAGTAGAGCCTTTCATTGCTGTTATCCCAAGAATATTACCTAATTATACATATATATATATATATATATATATATATATATATATATATATATATATATATATATATATATATATATATATATATATATATATATATATATATATATATATATATATATATATATATATATATATTTAACTTGGACGTACCGTTATCAAAACTTATACGTCTCGTACAAGTTGGAGCTGAAATACGTCGCTGAAAACCAATTTTCCGGGTATGGCACCACTTTTGGACTTCACCATAAGTATGGGATAGTTTTTCTGAATCATACTTTCTATGAACTTTCCAAAAATTCAAATGTCATACTGTAAAAAATGGTTTCGTTTATTTTTTTCACATTGCAGCATATGTATCACGGTCTTTCGTACCATGGTCACAGAATGGCGTATTTTTGTTAACTTATAATCGTATTGAAACAATCTGATTTCATTCATGCCATACTGTGAAAAATAATTTCACGACTTTCATAGGCGTGTTTTAAAAAGGGTTAAAAAATACTATTTTACAAGTATGGCACCACTTTTTTACTGCATTAAAAGTAGGTATGGCGAATATAATTTTGTCACACTGTATCATAAACTGACCACGATTTAACTACCATACTGAAGGAAATAGTTTTTCGAATTTCGAAAAATAAAATTACATGCTTGAGGAGGTATGGCGGGTGTTTTGGACCGTCAGATTGATATGGCGTGGTGATTTTCGTACAAGATGAATGAAAAACAATTCTTTAAAAAAAAATTAGCCTGTAAGAAATAAATTAAACAGAAAAAAACATTTCCACCAAGTATGGCGGGCCTAAACATCCACCGGAGAAGTTTGGCATATAGCGAGCGTCGGATTTTTGTTTGTTAAAATACCGATAAATAGAAGAAATTTTGTGAAAGAAATTGTTTGATCTCTCCGGATTTTCGAGCAATTTCAATTTATTATTCTGCAATTGCGTCCCGCTCACCACCGCTAAGAAAATCATTTTACTTCAATTTATTACGTATATGAACCCCCCTAAAATCGCCATACTGTAAGAAATTACTTCACAAATCCTTCCAGTATCTCTCGGCCTATCTGTTGTTGGTTGGGCGGAGGTTGAAATTCAACCGGGGATTCACACCAAAACTCCAGGTTGAATCTCGGATTGACCGATGGTTGATCCCACCGATGGATACAGTATCGATAAGAAATTCAACTCGTTTTAAGCTGTAGAAAGAATAAGTCAATACCTTTAAATATATTATATTCTAAAGATAACACTGTAAGTAATACGTATTTTACTAGTTATAAAGTATTGTGAATCTGAGTCGTAACTAAATTTGAAGCAATACTTTCGAAGATCAAATCCACCTTTCTTTGGAAAGTAGTAGTAGTGACATTTTTTATGATTTTACGATTTTGTGTAACAAGATGTATGATTCTAACAAATGGTGATAATTTACAGCAAGTCAAATGATTTATAAACGTATCAACTGTTCAGCTATGTTGGCAGAAGAATATATAAAAAACCAAACATGCTAGAGGTTATATAAATAGTTCAACGAAATTATGACGAGATTGTAAAATTACTTAATGTGATGAGAATTCATTTGAATTAAGTTTTACTTGTGATATTCTGATATGAAATAGAATGTAACAATAGCTATTTATGCTATCAGTTACGAAATGCCTAATTTTGTGTAACGCGTGAGATTTTTGCGGAACGAACGAAGTGAGTTTCGCAAAAACTCACAAGTTACACAAAATTTCATTTCGTAACGTATTGCATACAAGATTTTTTCTAATTTTGAAGAAAGTAATAAAAAAATAAAATTTAATATAATTGATAAAAATTTGGAAAACATAAATATAGTTTGTTGCTGTTACTTCATGTTAGTTGTCAGTTTGACATTTTGTGAAAAAGTCTAGACGGAAGGTTTTTAGCGAGATTGATATATTTTTAGTTCTGAAGAGCTACCAAGCGATATTGAAGAGGCAGCAGGTAATGCTCTATTATCAGTAATTCCCAAAAAGTCAAAGGCAGTTTATGATTTGGCATACGAAAAATTTGTTACGTGGTGTGATGAGAAGAAAATTAAACATGTTAATGAGAAAGTTTTACTTGCATATTTTGAGGGTAAGAAAGATCTAAAAGTTTCCACATTATGGACACTTTACTCAATGTTAAGGTCTGAACTAAATCTGAAAAGGAATATTGATATTAAAAAATATACAAATTTGGTAGCATATATTAAAGGGCAAGCGGACGGGTACAGTGCTAAAAAGTCAAAAGTTTTTATTAAAGAAGATTTTGCCAAATTTTCAGTGGAAGCTGATGACAAAGAATACTTAATGGCTAAGGTTGCAATGATAATTGGAATGGCAGGAGCATGCAGAAAAGCAGAATTAACATTTCTTCCAGTTGAAAATGTTATAGACGCAGAAAGCCATTTTCGTGTTGATATCCCACCTTAAAAAACAAAAGTTATACGGCAGTTTGCAATTACCACTGGAGACATTGAAAATACGAATCTTGTTGAAATATTAAGAAAATATATTAAGTTGCGTCCCCAGGTTCTTAAACACAACAGATTTTTTGTAAAATATGCGAATGCAAAATGTACCAGAAATCCTGTGGGAATTAACACATTTAGCAGTCTGCCAAAAGTTATTGCACAATTTCTTGGTCTTTCAAATCCTGTTCTATATACTGGCCACTGCTTCAGAAGAAGCTCTGCCACTTTCCTAGCAGACAGTGGCGCTGATATTTTAAAATTAAAGAGGCATGGAGGTTGGAAATCTACCTCTGTTGCGGAGGGATATGTTGAAAATTCCATGGATAATAAAAAACTTATAGCGCAAGAAATATTTGGTGAAACATCTAATGCAATGTGCGCCGCTTCCCAAATAACAGCAATTTCGAGCAATGAAAAAAATATGTCGTCGGGAATTAATTTGAATAATTGCAATAATTGTGTTATCAATATTTATAATAATTAATTAATTTATAATTTATGTTTTTAACTTGTATTATAACAGTTTAATAAATAGAATAATTCTTTTTGTCACTAATTTTGAAATACATTTTTCGTCACCAATTGCATAAAATTTTACTTTATGCAACTAGCTACAAAAAGTAAGACGTTTCATAATGTCAATCAGTTTTAAAAAGTGTCACTTTATATGTCAAAATTAGAAAAAGTATATATGTTCATCAAATTTTCATTATTTCGACAAAACATCCAAATTTTTCATTTTCTAAATTATTCTTCGATATTAAAATTTTTCATATATCTAGATGTCTTTCAATGAAACACAACTTTCATTTCAAATACTCCTGATAATTTTTATATTCTATTTTTTTAAAATCAATACTCTGCAAATTTTAACCGATTTTTGGTTGAGACATTTTATATTTGCTACGAATATAAACACCAATGTTAAACTCACTACAGTTTCAAAACGTGGTTGAATCAAAATCTAAGCTCACATCAAAAAATATAGGTACCGAGAGTAAACATGCATTCATTGGTGGAAGTATAAACTTCAGGTTTACCAACACTTCATAGCATATTACAAGTAAATTTCAACAAATGTTTTATTCCAAAAGAGAATGCGGTCGATGGTTCTCTTCAGAGGTAAAAATTCTGAAGCAATAGTTGCTATAAAAAACAGCAATAGGAGGGTAGAAAAAAACATCTTGAACTCACCATTAGGAAGTCCACGTCAACCAAACTGAATAACGGAACTTTATTAAGCAGTTTCATTAAATCCGTTTTGAAGACTATCATCTGTAAGTGCTCAGGGGCCATTTTCTTGAATTGTTTTCTTCCAATTGATCCATCATATTCCCATTGCAATATGAAATGCCGATTAACCTGCTCTTTCAAATCCACAGGAACGTTCGAATGTTCTAGAAATCTGAAAAGAGATTCAAAAACAATCAGAACACAATATTATGCAACTTGTATTTTCATGAACAACTTATAAGACATCAAGAAACAGATATTTCCAATGTTCTTTTGAATATAATTTGAAAAGCAATTCACAAATGATGAAATGTACTTTCACATTTTCAGAACGTAAATTTCATTATTTAGTTTTCCAGAAGTCCTGAATATACCTTATGGTTACTGTAAACAATTTCCTTCGAAACGACCAATAATTAATATTAAAACTTAAAACTCTACTCTACACTAACGTTTGTTACTTAGAAAGTATCCTTATTTTCGAATCGAGTAGAAAGATTTTGATTACTTTTTATACTCTGTTTCAAAAATTGCACAGTCTGACAGTTTATTTTGGAAAAGGGAATGGTAAATTGTTTTTACTTAGCAAAGAAATATGTGTTTTTTATTAAAGCTTGCTCTGAGTATGTCTAAAGAAATTTAATTTTTTGATATAATTGTATCGTTAATTTATTATGTTGTTATTATAATTTTATAGAATTCACGACGGTCTTCGTCGACTGATATAAAAATGTGTTATTAAAACTTTTTCAACCCTCTCATTGCTGGTGAGTGACTTGACATTTGCTTTGTTCTCCACTGTTCATTAAGGATAAATTCAAAAATGTCTATATTTGGTATTAAACTGCCTTGACAGATATAAAAATTTTCAAATCTTTTTTCCGTGTAGGTACTTGTTGTCAATTTTTACTCGGTTCATGTTGTATTTACTTACCTTAGTGACTAAAGTAAGGTTTTATGTGCTACTTTTTATTTAGGGCAGATTTTTTTGTTGGCTTATATCTCATCTACTGCTCTTATATATATATATATATATATATATATATATATATATATATATATATATATATATATATATATATATATATATATATATATATATATATATATATATATATATATATATATATACAGGGTCACTCACGGTGGATGGTAGGTTAGACGTTTACGGAGAACGGGACATGAGATTATTCTGAAAATTTGATTTCATGGGTAATTGATTTTGCTCTATCGATCTAAAATAATAGTGGCGCTGCGGCGTTGCCACTTATACTAAAAAGTGGCAGCAACTATGAAATTTCAAATGAGACACCCTATATATTATTTCATTTTTTGCTTCTCTACCATTTTCCAATTGTTTTTGTATGATACTTCCCTATACCTATCTCCAGAGGTTTTCGAGAAATTAAATGGTTTCCTTATTTTTTTGTGCAAAACATAGCTTCAATTAAATGTTCATTACTAAGGTATTCAGATTCGTAAGACGCTGAAATTTTAGTTGTTGTTTACCAAGTTCCGACGTATTAGGAATATTCTAAGGACTTTGTTCTCCATTATACAGGGTCCTTCAAAATTTGCGATTTTAACGATAAATACAAAAATAGTAAAAAGTGCATTTTTTAAATGTAATACCCTGTATATTATTAAATATCTCGGAAGAAAATTGAAATTTCTTTCAAATGATGTATCATGTTCCTATACCTAAAAAGTCAGGTTTCCGAAATAAAAGCAAGTTTCTATAAAAATCGGATTATTTAGCCATATTTTGTATTTGGTAGCTATGAAATGTCAAGAAAGATGTCATTATGAAAATTTGACAATTAGTCCATCAACAATAAAACGTTCGCGCGTTCATTAACGAAAATTTGATTTGAAAACAATCAAAATGGAAGGCAATAACTATTCTCATGAAGTTTTGATGAAGTTATTTATTGTACATGGTCAATGTGACCAAATCATAGCAAGAACATGCAGAAAATTCAATAAAATGTATACCTATTGACAACCAATAAACGAGAGAAAATTTGTACGTTTATAAAATAATTTTATCACTCATGTTATGTTATTTTACGTAACGCAAATTGTTTTTTATTAGTTTAGTAAATTTCGTTTCGCTTTCAGTATTGACCAATAAGTGATAAAATAATTTTGTAAACATACAAATTTTCTCTCGTTTTTTGAGTGTCAATAGGTTTACATTTCATTGAATTTTCTGCATGTTCTTGCTATTATAATATTATCACATTAACCATGTACAATAAATAACTTCATCAAAACTTCATGAGAATAGTTATAGCCTTCCATTTTGATTGTTTTCAAATCAAATTCTCGTTAATGAACGCGCGAACGTTTTATTGTTGATGGACTAATTGTCAAATTTTCATAATGACATCTTTCTTGACATTTCATAGCTAGCTAATACAAAATATGGCTAAATAATCCGATTTTTATAGAAACTTGCTTTTATTCCGGAAACCTGACTTTTATGGTATAGGAACATGATATATCATTTGAAAGAAATTTCAATTTTCTTTCGAGATATTCAATAATATATAGGGTATTACATTTAAAAAATGCACTTTTTACTATTTTTGTATTTATCGTTAAAATCGCAAATTTTGAAGGACCCTGTATAATGGAGAACAAAGTACTTAGAATATTCCTAATACGTCGGAACTCGGTAAACTACACCTAAAATTTCAGCGTCCTACGAATCTGAATACCTTAGCAATGAACATTTAATTGAAGCTATGTTTTGCACAAAAAAATAAGGAAACCATTTAATTTCTCGAAAACCTCTGGAGATAGGTATAGAGAAGTATCATACAAAAACAATTGGAAAATGGTAGAGAAGCAAAAAATGAAATAATACATTGGGTGTCTCATTTGAAATTTCATAGTTGCTGCTACTTTTTAGTATAAGCGGCAACGTCGCAGCGCCACTATTATTTTAGATCGATAGAGCAAAATAAATTACCCAAGAAACCAAATTTTCAGAATAATGTATTGTTCTCCGTAAACGTCTAACCTACCATCCACCGCGAGTGACCCTGTATATATATATATATATATATTTTTTTTTTTTTCAGGCGAATATTTCGCATGTGTCCCACCATCTACCCTCATAGGTTCTTAAACTCAGTTTCATTACCCAGTAAATATATTATAAATGTAACCGCTGAAACTCATGGGACAGTCACAACATCCACATCTCACCCGGGATTCGAACCCGGTACCGTCTGTGCCCTAGACAATTTCCCAACCATCTGGACCTCAGACGGTCGATAGCTCTTATATATGTCTTGACTAAAGACTTCATTCTCAGTTCTTGAAGAAGTAGGCTAATCTGCAATAGCTTCCACCTATTATATTATATGGATTTATAAGATGATATATTGATAATCAAGATACATCATATTTCCCTAAAACGTCAACCATAAATGAAAATATTGGGATATCGTCTAGTTCACAAATATTATATAACTGTTTTGGTCTTATTGAAACTCGAGAAATCAAAAAATTAAAATTCTACTACACTTCAACCTTCAATTTTCGAGGATAAACGAAGAAGTTAGTAAAAAATTTCATTTTCGATAAATTGAATTTCTTTGTAGATTCAATTAAGTACTGATTTCATTCACCTAGACAAGGGACTTTCATTAAATACTGGCTCATATATTTTGATTTATTTAAAAGTTAGGATATTAAATAAGAAAGCTACTTACTCTGTATAGAAATACTGAACTTCCACAATAATAGAATTCACATTTTATGCAATTTGCAAATTTTTTTCATATATAGGAATATCGATACATAGTGAAAACAGGAAAATGTCTATTATCAATTTATATGAAAGTTATATTCGTCAATAAGAGACATGGTCTTACCTTTGAAGTGAAATTACTCTTTGTACAAATGGCTCAGATTTTGATTTGTGAATATGCAATGTTGCTGCGAGTGAGGCTATCAATAAGGTGCAAATAATCATTCCAATAACGTAAATCATTATTACAAGATACACCTCATTGGGGAAACTATAAGCGATATCACCTGTGCCCAAATGTAACCACATATTTGCAGACATATACAAGGACGTAGGGAAGAAATCTTCATAAAAAGTATAAACGTATTTACCTATTTCCCTCTTCATTAAATTCTGTGAAAATAAGAAAAAATAATTATTTGCCAAAATATTTTTCAATTTTTATTTCCATGCAGTAACACAGTAATATGTTGAACAAATGACATACGTTGAAAGTATCGAAAGATTTTCATATTACAACTATTGATGTTCAATTCCGTGAAATTTGAGGAACACTTTGCGTTGGCACTTGAAATAAATATCTTATGGGTGACCATAGTTGTTTCGCAATATTTATCTAAGTACCAACTTGTCATTTCGCATAAATAGAGACCTAATTTTGCTCAAAGATGGACCATAAACGAGTGCAAAACCTAGTTATTTACAAAAAAGTACATAAATGTTACAAATTCCAATCTTTGTAACAATATCAATCTTGAATCCTCATAATAGGAAATTAATTTAGTGTCAAGTGAAATATTCATTATTTACAATCACTGCAAAATGATTTTTGCGGTGTACGTCGTCGATGACTTTACCTCGAGCTGCACGCAAACTTATATTGTACTGCTAGTAAATTGATATAAGATGGACACAGTTTCAGGTTTCAAAAAGTAGTCGTATTTACAAATAGGCCAAACTACGGAGATTTAGAGTGAGCAATTTGTGTAAAAAGTGTTAGAAGAAATCCAGCTCCGCCATTGTTTGTAATATAGTTCCACATGATATAGCGATATGTTTTTCACTCGACTTTATTATTTATATTTTTGTTATTAAAAATTTTATGCAAACATTTTTTTTATATTTTTGCTTATAAAATGGAAACTATCAAAGTAATCGTGATGGTGTCAATAGACTTATTGTAGAAAATGAAAAGCGAAAAAAATGAGAGGTCCTATGACTCGATCAGACCCTTAGTCTATGGAAAAATCGAAAAAAACCGGCAAAAATGCAGTTTTTTCAAAAATTCTCAACTCGGTTATTTTTTGAGTTGAAGCGTAGATCCTCCGCTTAGTATTATTTATCAGTATAAACTTTATTTGTGCGAAGAGCAGGAACTGTGTGATGCATAGTTTTTGATCTGTGGTCATTTGAATATTTTACTATGCAATTTTCCAGCAGACCTGAATGCGACAGGTTTGGTCCGATTTCAGTTTACAAAAAAGATTTTGAAAGTAGAATTCTCATAGTTCAAAACGTTCTTCTTAGTTTTACATGAAAACGCTGAGAAATATGTTAAAAATAAAGCTGAACATGACGAAAAACGGCCGAGAAATAACCGTCATGTTCAAAATGCCGACGCTTTCGAATGCCATGCTTATCCTTGCCTGCTGCTCTACCCCCACTCTTCAACTACTTTCGCGCGCTCGGCCTGCTCTTCGCACAAATGAAGTTAATATTCATAAACAATACTAACCGGAGAATCTACGCTTCAACTCAAAAAATAACCGAGTTATAAATTTTTGAAAAAACTGCATTTTGGCCGGTTTTTCCCGATTTTTTCTTAGATTAAGGGTCTGATCGAGTCGTCCGACCTCTCATTTTTTTCGCCTTTTCATTTTCTACAAAAAATTTATCGACACCATCACGATTACGCTGATAGTTTCAATTTTATAAGCAAAAAACTAAAAAAAAATTTTTGGATAAAATTGTTAATAACAAAGATATAAATAATAAAGTCGAGTGAAAAACATATCACTATATCATGTGGAACTATTTTACAAACAATGGCAGAGCTGGTTTTCTTCTTACACTTTTTACATGAAAAAGTCTCTGTAGCTTGGCCTAAAACTAGAATATTCATATATTCACAATATAATTACAACTTCAGGAACAAAAATGTAATATATATATATATATATGTATATATATATATATATATATATATATATATATATATATATATATATATATACATTAAAGTACTAGAGATGGTATCGTTCATAGAAAAACTGAGGACTACATACTATCGTATGATTCTTTTGATAAGCATAGTAACTGATATGAAAATGGGGAGCAGCAGGTAGGTCCATTCGAACTTTTCACGTCATTGGTTGACGAATAATGGTACGAGGGCCAATAAAACAAAAGAATAATTCTGTTGATAGGTGCATTTTCTGAATATTTATATAACCAGGTTTCCGTTGTCTTTGTAGGTGTCCAACACTGACCTTTATTCTGAGAAGGGAGCTACTGAACGTGCCCTACATGAATTGGTGGCATTGTCCTTTGATTAACAATCGATCCCTTGTGACAAAGACATAAGACTCTAGGCTCTAATACTCCGTTATAAAATAGGTGATACAATGGAATATACTATAGATAAATATAAAACTGTAAAATATAAAATAGAACGACATTGACTGTAGGATCTAGTACCTCGAAAGAAATTTCATAATAGGACAATAGAAAATACACAAACATAAAAATATAGAATATGAATTAAATCCCTTTTGCCACGCAAAAATGATAAAATACAGGTAAGTTCGCTACTTTTCTCCCGTAAAACATTTAATACCTTCATAATAGGGCACAATGTCGCTTTGATTTGGCTAAAAATATATGGAGCAAACTATACCTGGTTATGATCTGATTTAGAAACGTTTCATCACACGAAATTGTAACCCCCCAAGCATACTCAAAATAAATGAATGCATTGTTACAGAACTCATCTTCTAATTTCTTGCAATGAGCAAAACATACTTACTGAGAAAATATCGTTGTTCATTCATCACGTTAGGAGGCATCCAATAATTAAGTGAGGTTTTTAGTGGGGGAATCGAGAGAAATCTCACTCAATCTCACGGGGGGGAGGGGTGGTCTTGGCAAATATTACGTAATTTTTTTCCCGCAAGAAAAAGTATTAAATTGCGAGAAAACTGGTTTAAATTAAGTAAAAATTCTTTCTTCACTAAAATATGGCTAAATTATACATAATAATATTCATCGAGGCTTTATTAAGCACTGATTGAAGAATTTATTAACTTCAAATAAATAACATTTGTTTGGAAACAATTTTCTCATTTATTGAATATGAACAACTATTCTTCTAACATTATTCGTTAACTATTAATAAATGTTTATTAAAAGTAAATAAATTTTTTTTGAAAACAATATTTCTTTTCCATATACCGTACGATGGAAAGATTATTTATAAAAAATAATGCTATAACCTTTTATAATAAATATACGATGCACTAATAATTTTCACTGAAAAAAAATTCTGTATGGCTTATTATAACAATTATTTTTTCATTAATTTTATTTTCTCCACATTTCAATGAAATATTACGAATTTACTTGAACTACTCTTCTTGTGGTGCCGTACCCGGTATAGGGTGTAGGCGACCTCTCTACAACTATTCGTGCTGTGCGTGATACAGTGATACACGAATAGAAGGGACCTAGAGTTTTACGACGGTTCCGAACGTCTTTACAGAGAGGCTTTACTAGGCAGAATACTGCTCGGTGGTTTGCCATTGACTTCCAAGAGGTGGCTCCGCATAAATTCGTTGGTTCGGCCGGGATTCGATCCAGCGACCTTCTGTTCAGTAGCCCAACGCACTGACCACCGAACTACGAAGCCACTAATACAATGTTTTATTGAAGTTATGGCGAAATAAAAAGTGTTGAAGTAGTATTCACACTTCATACATGGGTCTCAGTTGATTGAATTAGAGTGAATGTTTTTGAACTAATACAATGTTTTATTGAAGTTATGGCGGAATAAAAAGTGTTAAAGTATTATTCACACTTCATACATGAGTCTCAGTTGATTGAATTAGAGTGAATGTTTTTTTTACAAATTTTAGTAGTTCCCATTTAGGTATTTTATTGTTGAATCTCTATGTGATTCTGTGCTACGTCATTAAAAGTATTAAATACTAGTCTTAAATAGAACAAATTATAAGAAAATGGTTTCTTTAAATAAATCTAATAGAATCGGGCACGGATTCAGTCATTTACATAATAAATACGCATTTAAAAATATCTCACGTGAAATTCGAGGAGGAGGGAGGGGATCGAGCAAAATCTCACGACATCTTGACATCATTGATTTCAATAAACTCTCACTTAATATAAAAAAAACAAAATACATAGCATTCTCTATTACAAATTATAACAGACCCAGTTACCATAATCTGGAATTTGAGACCTCGACTGAACTTATAGCAGAATGTGATCATATCAGGTATTTAGGTGTTACCATCGACAAATGTCTTAGATGGGATCAGCATGTTCTTGAGCTGGTGAAAAAAATCCGTAGGCTTATATACAAAATGTACCATATCCGTGCTATTCTAAATAAAGAACAACTGTTGATTATATACAGAGCTCTTGTAGAATCAATTGTAAGATATGGCATACTGGTATGGGGTGGAATATATGACAACATATTACATCAACTAAATGTAGTTCAAAATTACATACTAAATGTTATGTTCAGTAGAGATAGGTACTTTCCAACTGTTTTTTTGTATGATGAAAATATTTTGAATGTCAGATGTCTTTATTTCCTTACAGTTTCAAAATTCTACTATAAAAATGGTCATAATCTCCAGCAAATATCTCATTCTCATGACACTAGAGCAAGATGCAATATGGAGGTGGTAGTGCCACTGTTCAAAAAAGACTCATCTCATCGATTTGTTGTATATATTGCACCGAAAGTTTTTAATTTGCTGCCTCTAGAAATAAGAACATTTGGCACTGAAAGGGGTTTCAACAAAAAGTGTAAAAAGTATATCTGTTCAAACTATGATAAGTTTGAAGCATTGCTGTGAAGTGGGTTGGAGTTTTTGTTTGTTGTTTTTGTGATTTGTGGGTGTAGAAATAATGAGTGGTCATTTGATGTTAGGTTTATTTTTCTCTGTTTCCTATATACAGATATAATTGGACATATATATGTTAGCCGAAATTTGCACATACATGTGTTGTACACTTAGGTGCAATTAACAAAATTATGAAACTTTACATTTGTATTCTGCTGAGATTTGTATAATTTATGTGCAAAATAAATAAATAAATAAATAAAAATCTCACCAAGTGGGAGGGGGATTGAGAAAACGCCAAAATTATCTCACGTAATTAATGGATGCTCCCTTATTTCTGACATTCTTCATGTTTCATCAAGTGAATTACTGAATATCATTTTCTCAGTATATATTAGTCCGGGAGACCACTGTCCGAAAGTCTACGTCATAAAACATCCAGATCATTCATGGTTTATTTGAAAGGATTTATACCAAAGAATATTAAACCGTTGGTCTGCTTAAGCTCATCCTGGAGGGTCATAGTTATTGAACGGAATTTATTTGGCAAAAACTGGTACGTCACCTACGTCACAAAACATCCGGCTGAAATTTGAACACATTATAGAAAAATATCAGTTATTTGAAATTGTCTTGGTCTGCCAAGATTCACCCTGGCGGAAGTACTCGGCAGACCACCCTAAATCGGTTACAACTACTGTCAAATTGATTGGTCTCAGTCAAGCCAGATCATAGATTGACAAGAAAGAATGTATGATAAATTCTCGGAACATTCCATTACCGCTGCTTGTCAGTATATAAGCTGTAAATCGCGAAAGAGTGAATTTTTTTGTTTTATGTTGACTGTGATTTGTTTTGAAAAAAGCATATAAAGGTTACTCTTTGGATGTGCCTGGCTTACCACCACTAATCAAGTATTTCAATGGCGTGTCGGCAAGAAATTTGCTATGATGAAGTTACCTATATATTATGCTGCATAGCATTTATGGATTTATAGATGGTTTGACACATGAACATACCACGTACAATACACCATGAGAAAAATATGCATTTTCTGAAATTAGACAACCAACACTCAAGAATTGGCCTTGTGATTTGTTAATCGTAATGGTGAATGCTAGACCAATAGGAAATTGAATTCGTTTAAACTCAAAGGGCATATCGGTCGGGATAATCGGATTCCTCAGGATGAGAACGTTTTCACCTCAGAATATTCCTTAGAGTGCGTCATGTGAATAACATTGATCATCAGTTTTCTTATCACCAAACGCGTTCCATTGTATATGTTAGATTGGTTTAGATTCCGAATCATGATGACTACCGAGCCAACCTCAAGTTGTAAATTGTGTGGTGGTAAACCAGGCACATCCAAAGAGTAACCTTTATATGCTTTTTTCAAAACAAATCACAGTCAACATAAAACAAAACAATTCTCTCTTTCGCGATTTACAGCTTATATACTGACAATTTCCGAGAATTTATCATACATTCTTTCTTGTCAATCTTTGATCTGGCTTGACTGAGACCAATCAATTTGACAGTAGTTGTCACCGCTTTAGGGTGGTCTGCCGAGCACTTCCGCCAGGGTGAAGCTTGGCAGACCAAGACAATTTTAAATAACTGATATTTATCTATAATGTGTATAAATTTCAGTCGGATGTTTTGTGACGTAGGTGACGTACCAGTTTTTGCCAAATAAATTACGTTCATTAACTATGACGCGCCAGGATGAGCTTAGGCAGACCAACGGTTTAATATTCTTTGGTATAATATATCCTTTCATTATTATGAATGAACTGGATGTTTTATGACGTAGACTTTTCGACAGTGGGCTCCCGGACTATATGAGAGTATTGCGTTTGAGTTATTATTTTTCGAAAGTGAAATATACTTACTTTGTACCAAGAATCTTCTTTACATATAACAGTAAAACAGGAATGCATATACATAACACAACCAAAGAAATATGTGAAAATGATCAAATAAATCACAGTAGATGCTATGCTGTAGACCTATAACAAATTATCAGAAAAAAAATAGTTTATATACAACATCTTGAATACGAGGGATCCCAAGGAAAGTTAATTTGTGTAGTCAACAAAGAGAATCAGTCATACAAGTATCGACATTTAACAGTGCATCAAACAAATTTTATTACGTTTAATGTCTGTGCATGGTGAGTACAAGTTGACGGGAAAAATTTCAACAAGTTGGATATTTCTTGATTAATTTTCAACGGTAATATTTTTACTTAAATTAATATTTAGATATTAGATAATAGAATATAACTGAATACTTAATGCAGATTATACTGAAATTCTCATTATACGCTTCAAGGTATACTTATTTATTCAAAAATAATAATAATCAAATAATCATGATATGGAGTTTATTTAAACCATAGTAAGATACAATAAACTCTGTTAACTTTTAAGTCATTGACACGATGAACATCAATTAAGTAGGCATAGGCACTAGTACTAGGTATATATATATATATATATATATATATATATATATATATATATATATATATATATATATATATATATATATATATGAAAAGATATGTATTGTTATATATAAATGGGAGTGTGTTATGGTTAGGTATACAGACTGTATCCCTACATTCTTTGACAAATTCAAGTGCCAATTAAATATGGGTTGATGAGCTTAGAATATCTTCAATGTCTTCTCTTAGCCCTTGTCGACTTTGAACATCTTCATAGTGTGGGTAGCGAGATAACAGCTGGTCCACTGTTACGGGTATTGTGGCAGTATTAGCATTTCGGTTTTTCTCTTGAGAATATTAGATAGCTGTAGGTTAACATGATATGATTTATTCTTAGTGTTCTCCTAAATATTTCATCTTGTCTGATCAGAATAATTCCTGTTGGTTTGTCGATCTTTGGTTGAATTACTTTTAGCTTAGTGGTCATTTTGTCATTGTGTCAGACACTCTTGATTGGATTTATGTGTTATGGTAGTTCTTATGAAAGTGTAGAGCGGAATTTTTGTCATACGAAGATTGGAGGATTGTGCCAGCTTTGCAGATTGGTCTACTGCTTGATTTCCTGAAATTCCTACATGAGATGGAATCCAAATTATGGTGACTTAAATGTCTTTGCTGGTTTTAAAATTCTGATATCTATCTTGGACTTTTCATACGGGTGGATTCCTTGAATAAATTTTGCCAATGGATTGAATATGGGATATAGAGTCTGTGATAGTACAATTTTGTTGCCTTCTGCTATAGAGGTGAAGAGACATTGCGAATAACTCGCTATTGTGAATTGTGTTAATGATCGAACGTGCAACCTCTTGTTCATCTTCAGAGGCACGTGTATGGTGTATAGTTCTTCATCGAACATTTAATTGTTGAACAAGGTGATTTTTGTTTATCGTATTTGGGATTATGTTGATTATGGTTGCGTAGAGTCTAAGAGGCATTTTCTAGATACGTCATAGAAGTTGTAGAGGATTGATCTATTGATCCTGCATACTGATAGATAAGTTGTGAGATCAACAGCAATGTTATTGGGTTTATATTAACTGGCAATTTTCATGTTTTAATCAGATGGTGGTTCGGGATAGCAGACACTTTGGACGTATATAAGATGTTGTCGGCGAAGTTTGAGAGAGATTTTTTTGTGCTTCTACTTTTGGTCTCATTATATATATATATATATATATATATATATATATAAATATATATATATATATATATATATATATATATATATATATATATATATATATATATATAAATAGATATATATATATATATAGATAAATTAAAATTGATTAATATTAAAAACAAATCACAGTGACAATTTTTCTAAAAAAGAAGTCAATATTTCTTATTACATAGTGTTAAGATAGTGATAGGTTATTACTTTGAATATACATCAATAACTACTTCAGTCCCTCATACCGAAAGCAATAAATTTCGTAGATTGAATAAATTATCATCAATACTCACAACATTTCGCTGACTATATTTCGTAGAGGCTAATATACTTCTACATCGTAACAACCGGAGCACATTAACTCCCAGCAAAAGTTCGGAAATTCTATCATGTAATAGAGGCTCTAATGTAGAAAAGGTGACTTCTAATATATATGAAAGTGGTAGCACTGATATAATATACACATAGAAACTAACACATTTGATTCGATATGCGATTATCTCTCTGAAGGTTTTCAAAACGCGATCCTGAAAAACAAAATCGTCATGGCACAAAGCTATGCTTTTACTATATTTAGTTTACCTTAAACACTACTGTCGAACAAGTCAATACAAGAGCATCAATAAAGCTAACTGTATTAGACCAAATCAATAAGCTAACGGTGATGTCATCCAAACTTCTCAAAAAGATGATTTCGTAGGAAAGGAATATTATGGCAAGAAAGTGAACCACTAAAACTAGGTACTCCCAATGTTTTATCTGAAAATAATATTGATTAATTCCAATGAAATATTTTTTCTCGTAGCTGAAGGTTATTCTATATAGAAGGTGTTTCGTAATTCAATGCCTTGGAGGATTCTAAGAAAAATTCTTCATGTGAACATAGGTCCACAACCTCTTTATTTCAGAGATACAGTGCCGAAATTCAACGAAAAATCAATTTTTCCCAATCTCTACAAAACCGCTTTGTATTATATTTTCAATTTTGATACATGTAAGAGTACAATAGCTTCATATGCGTTCCCGTCAGCAAGCCCATATAAGAAATTTATGTCAGTCGGTGTTTGTAAAATTTGCCATATTATTTTGAATGAACAAGTTTTTATAATTTAAGGCTCATTTTCATGGTGATAGTACTTTCATGACAGTGCTCTCATGACAGCCAACTCACTAGTGGTCTCATCAAAGTTTGATGTCTACACGTAAAAGATTATTGATTATTTTTTTCGTATGATTTTCAACCAATCAAAACGATGAATTTAGTTAAGTTACCTTGTATAATTTCGATTATACCTGATTATACATAGAGTAACTAATAGGAAACTAACAGGACCGTCAAATTTTGACGTTTAGCAATAGTTCTTCAAAAATGTGTCGATTCAGAGATTTTTACTTAATTTACTCAATAAGTAATCGTATCAAATCAATGCGTACTTCAAAATAAATACGGTTATACATCTCAAACTTCCTGCATAATTACAAATCGTGTCAGTTTGACTGAATAATCTAATAATAATAAAATATTTGAACTGTCAAACTGACACTCTTTGTAATTATGCAACAAGTTATCGATGTATAACCTGATTATTTTGAAGTACTTATACTACAGATTATATAACTCATGTATGAATAAGCCAATAGAATCCGTGAATTTTGCATAACTACTGCGTATTTATAGGTGAATATACCCTTGAGGATATAATCGTTTTGGTGTATCGCCTCGTGTCAAAATATGAATATTTTCATATTGACGATATTTTGGCGTTTGTCAAAAAAAAATTAATACTACTATTTTTTATTCGTTTTATAATCGTAACGAATACCACTGAAGCAAACGAATATAATCAATTATACTGACCTCGTCACTCGACGTATTTTCTTAAAACACCACTCGAGCTGCGCTCTCGTGGATATTTCGCAAAATACGTCGCGTGAGTCGGAAGTATAATCGATTATTTTCGATGCTCTTGTGATATTATAACTGATTATATAACTCATGTATGAATAAGCCAATAGAATCCGTGAATTTTGCATAACTACTGCGCAATAATAATAGACCGTGAGCTAGCGCACATGAATTTGGAGTCATCGATAAATGTCTGGCATTTAGAGGTATGAAAAGTGTGATTCAGTTGATGAAAATAAGGCTGGTTTGAAGGGCCGACCCGTGTTCGAAAATTTGGAAAATTAGTTTCCTTTTGCATAAATGAATTAATTTTTCACTGATCTCAAAGTGTCTGGCATTTGATACAGAAATAGGCATCAATAAGTAACACCCAATTTTCAAATGCCAGACGGTTTCAAATAGTCGAAAAGGTGATTCATAGGGGTGAAGTTGCAGAACGAAGAACAAAAATTCATCGTTTTCTTTTTGTCTGGCAATCGAAACAATGAAAATTATCGTCATGAAAATGATGAAAAAAAATTGCCAGACGGTTTCCAGTGTTCGGAGTCGAGTTTTTTGTGGAAAATTATGTGAAAATTTTTCACATTTTTCAGTGATCACTATTTGTCTGGTATTTTGAATACTTAAAATTGATACACACATTTCGCATCACAAAAAATTTGCCAGACAAATTGGCAAATGGAAAAATGGTGCCAGACGAAAGAAAATTCGTAAAAAAAAAATTGAAATTTCATTGATTTATTTTTGTCTGGCAATTTGTATTTCAATTAGAAATACAACTACAAACATAATATACAAATTCCAGGCAAGTTGAGCTCTTCGAAAATGTATAAATTAATTGAAAAGATATAGCAAAAATAATGAAAAATTTCATTTTTTTGTCTAATTTACATCACGTATTTAGGCCCGTCATTTACAATTTTTTATGGAGTAGTATATTTATACCTTGCTTGAAATGCCAGCCTGGTTGGGTTGTTCGAGAATTAAAAAAAAAAACCAATTAAATAATTGTAACAAATTTTTGAAAATTTCGGTGCATTTTTTTGGTCTGGCGACTTGTTTCTCAAAGAAAAATAACTTTAAAACTTGAATTAAAATTGTCAGATAAGTTGGGCTGTTCGAAAGTATATAAATGAATAAAAAAAGTTTTGAAAAAATCTAATTTCTCATTTATTTTCGCCTTTTTCCCTATATTATAAGCTGTTAGTACTCGGGAAACGTACTTACTACTTACTATTTCCGACCTAAAAAATCAAAAAATGAAAAAATACATGAATAAAAGTTTTTAATAAATCTAGTAAATCCTGAATGAATAGTTTTGCGTTGCAATGTCGATCTATTTTATATTGTTATGTACCGGGTGGCCAGATAAGAATGCAAAGAGCTGTATCTTGTAAACTATTCGTGGTAGAGACTTGCGGTAAAAAACATTATAACAAAAGTGGCCAACAGAAAATCCTAGAAATTATTTTCAGGTTTCCAAGATGGCCGCCAGGGAGCGTAACCGCCATCTAAAACTTTTAAAGTGATTTTTCTCTGAAATACTCCTCGTAAACGTATCACAAAAATATATGCGTTTTCAAGTTGAGCTTCATTCCAGTAACTTTCGTTCGACACTTTTTGACGTATCTATTGAAATTATGTGGTGGGGAGTGAATCGATGCTTTTTTAAATAAACAGCTTCTGAATGACTGAACTGATTTTAACAAAGTTGGTCTGGTTGGGACAAGCATTTATTGTTTTCTCAAACTTATCATATCCCTGATATGTCAAGTTTTCAGTGATACCGCTAGACCGCGTTTTTTGATATAATAACAGAAAATTTCCAATTTCTCTGAAAAATTAAATGCAAGGACCTGATTTTTTTTCCACAAAAATGTACTGTTATGACACCAAAAAGGGATAGTGAAAACAGTATCTCGATATCTTATTCCCAGACCAAAATATCGAAGAAACAAAATTTACTTATCATGAAATTCTGGGAACACTCCATTACACCGTTATTTATTTTCATTTATTTGACCTGTTTCAAGAATCAATGATGAAATTACATAATTTCATGATTTTGGAATAATTGTGTTCTTCGTTCAAAAAATTTAAACAAAAACGTGTAGGGGTATAATAAGCTATGAATATAATGTGCAAGTGCAAGGTAGTCAGAATATGGGAGGAAAAATAAAAGCCTGAAATAAAAAACAACAAATATAAATAAAAAAATAATAGTGAAATGACAATTTCAATTTAAGTTGTGAGTGTATTTTCAGTTATAAGTTATTTTTTAAAAGCACTTTTTTATTTTAAATTCATGTTTCGAAAAATATTCTTCTGCCATATTATATTTCTTAACTCGAATATGATTTAAAATGTGAATTTTTTAAATTTAAAGAGATTTTTCTTATTTCTCAGATTTCATTGGCAAATTACTTCCGTTGACAGCATCAAATTCGGGAAACTTTAGGACAAGAATAGTATCTCGAGTAGCAATAGCTCATAATATAAGGAAAAAGTCGAAAACAAAAGAGAAATCAAATTCAACAAAAAAAATTCTGAAATTTTTAATCATTTTTTTTACCAATATTTAATTAAATTTTTCATTAATTTTCGAACAAGCCAATTAGTCTGGCATTTCAACCTAAGGTATAAAAATATATTTTCAATCGAAATGCAAAATGCCAGACAAAACTGAATCGTTTGAATTAGAAAAAAAACATGTTTTCATTAATTTTTATTATTTAATTATTTAATTAATTATTTATACGCTTTCGAACAGCTCAACTTGTCTGGCATTTATAAATTGTGTTTTTAGGCTTATTTCTGATTCAAATACAGAATGCCAGACAAAAATAAATCAATGAAATTTTTATGAATCATTCAACAACTTTTTTATAGATTTATAAATTTTCGAACCGGCCAATTTGTCTGGCGTTGAAAAATTAATAACATTTCATGATACCGCAAACACAATGGCCCTCTTATTTTGTACATTAAGATCATTGAAAAATGTAAGAAATTTTCACATAATTTTCCACAGAAAAACTCGACTCCGAACACTGGAAACCGTCTGGCAATTGTTTTTCATCATTTTGATGACGATAATTTTCATTTTTTCGATTGCCAGACAAAAAGAAAACGATGAATTTTTGTTCTTCGTTCTGCAACTTCACCCCTATGAATCACCCTTTCGACTATTTGAAACCGTCTGGCATTTGAAAATTGGGAGTTACTTATTGATGTCTATTTCTGTATCAAATGCCAGACACTTTGAGATCA
The DNA here is from genome assembly GCA_030704885.1 of Cynegetis impunctata. Lineage (NCBI taxonomy): Eukaryota > Metazoa > Arthropoda > Insecta > Coleoptera > Coccinellidae > Cynegetis > Cynegetis impunctata. The sequence continues at coordinate 312,189 of JARQZK010002892.1, forward strand.
GTGAAAAATTAATTTATTTATGCAAAAGGAAATTAATTTTCCAAATTTTCGAACACGGGTCGGCCCTTCAAACCAGCCCTATTTTCATCAACTGAATCACACTTTTCATACCTCTAAATGCCAGACATTTATCTATGACTCCAAATTCATGTGCGCTAGCTCACGGTCTATAAGTAAATATATCCTTGACGACGTGATATAATCGTTTTGGTGTTTCGCCTCTTGTCAAAATATGAATGTTTTCATATTGACGATGTTTTGACGTTTGTCAAAAAAAATTAATATTTTTTAATCGTTATATAATCTTAACGAATAATCGTAACGTATTCGAGCTGCGCTCTCGTGATGTTTCGCAAAATACGTCTCGTGACTCGGAAGTATAATCGATTATTTTCGATGTTCTTGTGATATTATAACTGATAATAGCAATAACTGGTAACATGGCGGACACTGAGCTATTTGCTGCTGTTGTTGGTGGAGTTATTTCAAAAAATATAGGAACGACAGAAAAGCTAAGAAAATATGGATGAGAAAGTGGAACCTAAGAAGAAATAAGCTTTGCGCTTCACAAACACTAATGAAGAAAAACGAATAGCATATTTTTGTTGCTTATGAAATTCTATGAATTTTGATATAAGTAGGTCATTCCTCCTAATTCTCTATTAAAAAACGTAATTTTAAAGTTTGAACTTCAAGTTTACAATTAAATATATTTCAATAAAATTCAAACTATCGTTATGTCGAGCTGTTTCACTTCAATCTATAAAATATACCCTTAATTAATAAAATTCATTAATTGGAATGTTCTACTTGAACCAGAAATATATAATCAAATTCAGGTATTCTCATATTATTGAAACATGTCATATAATCATACAAGTTCTATTCTCCCACTCTATCTAATTTTATTATATTATCCTAAGTTTACTTTCAAGTACTTACTCTGATTTTTTACTTCAAACTTGTTGTATTCATTAATTCACTAAATTCTATATGAACTTTACTAAAGAACTATATGTCCTCGCATATTTATGCATTTGTATACCTATATAGACTTTCATTATAATATTAAACTACAAAATAGCATAATGGATTGATGAACTCATATTCCTCATTCAATTTTATTTTGCAATATGAAATCTTTAATTCATCTTTTTTGTTCTATAGATATAATATATATTTCGTGAAGTAGATAATTCAAGTAAACTTGATTAACATATATTATTAAATTGATGTCATATTTCTGATTTCTGTCTTAATGTTTTCCAATCTGACACTGTATTATAAATAAATAAAGAATATTATTACATATGATTTTGTTGTTTGATTCTATGAGCTTTAAACATTGATTTTCATTTATATTCATTAATAGACTAATTTCAAAATAATCAATTTTTAAGACTCTTCTATTCCTAAAAAGGGATCTTCTTGTAATTATTGTTAATTTTAGTTCTTCTTGTAGTTATTGTTATCTTTAGTTTAGGTCTCATGTACTTTTGGTGGGTTTAATTAATACTTCAACATTCACATCAACATTTTCAACGAATTATCATTCAAGTTAGATTTGTGATACTTAATCTTCAACGTGGATTCTCAAAAAAATTGTTTAATATATAAAAAAATTACTTCTGAAATAATTGAAATTCCAGCTGAGCAAAATATAAAGGCAGGTATAAATTTATCATTGTTTCAGTTCAAAGAAAAATTAAATAAATTTGGTGTCAGATTCTATACCATGGAATTAATTATTCCTTTATTACTATCCTCTCTATAGTTATTGGTATCCTCCCTATATTCACTGTTATTAAAATTACGTCTTTCTCGGCACGAATTTCATCATATAGATTCATTGTGTCTCAATAATCAGATAGAGACGAAATAATGTAATTACGGAATGTAATTAATTTGATTCAAATTTCTGAGAAAGAAGTTCTTTTCAAAATTACAGTTATAATTTTGTAATATTGTAGGGAAGTAAATAACATAGTTACAATATACTGTTTGGTTTTTATATCTGAACAAATTGGGTACATTCCATCTGATTTTTGAGTTTTTGTTTTCTGTTTTTAAGTTCGAAAGTGTTATTTCGGTATAGAAATTGAAAAATGATATATATGAATAACTTATTGATAGACACATTTTTCGCCTACATAGTTTCGAAAAAACCATTAACACATTCTACTCACCAAAGAACTAGTCGAGTCTAGAATGAAAGGAAAATCATCAGTTAAACAAATTACTGGAGTTTCCACATTCGAATCTTCTTCGGATAGTTGATAGAGGGGCAATAACTGCGAGTAAAATTTGGATATTTTCTTTGGCTCCCCCCCCAGTGAAGAAAGTTCACTTAATCCTTTCTTTATCCCATCTGAAATAAACCAAAATGCTTTTAATGATAGTTGATTTAAAATCAATTCGAATTACTTGGTTGTCTAATATTGTTTTTTGTGGCTATCACTTACCTAATAATAATTTGATGATACTTCTCACGGGGTAATTTTGAAAATGAATTGAGGAAAAATTCTAAATTAAATTTATAAATTTCAATGTCTCCTAAAAAAGATTTATTTGCTAAACTCTATTTCTCAAATCAGAGCTAATTCTCTTGAACCAAAATTCGGAATTTCAGTATTTAGATAAAATTTCCATACTCTGTGATTTTGTCTATTGAATTTCTGAATCCTTCACTGAAAGTACTACTATCGACTATTATTGTTCTTTTATTATTTTATTGAATGAAATATAATTTTTTTTCTGTTTACTGGTGAAAGATTTGACAGGATTTTTGAGAGATATTTCAATGAAACATTTATAATGTTATGTAAAAAATATTTAATGAAAAAATGTGTCGATACTTCAAAATTATGAAAAGTGTTCACATGAAAATCAAATTTTTCACTTTTTTACAATAAATGCTGCTTCACAGATGAAGTAATTCAAAATGATAAGAATAGATGCAATAAGTTTTTTTCTAGGACGACGAAATATAAGAGCTAATTTGAAAATAAGTTTGAAACAGATACATTAAATGTTTTTTCCTCAATTCAAAGAGTATGAAGTGTTTTACTCAAATATGGCCTTGACTGCAGTTATAAGACAGCAAAAATTCTCATTATTTAAAAAGACTAGAAGAACTATATCACTTCGCCAAGAGATTGTTCATACGTAATACAGTAACCAAGGTTGAGATACGGAGAGGAAGAAGTTAAAAACAAAGGGATGAAATAGTAGGACAATTTATGATGAAAAATTTGAGGATTATGAATCCTGAAATCTAGTACTGTCATATTTTCAAACCAATTGCTCAGACATATTTCGTGTACATTTAGGATATTCGTTTGATTATATAACTCTTGTGTGAATTCACCTCGTGTCAAAATGTAAATGTTTTTATACTGACGATTTTTTGACGTCTGTCAAAAAAAACTTAACAATCAAGTTAAGTTTAATTTTCCAATAAGCAGAGCTTTGATTATAGTTCTGGCGGTGTTTTTCATTTATTATATAATGATAACGAATACCAACGAGAGCAAATGAAAATGAACGATATACTGGCCTCTTCAGTTATTAAAACATCACTCGAATTGCGCTCTCGTGATGTTTCGCAAAATACTTCTCTTCACTCGGAAGTATAATCTGTTATTTTTTGTGCTATTAAAAGTTTTGTCAGAGTCTCGGAGTTTATGTTTGTTCTACTGGGCATCAAATCGACCAGCAATACACCGTTTTTATCCTAAAAGAAAGTGAATATAACCTTGCAAACCGATTTTTCTTGTTTGAACTTGTGAATGCGTGTCGCCATAATTATTTCGATTGCTCTTTCGTCTCTAGAGTGTGATAATGGGCACATGTTTCATATCCTGTGAGATTATTGAATAGACGAATTCTTTTCCTTCTTCTTCGGAGCTGGAGAGAAACTTTTGGGCACACTGAACGTGCTTCACTTTGTGTTCAAAGGTGAGCATTTTTGGGGTTCATCTGGCTGATAATTTTTGATATTGCAGGTTATTCGCCAAAATTGAGTGTAAAGAGTCCCAGCTGCGTACTTCTGAAGTTTCTCGGCCAGCTCTTCGAGGAATTAACCTGCGATGTTTCACCACAAGCATCTCAGCTTTCTGTATTGTTTCGTCCGTGTACTACGGCTTGCAGCTTCGCTCCTCATCCTGGACATTTAGACGGCCAGCAGAAAATTCTCCACACCATTTTCTAACGTTTTTTATATCTATACACTTTCTACAACAAAACTTAATGACAGACCGTAACTCACACTTGGCGGGAGCAACAACTGGAACCTCCATATCGAACGCCTGCTACGTTGTTACTTAAGATTGTAATTACGGTTCCAAGGTCGCCTTTTTTGGGGTTTCGCTTGAATCTCGGAAACTATGTATCCTAACAAAATGAATAAAAAGAAGGAAGAAGAGGTGAGCAAGACACCAGCCCCTGAAGCTGTAGGAAACACATCCAGTGAAGCCGCATCGACTGGGAGTATGGACCAGGAAATCACGGCGACTCCCAGCGAAGAAGAACTAATGCTGCAGGACGATGAGGAGACAAGCACTCCAACACTCCATTAGCAATAGCTACCCCAGTAAAAAATGCCCATGTGAACACTCATCACGCTAAGGGGGCATCAGCCGCCTTATCAAGGGTGTTTTCCAGGGCAAACTTCGGAGTAGTGTTGATCCAAGAACCTTGGGTCAACATGGGGCAGATCAGAGGACTGCCGAATAGAGAAGGTAAGGTAATCTGGGATGTCAGATGTGACAACCCCAGAGCTTGCATTCTGATCAGAAACGATATTAATTATATCTGTCTTCCAGAATTTATGACGAGGGACCTAGTGCCGGTTCGGGCCAAGATCCGCAGAGGGCACTCACTCCTCGACATAGTAGTAGCCTCAGGATCATTTGCTGCAGATGGGCAAGCACCACCAGAGGAAGTACAGAGGCTATCTGACTACTGCAGCAATATCAATCTGCCCCTCCTGCTAGGCTGCGATGCAAACGCGCACAACACCATCTGGGCCAGCACGGACACCAATCAAAGAGGTGAGCAACTACTAGAATTTATACTCGCGGCTAACCTTAACGTACTTAATGTGGGATGTGTCCCCACTTTTGTAACTAGGGCTAGACAAGAAGTATTAGATTTAACTCTCGGCAGTCCGAGCATTAGTAGAATGGTAAGGAACTAGAGGGTTTCAGACAAACCATCTCTCTCCGACCATAGAATCATTATGTTCAACGTGGAGGGCTTGCAACACAAACATTCTTCACTATAAATCCTAGAAACACAGATTGGGAAAAATACACCACCAATCTAAAATGTAACCTAGAACAGATCAAGTTCGATAGCAACAGTCACATCGAATTTGAGCAGACCCTAGAGGAAGTTAATAGGGCAATCATGGATACATATGAATCCAGCTGCCCGATAAAAGAAAATAAATCACACAGTAGCACCATTAGGTGGAACAACCACCTGTCAAATCTAAGATCCGAAATCCGCCGGCTATTCGACAAGGCAAAGCGGCACGGAGACTGGCAGGGATACACCGAAAGGCTGACAGAATATAATGAAGAAATAAGGAAATCCAAAAGGAACAGCTTCAGAAGCTTCTGCGAGACAATCACATCAAGCCCCGCAGCAGTCAGAATGCACAAAACCATTGCAAGAGGCAGAGAGCAAGGACCAATGTCACTCAGAAGAACAAATGGTAGCTACACAGAGCATGAAGAGCAACGAGCTCTCATCTTACTGGAGACGCACTTCCCAGGTAGCATACCATTTGAACCCGAAAGATCACTGGAAGAACCAGGCAGGGCCAAACGAGAAGACTGGGAAGTAGCAAAAAACATAGGCACCCATAGGCTGAAATGGGCAATTAACTCCTTCCAACCATTCAAGTCACCTGGCATTGACGGCATATTTCCGGCCCTTTTGCAAAAAGGGCAGACGGAATTACTGCCGTTCATTATTAAAGCAGCCAGATTTAGTCTGGCGCTCGGGCACATACCGAGCACCTGGAGGAGAGCACGGGTAACTTTCATTCCCAAAGCAGGAAGGGAGGACCCCACCCTCTCGAAGTCATTCAGACCAATCTGTCTCACATCCTTCCTACTGAAGACACTGGAGAAGATGGTAGATAACAACATAAGAACCAAGATCCTGGAGACGGTGCCATTGCACCCTTGGCAGCATTCAAACAGATTGGGCAGATCAACGGAAACCGCTTTTTACTTGCTTACCGAAAACATCTAGAGATCACTTGAGTATAAAGAAATGGTCATATGCGCCTTTTAGACATAGAGGGGGCATTCGACAACACCTCTCACGAAGCAATAAAAAGGGCCCTAATGAACAAGGGAGTGGACAGAACCACATCCAGATGGATGTGCCCAGTGCTGGCTACAAGAACGGCTAAAACGAAGATGGGCGAGAACACCTCTCGGATCAGTATAAACAGGGATGCCCACAAGGAGGGGTACTTTCACCTCTGATGTGGAGTCTTGTAGTGGACGAATTACTCGGAACACTGACCGAGAACGGAGTCACTTGCCTCGGCTATGCTGACGACATAGTCATCGTGGCCAAAGGTAAAGTCGAAGGAACCCTCTGCGACCTCATAGAAACCAGAAGTTGGTGCATCTTGGTGGAATTGAGAATTAACGCATCAAACACCACAGTGGTACCCTTCACAAGAAGAACAAAGCTTCAGCATTTAAGCATTATTCGTCTCGACGGAGCAGACTTAGAATGGCAGCAAGTTGTGAAGTATCTAGGTCTCCCCCTACACTCAAAACTACTCTGGAACATGCACGTAGAAAGGATCGTTAACAAGGCGATATCATCACTGATGGTGTGCAGGGACATCGCAGGAAAAACGTGGGGCTGAAACCCATCAATACTGCGATGGATATACACCATGATAGTGAGACCTATGATTACCTACGGAGCAGTAGTGTGGCACGGCAGAACCGAACTCACCACAACAAAGAAAACCTTGGAGTGCTAAGACTAGCATGTCTTTGTATAACAGGAGCAATGAGATCGACTCCAACAGCAGCACTAAAGGTTATTCTGGACCTCACTCCTCTCCACATCATGGAGAGGAGAACTGCTTGGGAAGCAAACCTCAAGTTGGCTGAAGTCGGACTCAAAGGTGCTGCATACGGTGCAAGGGACTCAACTATTACCGGAAGTGCACACCTTGCTGACCTCCCAACTGACAAAATTACCAGGAAATTTAGTTTCGAGAAATTATTTCGAACGGAACTAAATACCAAGAGGGAATGGAGCATAGTATCCATTCGAGCACTGTAGAAGAATACCATAATATGGTATACGGACGGGTCAAGAACTCCCGAACAAACTGGATCAGGAGTCGTTGGGCCTCGTACCAAATACTCTGAACCCATAGGCCAGTTCTCCAGTATTTTTCAAGCGTAAATCCACGCCATAGAAAGGTGCATTCAGTTCAACCTCGACAGGAAATACCAGAGCAAAGAAATTGCGATCCTCTCCATTAGCCAAGCAGCCATCAAAGCGTTGAACACTTATAACATCAACTCAGAGATGGTTTGTGAATGCCTAGACAAACTTAACGATCTGGGCAGGAAAAACAAAGTGATCCTTCTCTGGGTGCCTGGGCACATCGGAGTGAAGGGTAATGAACAAGCAGAGACCCTGGCACGAAAAGGTGCGTCAACGCCACTAATCGGGCCAGAGCCTTTCTGCGGACTTGGAAAATCTTACTTTCAAAAAGAACTCAATAAAGCTGAAGAAGCAATGAGAGCAACATACTAGCAAAGACTTCCAGGGCTGAGTCAGGCCAAAGATGAAGAGAAATGAGCAGTACGATTTTGAATTTAGTTGTCAAAAATGCGGTCTTTCCATTTTTTCATCAAACACTTCGAACACGTGAATTGTTTGACAAAAGCATCAAACAAAGCCATAGATTATCAAATAATTTGACAAACACCTAAAATTTGACAAACAAGTTTGATCGTTTACAGGGCGCTTAAAGACAATCACAGGATTTCTTACATGGCATTGTAGACTCGAAGAACACCTAAGAAAGCTAGGTTTAGAGGGGGACAGCACCTGCAGATTCTGCAAGGAACGTCCAGAAACACCCCACCATATACTGATGGAGTGCTATGCTGTGAAGCGTGAAATACTGAACATACTGGGATCATACCAGCTGACTGTAGAAGAAATACCACGAATAGACCCCCTTAAAATCCTCAAATTCCTGACGGTATTGAGGCTTGAAGGGCTGCTGTGAAACGAGAACACATCGAGAAGCAGAAGAAGATGGGGCACAATAGATCTAATAAGGTCGCAGCGCATCGGTCACCATCCACACCTACCAATACCAATAATCTAGCAAAATGAGCTACTCTCGGAAGTTTGTAATTTTGAAATAAAGCATTTTTTCCCCAAATTTTTTGCTTTTTTTTGACTGGATAATTCTTTTACTATGAACCGAAAAAATAAATGCCGACTAGAAGGTTGTAAAAAATCAAATCCTCTTCAATAATATAAGTTACTTTACTCTTTTATATATTTTCTTTCAAATGTTAAAACCTATTCGAACAGACTTACGCGCTGGCTACGTATTTCACCAAAAATATAACAGGATTACACCAAAACTATTATATCACGTCGTCAAGGGTATATTCACGTATCAATACGCAGTAGCTATGCAAAATTCTCAGATTCTATTGGCTTATTCACACATGAGTAATATAATCACATATATTCTTTCTGTACGTATATAATATTCCATAGATCTCATTATTTGTGAAGGCAAACCAAAAGTTCATAATATTGTAAGGTTTTAATTTTGTTGTCTATTGTGTGACTATCAATTACACTTTCAATTTTTACCTTTCATTTAAGATACCTACCACAGAGAGATAACTATGACTTTGGCATACGTGCATACACTTAATATTCATAGATATTGGAAAAAGTCGTATACTTAACTTAACTAATTAAAAAAGATTTTTATTCGAATTAGTACTTCATAATAATAATAATGGCTATTTTCTCTATAATTCAATGCTATACTATATTAAGAATTGAAAAAATTTTAAGAGAATTTTTACAAACTGCAGACGTAGACCTAGTTGTAGGTTTCATGTACCTTCGAAAATAATTTAATAACAAAGATATAGGTCATACATTCAATATTTCCATTTTGCTCAATTCATTTCGCAATATTGCAAAGTGTATATATTCTGATTACATGTTTTGAATAAAAATGAATTAAAATTTTCGAAAATTTCATTTTCAAGTGAAACCAAAATTTTATTTAACATGATGGATTTAGTTATGCATCACAAATTTCACCATTTATTTGATTTCATATTAGAAGTATTACGAGTAATATAGAAGAATTTAATTTTCAGAATATACATGATATAATAAGATATCGCAAAATGAAGGTGTTCATTTATAAGAATGACAATTTAGTGGAGTGTGAGTTAGAAAAACGGAATTATAGAACTTCGGGTGACAAACGCAATTATTACTACTGGTATTATGGCTTGGAGGGCTTTTGAGTAGTAGTATTCATTGAATCTCGTTAGGCACCGTGTTTCTGAAAAGATGTAAGACCTAATTCAACTGTATTTGTAAGCCCGTGCCCAAATATAACATTTTATGGTTTTCCCGGAAATGGTGACAGTTTCGTTTGAATAAATCTTCAGTAGGTTCTCCTTATATTTTGTTGAACATAACAATTGTTTCACCAAACATAGTGGCTTTCTCAAATGGATAAGTATAACATAACTAAACTCTAGAATAAAGTATAAAATTTAAAATAAAAACACTTGGCTTATATTTCACAATATAAAAAATATTTAGATACTGTATTTAGCAGTAACGAAAAGTCGACATGTTTCGAGTTATGAACTCATTATCAAGACTGACTACAGGAGAGTATTGCATCGTAATTTATAAAACAGACAAAAGCAAAGGTGATACCTGAAAATCAATTTGTTCGTTTACAAGGGGTAATTGACTATTATGGGCGGAACTTATTTCGAGAATTTCAAGAAGGTCAAGGCGTTTACCCTTGTTACCTGAATGTAACAATTTGGTTTTGTTGAAATCCAGGAAGTGATTGAATTTTATACAATGTTCAGAGAAGCCAGTGGTATTTTTGTTTTGTAAAATTGACTTTTTATGTTCTTCAACACGAATTTTTATATTCCTTCCTGTCTGTCCAATATAGAAAGCAGGACATTCGTCGCAAAATATTTTGTAAATACCACTGTTTTCTCCGATGTTAGATTTTTCTTCATTATTGACCAAGAATGACTTCAAATTTCTTTTATTTGTACAAATTGATTTAACGTTATTTTTCGATAGTCAGTTACAAATTTTGCTACTCAAATTAGGCACATAATTTATTGGGAAGTATTTTTGTTCTTCATCAATAGTTTGCGTGGGGTATATTGAATGCAACAGATACTTTATTCGTTTTTTCCCAATGAGCTTGTCGATAAGACTTTCATTGTAACCGTTATTGATGGCTAATAATTTAATTCAGTTTGAAAATTTGTTTCCGATAATGGAATCGTGAACAACCTATGTATGAACGAATGAAAAAAAACTGAGTTTTATTTTAATGTGTTGGTTACTGTCGCTGTGAATTAAAGTATCTGTGAAGGTTGGTTTTCTATAAATGTTGAAAGTAAGAGAATTCAAATTCCTAGCAATCTGAACGTCTAAGAAATTCAAGGTACCGTTTTCGTTTTCTACTTCTTTTGTAAATTGAATCGAGTTGTAGAAAGTATTTATATATTTAAGGAAATTATCTAACTGCCTATCTGTACCGGTCCAAATACAAAAAATATCATCTACATAACGCCTCCATAATAAAACGTTAGTAATTAAATTATAATTAAAATTTTCAATTCTGATATTAAATTTATATTGTGAAACATGAGCCAAATGTTTTTATTTTAAAGTTTATACTTTATTATTTATGATGTTTCACCAAGTGATGTGCGAGAATTCAATCTCAGTTATTATAACTAAACTCTTCCAGTTGTCAAAGTTGTCAGCTTTATTGACTGTTAACTCTAATGAAATTGTATTAGTAGAAGTTATGGAAGATAGAACATTGGTCGAAATATGAATTATAGATTATTGGTACCTATGCAGAACGTGAGCCCATAACAATAGCAGGGGTGTATTTTGATTTCTATGCGTTCATTTTCATTCCAATGCTTTTATAGTATATAATACCGTCGAGATATATGAAAATGGTAAAGCTGACTTTATACATACACAGCAAAAAATAAATTTCTTCCATATCGATTTCATCTGGATGCTGAGAAGTGCAAATTATTGAATTCAAGCATAGGATCTGCTACCTTACCTTTTTTCATCTGCTGCCTTTTCATCAGATGATCCTTCAGACACTTAATTGGAATTAGATCGTCTTGATCCTTATTGTCTCTTTCTAACATATTATTCACATTCAGTGCAGTTTGTTTCCTCATAGTTCTTATTCTATAAAGGATCCTCTCTCTCAAATATGAAAAAGCAATTGGATAATTCGAAATATTTCTAGTGAAATTCACTCTGTCGATAAGTTTTACTTCTGTATACACTGCAGCTCTAACCGTGGCGTTTGATGGCAAGCTCAAAAAAAGACACGCTTCACCTACAAAAATCAAATTGAAGAAGTTTCAGTGGCAGTGATTTATAATTTTTGTTGATTAAAATAATTATTTTATTGATTTCATTATTCATGGATTGAAAAAATGAAATTATGACATAAAATAGAAGAAGTACCATAATAAATTAAATATTTGGTACATTAAAATGGAATATGTATTCAATATTAATTCAGAAATAATTTGCTAGATTATCTGTTAACTTTTTTGAACATCAAATAGAGAGAAATTTCTAGAAGAAAAATATTTCTTTCCCTTCAATTCAGATCACTCACCCAACACTGTACCGCCCTGAAAAGCAAGAATGGGACTCTCGTCGTCTTCATCCGAAAGGATTTCTAGTATACCTTTAATTATAATCACTAAGTTAGTTTTAACCACCCCTTGGTGATAGAGAATGTCTCCAGGTAACAAAAATTCATGCTTCATGAATACAGATATCGTTCGCAAGTAAAATTCCTTCAAGTCGTAGAGTAGAAGGGAACGATTCAAATGGACACAATTCAAATCATACATGATTTCCATTTGAAGTGGATTTGGAAGACTATAAAAATGTGCAGCACTTTTCACTCCATCTTTTTTCTGCCACAAAATGCTAAAGTATTCCTTTATATTCCTCATAACTTCTTTGCTAGCATTGACATCCTGAAGGTATAGTTTGATACACTCGATCTGGAATCAAACGTAATCATGAAATTTAGCATGCTTAAGGAAATGTGTTATTTTAACTCAGAGAAAATTATTGTCAATTTCATATATTTTGGAATTATAAGGCCAGTACTTCATGTAAATTAATAAACATATCAAAATAATGGTTAATAGAAATAATAAACACGTTCATTAGATAATACGGATGACGCACGTTTCGGTGCAATTTCACATTGTTCAGATTGTGAAGTTGCACCGAAACGTCTGTCATGGGTATTATCTAATAAACGTATTAATTGTTTTCATCTAGCATTATTTCAATATAAATACATATATATATATATATATATATATATATATATATATATATATATATATATATATATATATATATATATATATATATATATATATATATATATATATTATATATATATATATATATATATATATATATATATATATATATATATTTTATATATATATATAAATATAAATATATATATATATATATATATATATATATATATATATATATATATATATATATATATATATGGATCATATTAAAACAATGGCTAAAAATAACAATTTACACTTTTATTATAAGAAATAACGCATGACGCACGTTTCGGTGGAACTTCACCTTCTTCAGATGCTAATGGCAAACTAACTATCCATAGTTAGTTTGCCATTAGCATCTGAAGAAGGTGAAGTTCCACCGAAACGTGCGTCATGCGTTATTTCTTATAATAAAAGTGTAAATTGTTATTTTTAGCCATTGTTCTAATATGTTTATTAATTTACACCAAGTATCGGCCCAATCAATCCAAAATATATGGATCAATTCATGTATAATATACTAGATGACCATGGTCAATTTCATATACTTAGCACACAAAGGAAACTAGGAAAATTCTTCAATAATTCAAAATTATGCTGTGTTGTGTTTGAAACTTTCTGGTAGGTCAATGAAACACTGCTGAAATGAAACCTGCAAGCTGAATAGAGCTTCTCTAGTCCTATTACATTTCTGAACCCGAACTGAGTTCAGTCAATATAGTTTCGTTGGTAAATTATTTTCAAAAAAACCTTCAGAAGATGACTGATAGTGCAGTACTCACTGCAATACTTGGCAGTAACTTTTTTTGGTAGAGTAATAAGAGTGGATGTTAAACATGTTTGTAGTATTTTGCGGGTTACGTAAATGCGGTTAAATATACCGGTAATCCATTCGATTCCATCATCGTCAAAAAGTTTCTTAAATTCAGCCTGAAACTTGTCGAGGCATGGTGGCTCATGATCTCGCATTAATGAAATCATTTTACCTATCTCTTCCACTGTAAACACATCAGCGAAAGCAAGAGGAGAATTTATACAACTCGCCAATATTCTTGAAACGCGTCATCTAAACCTGCAGATTAAAGTTTGATTACTCCGATGCTATGTGTTTCAAGTTATGCTGTATTCGGTGGAATCCTGAACCTTAACTGATAAAAGACTCGAGGCCATTGAAATGGCTATAGTACGTATAGCCAACAACAGTCCTGGAAAAATTCCATGAAGAAACTAAGAGTCTGAAAAGGAATAACCAGAGATACAACATGCTTGAATCAGTACTTCAAGGCAATGTAGTTGGAAAAAGAGGGCCAGGAAGAAGACAGATCTCCTAGATTGAAAACTAAAACTATGAATAAGCACTTGGTTTGATACAACGACAACTATTTTCTTTCGGGCCGTAGTAAGCAAAGGTAAGTTCGCCAACATAGCTAAAATTCGGTATCGGACGGGCACGTTGAAAAGAAGAATAATAAGACGAGAAGTGATTGTTAGTACATTTCAATGAACTAAGCAATTTATAGAGGCCTTCATCTCTTTGGTGATACCTATTACTCAATGTTGAAGGTAGAATTTCCAATTATGCGAAATATCGATATTGAGTAACATACCTAGTTGAGTACGTTGAAGTGGAATATTAATAGGAAATTCTCATAGAAATAAGTAAAAACCTTGGCAGTTGTACATGAACTCTTGTACGCAACGCGCGCGGTATTATATTCAAAAAAGCACTAGTTCAGTAATAAATATCTTTATGTCATTTAAAAAATTCATGACTTGACAGTTCTAGATAAAAATTATTTAAAATAATTGTTGTTCAATGAGCAACTTCTTACTACATAAATGTCGTCTCTCAGAGAAAAAAATAATTCGAGTTACTCGGTCTAAGAAACAAAACAACGAATTTTTGTTTTTTAATTTGAGTTTAAAACAAAAAAATGATTTATGGAGTTCAGTACATCCAATGCAGACAGTTTTTTCTCAAGAAGAGTCCAATAATTAGTCCAAGCTCAATATGGATAGGCAGAAAAGGCTTTTTTGTGGGCATAAAAATTTGGCATCGTTTACGTTTGAAACACCTGGTTCGAAACAGATCCTATGAAGCCAAAATTTCTCACTGTAATGTTTACTGCTCAACTGTTCTATAGGCGAAAAACCTGAATATTCTGTGAAGCCTCTTTGAGGCCATATACCTTTCACTTTTGAATCCCCATAAATTATCCCGCTGAAATTGTTTAATATCAACGCGATTTATTATAGTTTTCAACTGAATAAGAAAAAAATTAATGTTATTTTTTTCCATTATGAGCAAAACTGATTTAGGCTGAATTTCGATGAATTTGGGAAAATACATTGATTATAACATCAATATCACAACAGACACAAACCAATACTATCATTTTATAAAAACTTGAAAACATGACAATCCGTTTCAGTGGGAATCCTTCTTATTTAACAGTTTTCATTATTGAAGTTAGAATCAAGAAGTTCCGAGTTTTGTTCTGACAATTCCAGGTCTCGTACCAAATAATTTAATGCATTCTGAGTTATGAAGTATTATGAATCATAGATAGTTGATACAAATTTTGGGGTTCACAATGGTGTTCTCAGGGACAGTGAATCATATTCTGATTAAGAATTTGAATCACTGGAAAATATTTTGTATTATCTGGTTCTCGACTATAAGGAAGTGATAGACCGAGAGATACTGGAAGGATTTGTGAAGTCATTTCTTACGGTATGACGCTTTTAGGGGAATTCATCAGAGTTGGGCGTCGATGAGTCGACTTTTATTGTTGACCTCGACACGTCGACAATACGTCGACTATGTAATAAACGTCGACAATGTCAACAATGTCGGTCGCAGATTTAAAGTTAGGTTTATGCTGTTATTTCTATGAATATTTTTAGTCCCTTTTCGTCTATCCAGTCTCGACAACAAGGGCATAGAAAAATGGAATAAATATAACACTAGATCAGGTTAATCAAGCCTTTAGTATTTTGGAAGGATGGCCCAGATGGAGTGCCCAGTCTTAGGCTTAGGCAGCTTGGCAGCAAGTTACTCAAAATTCCTTCATCTTCTCGCAACTTGAGCGATTATTCTCAAACTGGGGATATATTCACACACCTCTCCGAAATAGACTGTCATTCGAACATTTGTTGGTACACTTATATTTTACTCTACAGAGTGACATTACTGAAGAAAAGTTTGATCCTGATTCAGCGTTCAATTTTCCCAGTGACACGGAAGACTAAGAAATATTTTATTTTATCTGCATAGCTGTAAATATTTATCTCTTTATTTTATCAAATGTTCGTTCTAAAGTTAATTAAAATGACATTTTACTTCAATGTAGCTATAGTTTTTGTGCTAAAGCAGCTGTCAACATTGTCGACGTTGACTTAGTAAGTCGACATCACTTAGTAAGTCGACATCGGCACCACAGTTGACGCGTCAACAATTATTAATTATCGACATGACATTCTCGAGGTCGCTCAAGCCTGGAGTTCATATACGTAATAAATTGAAGGAAAATGACGTTTTTACCGATGGTGCGCGAGTCGCAATTGCAGAATAATTAATTGCATTTGCTCGAAAATCCGAAGGTGTCAAACAATTCCTTTCACAAAATTTCTTCAATTTATCGGTATTCTAAAAACAATAAATCCGACGCTCGCTATATGCCATACTTCTCCGGTGGGTGTTTAGGCCCGCCATACTTTTTTGAAAATGTTTTTTTTTCAATTTTTTGAAATTTATTTACATTATTTACATATTTTACAGGCTGAATTTTCTTAAAGAATTGTTTTTTATTAATATTGTGCGAAAATCACCACGCCATACCATTCCGACGGTCCAAAATACCCGCCATACCCCCTCAAAGATGTAATTTTTTTTAATTCGAAAAACTATTTCTTTTACATTGAAATTTGGTCTAGTAGTTGTTTTTATGATTAGAAACATAATTATTGTTATAATGCTATACCTGTAAAGTGGGTAATATACGTACAATTTAATTAAATAATTGTAAAATTCCATGCAACATTTCAACAATATCTTACAGTGTGGCACCAATTTTGGAGTTCACCATAAGTATGGGATGAATTTTCCTGATTCATACTTTTTAAGAACTTTTTGAAAATTTAAATGCCATACTGTAAAAAATTGTTTCATTTATTTTTTTACATCGCAGCGTGCTTATCACTGTCCTTCTTGCCAAAGTCACAGTATGGCGTATTTTTTTCAACTTATAATCGTATTGGGACAATCTGATTTCTTTTATGCCATACTGTAAAAAATAATTTTACGGCTTCTATAGGCGTGTTTTAAAAACGGTTATCATTTTTCAAGTACGGCACCAATGGCGAATATAATTTTGTCTCACTGTATCATAAACTGACCACGATTTAACTGCCATACTGAAAGAAATAGTTTTTCGAATTTTATAAAATTACATGTTTGAGGGGGTATGGCGGGTATTTTGGACCGTCGGAATGGTATGGCGTGATGATTTTTGTACAAGATTGATAAAAAACAATTTTAAAAGAAAAACAGCCTATAAGAAATAAATTTCGAGAAAATAAAAAAAAAAACATTTTCATGAAAGTATGGCGGGCCTAAACACCCACCGGAGAAGTTTGGCATATAGCGAGCGTCGGATTTTTTTTTGTTGAAATACCGATAAATTGAAGAAATTTTGTGATAGAAATTGTTTGACACCTCCGGATTTTCGAGCAATTTCAATTGATTATTCTGCAATTGCGACCCGCGCACCACCGATAAGAACGTCATTTTCCCTCAATTTATTACGTATATGAACTCCCCTAAAAGCGCCATACTGTAAGAAATAACTTCTCACAAATCCTCTCAATATCTCTCGCTCTATGAAGCAAAATACAATTTGTATACTGAATTTAATCCCTTTTTTTCATTAAATCCTGATGAAACAAAAGTGTGATCACTTTATGACCAGTAGATTCTCTGCTCACATAGAATTTTTCTTGCGAAATATAAAAGGAAAGCTTTGCTAGTTTCCTTAGATGAAGATATAGCTTGTGATTTTCATATGAATCAGAATTTGTACGATAGATTTTTGCAAATTCGTTGACTAAAACTAGCCATTTTATATGTAATCGACTCAAACACTTGACTACTGTAGAAAACAATAAAACTAACCGCAAAGATTAGTAGAACACTAAATTAGTACTATCGTATTTGTCAATTTCTACATTATCTAATCCAATGTCATCACCGATGCTCTAAAAAATCTTCAATATAAAGAGAAAAATTTACTTGAAAGTTAAAGTAGGCTTTTCCTATGAGGAAGTGTTTCAATAAGTACGAAGTAATAAAACTCACAAGATATTTTTCACTAGTGTTACAGAAGTCATCTCAACCTGTGAATAAGTTTGTCGCAAAACATATTATGCTCTGTTGTTGAATCCTGTTTGAAAATTTAAAAAAAAACTCGTTCAATTTACGAGCAGCCATCAGTTAAGGCCGGCCGCACATTTACTAAAATTGGATCCGATTGTCTGAAACGACTGTCGGATCAGGGCATCTGATGCTCCAATGCCTATACTTTTATATGATCATATCGCACACCTACGATCCGATATCGAATCGGACGTCCGACTCAGATGCACGAGCAGTGCGTCCTACCAATCGGAACGACTAAAAATCTGATCCGACTACCGGAAGGCAAGCCGTGCATTGTTTTTGCATAGTCTACCACAAATATACGAATATTTCTGTCAGGTTTTGACAGGGAGTATAGAAAAAGAAATTGTCAAACCATGTGGGATACTGGCGGGCCTAAGAATACTTTTCACCCGATCATTTCAGTTCCCCTTTCCAATCGAACTGTCAATTCATGAATGCAAACATTTATAGGAAAACTGAAACGCAGTGGGGGAACTGATGATATAGCAGACCTATATCTTCCTTTTTCGTTCTCATTTCAGTCCGTTAAAAGCACGTTGACATTCATTTGATTGATGATTATATCAAATCATGTGAAAATGAACAAGAAGTGACAACTGAGAACCAAATTGTCATGTATTAGAGATTGCAGTCATATTTAATTATGACAAAATTAACTAGAATGAACTGAACAAATACATTAATGAATTGTGGATAAATGAAAATGGATGAACTGAGAATTCGACTAAAACAGGGACGGAAATGGGAACTGAAATTATCGTGTCATATGCATGCAGCATTTTTGAAGACCAGATAATTTTCGAATGTTTCACATGAAACAAGAGTTGTACTAATCTAAAATATTTAACTCATTTGAAATTAGAGAATAGACCCATGGTACAGAAATGATCGTGAACTATTGATTGACTAATTTGAAAATAAATTTTACTTATAATGACTCAAACAAAGTCTTATAGGAAGTATTACCTTGTGAATGTAATTTGCTTCGTTACGTCTAATGTTTACCATAATTTCGAAAATGGTATATAGTACACATATCCTGAAAGCTATATATCCAATCATCATCAGCAAGGTGAAACAAAGATATTCATTCAAATGTTTTGCCGTGAAAAATCCAGTACCTATGTTCAACGTATACTCCAAAGACATAAAAATGCTCAGAATGTACCAATCGAATGTTTCTGCATTTTCATAGTACTTATATTCCTTCACTACGGTTTCGGACCACTTTCCCTTAAACCATTCGTTTCCATCATCGACATGCTCTTCTTTTACCCCTGATGGCGTACATCTTAAATGATGACAACTCATCTCGTAAATAAGGCATGTTTCTAGATGAAATATCACTGATGTGAAAATCACAAATACCAAAACGGTTTCCTGCCAGCGTTTTTCTAGAACTTCCTTGAGATTCTGCAAAAAAATATAACTGAAGCTATAATATATTTTTTCATCAAATTGTTGAACTCAATGAGAGTTCTAAAAGATGAGAATATCGCAAATGTCAAAATTTCTCTGAAATTATTAATCGTTCCACTAAATGAATCTCCAATTATTACACATAATTCTCTGTTTTGGATTCTAGGAGTGAGAAATAGTATATTTCCTAACTAGTGCGCAAAGTAAGTCTTGTTCACACGCTGGCTGCAGTTGTCGTTCGGGCAGCAGTCGAGTGCGAACAAGACACTTTTCGCAAGAGTTAGAAACAGTATTTTTTCCACTAGTTTTTTCTGGGCATGTACTCATTAGATGTATAATTGACATAAATCAATAACTCAATAATTGATTTATTAAATTATTATTAGTTTGACACTGACGCTCAATGTCATAGAAACGTTTTTACTGGTGTATAAATTGTTAATGGTAGGAATTTTGTTTATCAAAATTCAAACCTTGTCAGAACTAGTGCGCAAAGTTACGCCTTGTTTGCAGTAGTGCGAAAAGTTAAAATTTGCTCGTCCAACTGCGTTCGCAAAGTACCTATTTTGCGAATGCTCGCAGAAAAAGTCTTTTTGGCCTATCATTAGGATTTTTGGTTCTGACAACTAAAGCAATACAATATGACAGGATTTCAAATTTGATTATTTGGAAAAATATTATAAATAATATTTTGCATATGTGAGCCTACTTTCAATCAGAGGTTAATCGAGAAATCATTGCATTTGTATTAATGGGGCCGTTCCTTGATAACACAAGTAGGTATGTAAAATATAGAGGTTGACGTAAGCTGTTAAAGAAAAATACTTTTTAATAAAGGTCATTTGATTGATGAAAATTATCAAATATACTTTTAGGAGATATCTCCCAACTTCGAGAACTTTATCCTATAACGTTGCTGATAATAATACCTTGTGGGTACCTAAGTAAATAAAAAAATTGATATATATTTTCCATAAAATTTGCAGATTTTTTCTTTAATAAATACCACATTCTAATTGCCCCATCTTCAATAGATTATGAGCGCAAAAAAATTGTGTTAAGTGTCAGAAGCTTATCATTCTAATTGCCCCATCTTCAATAGATTATGAGCGCAAAAAAATTGTGTTAAGTGTCAGAAGCTTATTACAGTTTAGTAGAGAATAATAAAAACTGAAGCAGAAAAACGGCTGCTTTTGATGCTTATCGAGTTCAAATAGAACTTGTTGAAGCTATGTGTCCTTACATCGAGAACTTCGATCTTATCAGATCTTATCAGTACTGTACGAAAAGAAGAAAAATGTGGAATTTATTCTTGTTCCCAATTTAGACTAATAACAACTACATATACAGCAATGTGAATAATGTAATTCAGTTTCAACGGTTTTTATTCGATATTATATTCTCCTGTTTCGTGTATAGTTATTAACGTAACAAGGCCAATATGTATCAAATAACGGATGAGCTTGGATATTGTATATAACTAACCGAATCCGTTATTTGCGTATTTGATAAAATTATCTTCAATTAATCATAAATTATTAATTTTTTTATGAAGAGTTGCTTCTGATATTGATAGATTTTGTAGTCAATAAATATTTTGAGAAATAGAAACTATTTCGAATAGGAAAATACACCTATAGCTCATACTAATACTCACCGAAAAGTAGATGCCCAAGTACCTCAAACGAATGTAGGTTATCCATCTCATATAAACAGCAACTGTTGAATCTCCTAATATAGCAATCACAATTAATTCCTGGGGAAGTAAGGATACTATATCCAGCATATATGATAATTTGCTTACTCGAACTATCAATACTTTTGTTCTCAACTGTTTCCAAAAGAGGTGTAAGGATAATAATATCAGATTGAAACAGTATAAAGAATCACATAATATGTATATCGGAATGAATATTTGAATATATGATCTTCTAATGAAAAAACAGGTCGTTCCAAAGAAGAAGTTAATCAGGCTCGACAGTGCGATTACATTCTGTAATAAGAAATCGATTGTAATGAAATATAACAGATCACTTTTCATTATTTATAAAACAGCTGTAATATTTTGGGTAAAAAATATTATTCACCACTCTAATTCTAATTTAATGATTTAAAGAAAGGTATTCAAGCATGAATATTTCTTTTTATCAATCACATTTTAAATAAACATCTTACTGAACAAAATAGAGAAATAAAATGAGTGTATATTTTTCATATATTACGATATATATATATATATATATATATATATATATATATATATATATATATATATATATATACAAAAAGATAACATAAACAGTATGATATCGAAATTGAATAAAATACCGAAGAATGAATGAAAGCAAAATTGCACATTCTCATATCATATGGAAGAGAGATTTCTGAATTAGAAAAGAAATAAATTCTTGCAGGAAGACATTGGCCAGGAAAATTAATAGTCTAACCTCATGAATCGGATGTTTAATAACTGCTAAAACAATGTAAACCTTCGTTGAGAATCTATATGATCCGGAAGAATGGATAGCTTAGAAGTTATTTTAATGACGTTGATTAAATATATATATATATATATATATATATATATATATATATATATATATATATATATATATATATATAAATATATATATATATATATATATATATATATATATGAATATAAATATA
The DNA here is from genome assembly GCA_030704885.1 of Cynegetis impunctata. Classification (NCBI taxonomy): domain Eukaryota; kingdom Metazoa; phylum Arthropoda; class Insecta; order Coleoptera; family Coccinellidae; genus Cynegetis; species Cynegetis impunctata. The sequence continues at coordinate 334,407 of JARQZK010002892.1, forward strand.
TATATATATATATATATATATATATATATATATATAAACAGGGTTATTCAAATTCGAGTTTATGCATGGAAATTCCGATAACGGTATATATATATAAAAAAAATTTGACCTAGCTTCATTAGTTCTGGAGTTATACAGGAAAAATCAAAAATATCGAAATTCTTCTTGTGCCTATATTTTCTTATTTCAGGAATTGCTTCTAAACAAATTGTAACTTTGCCATTGCATTTTTTTGTAGGCTATCCAAATATTTGAATGAAAATTATATACAGGGTATCGTATCGTATAATTTGTGCCACTCTCAACTTTTAATTTCCAAATACGGACCTGCATATTTTTATTGCATTTTTTTGAATGCCAAGGGTCGTGTTTCATATTTTCGTAGTATTTTTATCTGAAATACAGAGTGTTTTGGAAATGTTGAACTACTACCAGTAAAATTTCAACATTTGTTTTGAATTTCAGATGTAATTTAAAAAAATATCATAGAATAAGGTATAGAATGACTCGTATCATTTCGATATTCACTTTATAATTCAGATAAAAATAGAACGCCAATATGAAACATGACTCTTGACATTTGAAAAAATTCAATAAAGAATACAGGTTCCTATTTGAAAATTAAAAGTTGAGGGCGGCCCATTGTGTACGATACCCTGTATATACACTTTATTAAGATATTTGGAAAGGCTGCAAAAAGTTGTTATGGAAAAGTGCCAAAATTAAAAAAAATTCTCCGTCAAATAAAAAGATATAGGAAAAAGAAGAATTTCGTAATTTTTCTTGTATAACTCCAGAACTAAAGAAACTAGGTATTATTTTTTTTTATCTCGACGGGCCTACAGTTCAACGCCGGTTCCGAACGGCCTTGTAAACAAAGAACATTACCCAACAATTTATCTTTATAAATAGAACCACTAAATTCCTGACATACATAACAACCAAGAGCAAGGTGGGACTGGAACCCACATCCTCGGCTTACAAGCGGTATACCTTACCGCTGGTCTACCGAGGCCTCTCATGTATTATTTTGTTTATTCATATAATTAACTTGTGAAATATACTACTTTGCTCCTGTTCAACCAACCCTCTATCCTTCACCGTTATCGAAATCCCCATGCATAGACTCGAATATGAATAGCCCTGTATATATATATATATATATATATATATATATATATATATATATATATATATATATATATATATATAATTATATATATATATATATATATAAATTATATAAATAAATATATATAAATATATATATATATATATATATATATATATATATATATATATATATATATATATATATATATATATATATATATATATATAATTATATATATATATATATATATATAGATATATATATATATATATATATATATATATATATATATATATATATATATATATATATATATATATATATATATATATATATATATATATATGTATATATTGAGAGAGAGTTTACCAATATGAAACAAACAGGTGAACTGCACCCTTATTCTAATATTTAAGTTGAAATCAAATATTTTAATTCAGTTTTGAATCTCTTCTGAACGCAATAAAATAACATACTGCTAAGAATAAGAGTTGTATCTGCAACTTTTGGCAATTTTGAGATTTTCTGGTATTTCACATCATATTAAAGTTTTACATCTATTTGTTAGATCAAAATGTCGTAAAACATTCATTACTGTCCAATAAACTATATTATTTCTTTGTCGTTTGTGAAATTATGCACACTTTGTTAAGCAAAATTGTCCAAACTGCATATTTTTAGGTATATATGTCGTATTTGCAGTTCAAATACGCAAATGAATCTAATATAGCGTACATGCGACATATTTACTTAACAATGAAGCAGATACGGCAAATTGATTTAACACCGGCTTAATTTAACCTCAAAAATCCATTTGTTTGCTTTTGTTCGGACAGTCCACTTTTGGCTAAGTCCATTTTTCATTGAAATTGTATTTGATATGGATTTCTATACCAAATTATATCCCCGACCGTTTGGTGTTGAAAGGAATTAAGCCCCATTCTAGGAAGCACTAATAATACGTACGTACAGAAAGTTGAAAGGTACTAAGTCGCGGACTTAGTTCCATTCAACTCTGAACAGGAGGTTGAAGATGAATAATTTGTCGTTTTTTTGCTTCATAAGTAGATACTTGTTTATCATTTGGTATGTTTGTAAGAATTATTGTTCGTTTCTATGTGTTATTTCTCCAATAAATTATATTAGTTTAATCATAACTACTTAATTATGTTTTACTGATTGTTGAATGGAACTTAGTCCTTCCTTTAAAAAAATAATAAAAAATACAAAAATTGGAAATAATAATAATTTTTCTATAGATAAATGATTCCTTACCCATTTACTTTTATTACGCTGACTGCATGTATCGATGAAATGAAATAAATAACTTTTAAACATATTTTTTCAATTTACTCAAAACTTTCATTTTTGGACTTAGTATCCTTTCAACAATCACCGATTCAATTTTTTCAACTAGGAAGACAAAAGTTCTCAGTATAAATTAAGCAGAATAAATCCTCGGCCATATTTATACAATATGGTGCAGGTTGATTTTGAAAGAGGAAATCAGTCATTGTCGTACAAATACAAATTTGATGAACAAGAGGCTATATTCTATATTATCAAATTTTTTAGTAGCAAAGCACCAAAAGAATGGTTTGGAAAAACCTAAATGCAAGACCGACTATCGCGGCATAAGTCAAAATAGGAAGAACACTCTTATAAACCGACTTCGTGGAATTATTCCCATTACCAGAATGAACTTTAGGAATAATTTACCAGTTTCCGAAAATCCTATAACTGAAGATGAATTAATTATTAATAAAAATCAAAATTTCAGTTGGCATAATATTGTTCTGTATTTATTGGATACAGATAATGTTTTTTAGTTGTTTTTCAGTTACGTAAAACGTTGTTTAAGTTGAACAGTTATAAGTTACAGCTCAACGTCTCATGAGCATTAAATATATTTTTTTGTAAAATCATTTATATGAAATAATTGAAGTTATAATATACATTTTAAACTTTGTTGAGTGTAGTTTTTCTATAGAGATGGTCACTTACGATTTGTTAAATTAATCATCATTACTATTTTAGTTGCTGATTGTTAGGCAAATTTGTCGTAACTAACAAAAACATGTTTTATACTCTTAATTTGTAAAAAACAAGTTTGTATTTGAATTGTACGTCAAAAAATGTATACATTAAGGTTATTACAATTTGAAGGATATTAGGATGGCAGAAAGACAAGAGGTTTTTTCTTATTTTCTCAGAATATTCAAATTTGGAGATACGACTCTTATGCTTAACAGGGCAGCATAAGTACCTTATGTTATTAAAAACTTAATTATCAAAAACTTAACCTGAACTGTTTCCTTCAGGTACTCTAATACTTAAAATATGATATAATCTGTACGTAGCTACTGTTAAATCAATATGCATTTTAAACACTTTCATAGGTGATATTTTTATCTTTCAAGAGATTAACAATTTTATGCCTGATCCGACCGGAATCTTTTGCGATTATCCAAAAACAGCAAAGAAACTGAAAACAAGAAATAATATCAAAATCTATGCCGAACAACATGGCTAATGTCAGCATCCACTTTGCGCTCATCAGCTCTGGGACTCTAACGCCCATAACATATATACTAAACCTAACAACACAAAGAGAATGATCCTTGGTGCTATTATATCCTCTTCCACTGACTACCAGTATAAAGCTACATTCAACCTCCAAATCCAATCCCACTCACCAGAAACTGCCCTAGATTACCACCTGGCACCAACAAAGGACCACCTAACATCAGAACAACCGAATGCTCAAAAAACTTCGGAGTACAACTTAGTACAAAAGACCTAATCCACCTTAAACCGAATCCGAACTTGCATGGTAGATACACCTACTCCTTGTAGAAATGACTTACTATGTGATAAAAAATAGTAGTAATAAAAAATAATAAATAAACAATAAAGAATGCCATCGAACGGCCTACGAGGGGATACCTGAAGATTTCCTGATGGCGACTCCGGAATCGATGGCCTACATAAATTAATTAGAAAGCTGTTTGTAACAGAAAGTAAAACTTTTACTACTATTACGTATAACATTTTATTTTGTATGATCTTTCTAAATTTTTCGTTGTGTATTACGCAATACGCTAAATAAATGAATGATTTATCTAACATTTACACAATCTTTTTAACCACAAAATTCCATGAGGAATACATAACACCCAATGCAAGGTGGGATTCGAACACACAATCCTCAGCATACCAACGATAAACTTGACCGCCCAAGCAGTAATTTATCGTTGCCGCGACGTGTTTAAAACAGTTTCGCAACCAAACATGAGTTGTGTTACCTACCTTATCACAACATTATCACAACTCTGTTTTGCACCAATTTGGTCAATCAGTTTTGGGTTTTTAAAACGTTCCTGTTTTAACTGTAAGTAGCAGTTGGTCGTTTTCTGAACGTTGCTAAATTTACTTTAAATCGACCACACCTGCGCCCTCTCGCGCCACAGTTCACTTTTCATGGTGTTGGAAAATAGTAAATTTTTTAACCAAATAATTACTTATTGTCAAAATGAACACTTAGAGAAAACTTTCTAACAACTACTACCGCATGTTTATAATAATATTATTATGTTTCATTCTTACGCTCAAGACACCCTTCACGAAAATCAGCAACGCATTTCATTTTACTGTCAAATATACCATTGTTTCATGCCAAAAAACTCACGCGCCTTCAATCCGTTGAGTATTTCTCAAAACTTAAAAATAAAAAAAAACAAAAAAAATATTTTAGGTAAACAATAACAAAAGTTGACATTAATTCGAAAGTGACTTAAACAGGATATATATGAATTGTTTCAGTAAAACTGAAATGAGGCTTTATAATCCTTTGTTCATGTTTGTTTACGTTCCAAATTTTAATGGCCAACCATTTTTCCAAAGAGAATTACACTTTTAACATGGCGTAGGAGTATAATAGGCATCAACACGACTCTGGTTATCAATTATCTAAAAAATACACTAACTTTAACGTTAGTTTACCAGAAAACTTACTTTATACCCGAAGCGCGACTGGAGTTGCTTATCCGACCAAAAACTGAACGCAGTTCAACTGACGATCCGACCTCGCTCTACATTTTGGAACGCGTTTCTCCGTCACAGAACACCTTAACTAGATGTTCTGTGTTTCCGTGTTAATCAGCTTCAGCAGCTTTCAGCCAGCTTTCAGTTGTCAGTAGTGTCACTTGTCATTCATTAGCAATTTTATAATTATTCCAACATTTTTTCTCAATTACGTCGACAAGACAAACATTTTCAAAATTATAGCTGAACATTTCAAAGTTGTGTACATAAAAAGTACGCAAGAGGTAGAACCGATGGGAAGAAAATGGAATTGTGTACTGGCCCCCTACAAAAGAGCAAGTCCGGCAACAGCAATCCAACGCTGGTAGTATACCAGATAAAAATAAATGGAAAAAGTACGAATGTTTGGTAAAAGCCAGCAATATACTTCTTTATATGCACGCTTCTGCCCAGGCAGACCAAATTTGTGCAGTTGAGAACAGATCATCAGACTACAGCACCACAGATGACGAAAAAGGAAAAATAGTTCCCGCTAAATATCTATCTACTTTTAATAAAAGAGCAAGTGCCCTCAAAAAAAATATATCCAGTTTGCCTGCTTATGATTTCAACTTAAATAAGCATAATTTTTTTTTGCCTGTAATAGGAGGCAGTGTCTTAAAGGCTCGTTTCACCTTATTTTTTAAAATAAATCGTTTTCAAATGAAAATAAAATGCATTTGCAATTTTTGTTATTTTAAATAGTAAATACAATTTTGAGGTTAGTTCAGAATCATTCACGTTCTTCATTTACAAGATATTATATCCAACAGTACCTATATATGTCTTTGTTGTCAGTCACAAAAATAAAAAAGCAAAATGTTAGGTATAAAATTAATATCAAAATTTTGCCGTCATGACCTCTATAGAAAATATCGTAAAAAAAGGTTAGTTGCAAAGAACACTGCGAAAACGTTTTTAATTCAACTGACAAATTGCCCACTGGTTAGTTAAATTCTTCAAGGTCGGCTCTCCTTCAGGAAAACGTTCAACATAACTAAAGTAGCCACTTAAACGTGTTCAGAACGTTATTACCATTCCCAAAATATTTACTACTTGTAGTCAGTTGGTTGAACATTGTAACAACTTCGAAGTTTAACTAAAGTCATGCTCAATATTAAGACGACGTTGTCCGGTGGTTTAGAGAGCGTCGTTCTATAAATGACTAATCTCTGCACCAAGTACAACGTTAATTTTGGTGTATTATGTGGTTATCGTCGCCAAAATGCTACTTGGGCGCTGAACTATGGAAGTCTCTATCAGATATAAGAAAAATTACTGATGTATTCAGTGACATCTGATGAAATTACTGTAAGCAAAACGAGTTATAAATCAGATAATTATCAAATATATTTCACCATATATTCTATCACCTGCTATTATATAAAAAGTCCATTAATAATATATCATTGAATACCTACCTTCCAAACATTATTATGTGGCAAACTTAGTATAATATATTTCATCCGACCCCATCTTACAGCTTGCGTTGTTGTTAAGGTGATAATATCTTGTTTTGTGATCCCCTTATCATCCAAAATATTCTTTACTTTTGGGGCAAAAGGAGTATCGAAAACAGATTCTTTGAGTTTTAACATAATTTTGTATCAATTATTTCTAGAATCAATTTTATTTTCACAATAAACTTGTCAATGCAATAATTGCTTGACAGGTTTCGAATTTGTTCACCCAGGTTTCTACGATATATCTGCGGAGTTTCCAATAACGACAAAATACAGCTACTTTTGTTATGGCCATTGCTTATTCATAAAATGACATTATTCTCTAATATGACTCTACAAAAAACTAATGTCACATGACTGAGAGCCAGCGTTCCGCAGACTTACGGTATACTAGCAAAGTCCTTATTAATGCTAGGTATACTATTTCACCTGCCGAAGGTGAAGTGAAGATTGACTATTCCCATCGCGGGTTCCTTTGGGCACGTCCAGAAGTCGAAAGACATCAAAATTGCCGTTTTGATATCTTAAAATATATAATTTTTTTATGTGATTACTTAATGGCAGACACTTCTTCCAGTTCCTACTATAATTTATAGAATTTCAATGCTGCGAAAATTTTGACAACTTTGCTTTATTTTTTTTTTTTATTATAGTGGTAGGCCTCCACTCTAGTGGAGTCTCCTAATGAGCTCGTTCTATTAGAACATACGCTCAGTAACAATGTAAATTGATATACAAATAATTATATAATAAATTAATGAAGCTCCCCTGCGACTCAGGTTGCTTTATTTCAGCAAAGCTAAAAATGATGTATGTCATTTATATTATTATTGCATACACATATTCAAAAAAACCAGACAGATAGGTCGTTTCTGACATCCAGGCAGACACATAATACTTTCTCAGACGTGCTAATAGTAGGAACCGGAAGAAGTGTCTGCCATTAATTTTTTACATAAAAAAATATATATTTTAAGATATTAAAACGGCTGACATTCTGCGATCACGTTTTTCGAGTCAACTGGATGACTTCTGGGCACGACCAAAGGAACCCTTGATGGGAATAGTGAATCCCCACTCCACCTACGGTAATTAACGCATCGGTTAATTCGTTCGTCCACGTGAGTGACGCATTTCTGTTTCCAACAAATGTTTCCAACTAAAGCGTACCCACATAGCGAAAAAATATCTGCAACAATCGTATTCTTTTGATGTTTACCACTGAAAACGGAAACACGGTTTCCAACATTTGTTTACAATTTTTGTTGCTAAGAATGGGGAATTACAAAAACTTTTGTCACAAACACGTGTTAACAACACTAAAGTTCTTACAGAAGTACTTCCATACTGCTTACCTGCGAGATGAAAAGTGAGAGAGTCAAAATCGTGCGCTTCCATTAGCACGACAGATAAAGTATTATGTGGTCTGCCTGGATGTCAGAAACGATCTGCTTTTTTAAATATGTTTATGTAATAATAATATAAATCATATATATATATAATTTTCAGATTTGCTGAAATAATACAAAGTTGTCAAAATTTTCGCAGCTTTGAAATTCTATAAATTATAGTAGGAACCGGAAGAAGTGTCTGCCATTAAGTTTTCACATGAAAAACATTATATATTTTAAGATATCAAAACGGCAGACATGCTGCGATCACGTTTTCATTCAATTTTGATGTCGACTTCTGGACACGCCCAAAGGAACCCTCGATGGGAATAGTGAATCTCCATTTCACCTTCGGCAGGTGAAATAGTGAATCTAGCATTACTAAGGACTTTGCTACTATACCGTAAGTCTGCGGAACGCTGGCTCTCAGTCAATAATAACATGTTGTAAAATCTTTATTGAGACGATTTGTAGTACTGTAATCAAGAACTGTAAAGAAGAGAAATTATGCGTTATACTCTGGTAGAAAATATATCATTAAATGCTCTTTCTCCTATATCACTCATAACAGATATTTATTTCATGAGGGCATTATTATTACTACTTACAAATCCTCAGACCAAATGACATCGTGTTTGAAAACTTGTCTCGCCTAAGGTATGAATACCAAGTAAAGCCAGATATTCGTACAATGGTTTATGTCTTACTGGTTGCTAAAAAAATTCAATCATTATTTTGCGAGTTTAAGGTCACATATAAAAATTGGATTTTCACGAGGAGCACCATTACTATAGACTCGACAATGTTTCTGTATTTTGTGAACAGATTGTATAAGTCAATCTATCTCCAGTTACGTTAACATACGGACAATCACTCCGGTATTTCTACAAAATATTGCGAGACAACAGGAATCGCAAACTGGGTTATTCTAAAGAATATAACGATGGGAAATCAAAAGCTTCATCGTGAAAATGAATATTAAAGTTTATCCTTGAAGGACCAAATGGCAAAGTTATTATGGTGGAAGTACCTCTGTTGTTTGGTATTTTTGATTTATATCGGCGACTGGGGTTAGTATATATTAGCATTTCGTGTATCTATTTCTGAAACAAAAAATTGATAATTCAAAGAGCAAATTTTAACAGTGTTATTGATAGGAATGGATTAACTAGCATGAAGATAGCATGTTTTGTTAGGTCCACATAAATATGAAATGTGTGCTACCGAATTGACCGCTATTTTCTCATCAGATTGTGAATACCGCATCGAAACTCACTCCTAGCGTTAAATGCACGAGAATTTTCCAGAATTGTAGTTTGAATACTGATACGAATAATGTTGCATTATTAATTACGTCGTGCTCTTCTTATTGAGCATGAATAAACATACTCGAATATGTGGTTACATTAAACTTTTTACACGATACTCCATAATTGCGGAATTTTTGCATTTTAAATTCCTGTGCTGGAATTGAGAACCCTATTATGATTTCTATAAATGCACCTTCAAACTCTTCGGGCCAATGATACAAAATTATAATTTACTTTTGATATTTTTGGGTTGATATGTTCGAAGTTATATCAGATCTCGTTAAAAATTTCAGATTTTGTCCATTTTTATGAAAGAAAAAACATCATCCAGCTCGAAAATATTACTTCTATTTTTGTATTCAATGAACAAATTTCACATAGGAAAACGAAACGTACAACACTTTATAGTTCGGCAGTTTAGCTAGGATATTTAAATATATTTTCGGATCGAGAGCACAAAATATGTCACAGAGGTTTATATATATATATATATATATATATATATATATATATATATATATATATATATATAATATATATATATATATATATATATATATCTATATATATATATATATATATATTTATTTGAATTTTTGTTGTCTGTGTAATATTTTTAACTTTTTGATAATTATTAACAAAAACAGTTTAGGTGTATCTCAAAAAACTCTTTTCTCAACATTTATTGAGAGCTACACCACACCTATATATATATATATATATATATATATATATATATATATATATATATATTTATATATATATATATATATATATATATATATATATAATCATCAGTGTAATATTTTGGTCTTTTTTCAAACACACAATATATATATATATTATATCTAAACTGACGCACGAGTGTTGTACGTTTTGTTTTTCTATGTGAAATTTTTGTGTTTGATACAAAAATAAAAAAGATATATTTGAGATATATATATATATATATATATATATATATATATATATATATATATAAGAAAAAGGAAATGAGAAAATTCTAGAATTTTTTGCAAAGGTATATATATATATAGACCAAAAGAGAGCAAGTAATTGATTCAATGGTACCTACCGTTGTTATGTTTTATGTTAATTCACTTTTCTCTGTCTACAAACTTAGACTTGATTTAATGGTTGTGATTTATTAAATTATTCGAAGATCCTATATATACTATATATATATATATATATATATATATATATATATATATATATATATATATATATATATATATATATATATATATATATATATATATATATATATATATATATATATATATATTTATATATATATATATATATATATATATATATATATATATATATATATATATATATATATATATATATATACATATATATGCACAAACATGGTCACAACAACCTATTTTGCCATTGAAATGATCTATATCAGCTATCCCACAAGCATATATATTTTTAAATGATCGTCTTTGCTATTTGGACTCCAAAACTCAATAAGTATACCTACATACTAGTGCATATTTCAGCCAATACGAGACTGAGAATGGTGAGAAATTGAAAATTTTCGTAAAACTTCAGATTCCACGCTCAACACTGAAATTTCTGTAACATTTGAATGAAAATATATAATATAGTAAAATACGTAATATACATTTCATCAGGAGGAATATGAGGTCGACAGCTTCACACACAATCTCGACAGCTTCTGTTTCGGATATTTTTACAGCCGTTTTCACGATCAGAACGTCCACATCACTTTCTGCTTGAAGGGTTCTGATACCATTATCCTCAAACATACCTTTAAGCATGTTGATGAGCCTGATTTTGTTGAACTTGTTCTACAGAAAATCTCGTTAAAAATTTCAGATTTTGTCCATTTTTATGAAAGAAAAAACATCATCCAGCTCGAAAATATTACTTCTATTTTTGTATTCAATGAACAAATTTCACATAGGAAAACGAAACGTACAACACTTTATAGTTCGGCAGTTTAGCTAGGATATTTAAATATATTTTCGGATCGAGAGCACCAAATTTGTCACAGAGGTTTATATATATATATATATATATATATATATATATATATATATATATATATATATATATATATATATATATATATATATATATATTTATTTGAATTGTTGTTGCCTGTGAACTATTTTTAACTTTTTGATAATTATTAGCAATAACAGGCTTGGTGAATCTCAAAAAACTCTTTTTTCAAAATTTATTTTGAGATTCACCAAGCCTATATATATTTATATATATATATATATATATATATATATATATATATATATATATATATATATATAAACCTCTGTGACAAATTTGGTGCTTTTATCAAACACACAATATATTTAAATATCCTAGCTAAACTGCCGAACGAGTGTTGTACGTTTCGTTTTCCTATGTGAAATTTGTTCGTTTGATGCAAAAATGAAAGTAATATATTCGAGCTATATATATATATATATATATATATATATATATATATATATATATATATATATAAGAAAAAAGAAATGAGAAAATTCTAGAATTTTTTGCAAAGGTATATATATATATATATATATATATATATATATACCTTTGCAAAAAATTCTAGAATTTTCTCATTTCCTTTTTCTTAAATATATAATTTTAAATAAATTAACCTAAGGTATTATGTATACCTATCTATTTATATTGAAACTTCTTTAAATTTGTTTCATGAATTTTGATATGGACTATATCAATTGAAACTGTCTCTCTATAATCTATTAAATTTTTTAATTAACACGATAAATATTTTATGGATATTTTGAATAAAAACATATAATTTGACCCTATTTTTTTGTCTCTTATCCACACAATAATAATCTAAACCAGTTGTAATATGAATTTCACTAATATTAGTTGAAAATGAAATTATTCAATTTTGAAAAATTACAGTTCTAGATATTGATTCTATATCATACTCTCATTCGAAATTTTCTTCTCAGATAATTTTATGAAATAGTTAAATTCACTAATTCTCTCATAGTTATGGATCACTACATATCCTCTGTATAAAATAATAAATCTAGTATTTGAAATTAAAATTAAGTCACTTGAGGAGATGTACATGATTAACATATTTCTTTTATTTCTTTGTGAATTAAGTAAATTATTATCACATAATCTATGATAATCTCATTGAATATTGTTCATTAAATTATTATTAGTCTAAGATCCCAAGTAATGTCGACCTTCACTCATCTGCTTACTGGATAAAAATTATTTTTTATCAAATAAAATATGTTTCCGAACACACACCGACAGAATGGCCGTAGAAAAATGTTTATGGCTATAATTAATTAAAATTACAAGAAGTAATTTTTTTATCAAAATTCACCGACATGCTTGCCAAACGAAATTATCCCCGGAGAAAAGCACACTGCACTGATAAAATTAATATAAGTAAAATAACTGATCATAATCATAATTGGAACAAAGATTTTTGAATATGTTTTTTATTGAAATATTAAAGTAAATCTGAATTACAAAATAGTATAAGCATTCAACATCCTTTTGTGAATAATATCCTTATCCTTAGGAAATTGCTGAAGCACACTTTCCCATGCTTCTAATTTCAAAACAAGAATATCGCATTGAGTTTCAGCCCTATAACTGAATTTATGAGGCAACCCATAATTTAAACCTTGTGCTAAGCCGAACATATCATGAACGCGTAGCATTTCGTGACATGTTTCTGTCAAATTAGGATGAACTGTCAATACACTAACTTCCCCTCGATGAATCCAATACATAGAGGCGTTTGTATCACCATTCTGAACAATATAATTGCCTTTGAAGAAGATAACTCTCTTCAAGTGTCCGCAAATTTGACACAAAAGGGATTCATTTATATCCTGAAAAAAAGTGGCATGTTATCACCAGATTGATTGGAAAACACAGTATTAACATATTATGAGTCGATTTACATTATCGAGAAATGACTATTAGTCCAGGCAACCAAATGGAATAGAGGGAAATGTTTGGAACACTATTTTTGACTTAGTTACTTTGTTTGTATTAGTTAGGTGGTGAACATATCAAAAGTCCCCGCTCGTAGCCTCTGAGCCAGGGGAGAGAGAGGGGTTTCAAGGTCCCCTTTTTCAGTTTTTCGCTTGAATCTCGGAAACTATGCATCCTAGCGAAATGACCATTATTATGCAAAATGAAAAGTGATTAAATTTGCTACAAGTTTTGAGACAAGTTTTTCGATATCCTGTATAGTTTTCGCCATATCTGCTCTTGAAAGTCTGTAATTTTGGCAAAAAATATTTTTGCTCACTCTTCTGTGCTACATTTTTTCACGAAAAAAGGTTCTCATCTATTCTTCAAATTTTCGAAATAATATAACTAGGAATTTATATAACTTTAATTTAAAGCGAAGGACTTTCTTTATCAGTACAGTACACAATAGATGTTCATCAAAAACTAAGGTGAGGTTATTTCTAACTATTACAACTCCTATGAATTTATCTCTATGATAATATTAATAGAACTCTTCGTGATGTTCTCCCTTGGATATCCTTATTAGAACAACAACTTATTTCGTCCGCCCTCTAATTCATTAACTTCCAAAACAAAAAGGAATGATGTCTAGAAAATTTTGATGATATTGAACATTTCTGTATTTTGACATATAGTCCAGGCAACGAATGCTCAAAAAAAGGTATGAAGGGAAATATTTAAACAACAATGTTTGACTTCGTAACTTTGTTTGGACTAGTTAGGTGGTAAACATATCAAAAATCTCCGCCCGTAGCCTCTGAGCCCTGGGAGAGAGGGGGGTTTCAAGGTCCTCTTTTTCAGTTTTTCGCTCAAATCTTGGAAACTACGCGTCCTAACGAAATGACCGTTATTTACAAAATGAAAATTGATTAAATTTCCTACAAGTTTTACTTGAACAAGTTTTTCGATATCCTGTATAGTTTTCGCCATATCTACTCTTGAAAGTCTGTAATTTTGGAAAAAACATTTTTGCTCTTTTTGATCACTCTTCAACTATGCACCTAAAAAATAAATGCCGGATGGAGAACTGAAACATTAAATTCCCTTCAATATTACATTACCCTTTTATCTATTTTCCTGCAAATGTTGAAACCTATTCGCACATACTTACGCGCTTGCTACGTATTGGCGGCCCGGAACCGAATACCGACTTATACACGTAGTTCATCAAAATTCTAACTGAATGGGTTGGTGAGTCTTTTCTTTGTATTTTGGCCATACTGTTGGCAAAGATATTTCAAGATATCAACAATATCACGAAGAACTACCACGGAAGAAAATTTACTGTAGTCTTTAACAGCTATTCCTCATAAACTTCAAGCACGAAAATAGTAGATCAGCAAAGACGCTATCAACTCAGGAAGTCTGCTGACATCCACTTCACTGAAGACAATGATATAAACGTCAAACAAGAAAATTTTCTGTGGAACAAGTTCAACAAAATCAGGCTCATCAACATTCTTAAAGGTAACCTTGCGGACAATGGATCAGGGCCCTTCAAGCAGGACGTGACGTGGACCTTCTGATAGTGGATACAGTTGTGAAAATGTCCGAAACAGAAGCTGTCGAGATTGTGTGTGAAGATGTCGACCTTGGAACTTGGAAAGATGAAGGAATCCTTCTTCTCGTCGCAAAAGCATCAGCAACAAGGTTTTAAAGACGCGCCTTTTCTGAAAGCCTTCACAGGTTGCGATACAACAACTTCTGCATTCCGAATAAGTAACTGCCTGGTCCCAGTACACAGTGAGTAAGCAGCTGCACCAGAGGATATCCTGCAAATTATTTTCTACCGATGTACGAAAGACTGTTCTAGAGCGAAGAGTGGATGCAAAAAAGCAAGCCCAAATTTTCATCAGCATGTCATAATTGCAGGGGAACTGCCTGAATGGGGTTCTTCAGGTTGACTCCGAAGATGAAGAAGAACAGGAGGACCCTTGGGATTTTTCCCTGAAGGGGTCTGATGGAGAAGATATTGAGAAAAAAAGATGAAAACAAAAACGAGGATGAAAATCCTTTAGACCAAAAGAGAGCAAGTAATTGATTCAATGGTACCTACCGTTGTTATATTTTATGTTAATTCACTTTTCTCTGTCAACAAACTTAGTCTTGATTTAATGGTTGTGATTTATTAAATTATTCGAAGATCCTATATATACTATATATATATATATATATATATATATATATATATATATATATATATATATATATATATATATATATATATATATATTCTGGGTTTTTGGATTTGACAGTGTAGGTGTTAATAAGTATACGAAAATTGATAATGCTAAATGTAATCCTCAATGTAATCATAAACGTTTCGGAGAATGTGTCTCCTTCTTCAGTATCTTAAGAGCTTAATCATCTGTAAATAAAATTTTCTTTTGTGAACAAAAAGTAACAAACAAACATGGTTATTTTGAGAGTAAGATCTTTTACCTCTAATTAAAATATAGTTATGACGAAACATTTCAGTATGGTATTTTGACCTGTTTAACAGGAATTAGTAATTAAAATGGGTATCTTAAAATTTTATTCCCCATTACGTCGTCCATTGTTAGTTTATGTCTTGTCAAACTTCTGTGTTGTGTTCTGTTCTCTGTTTTCTTCTTCCTTTTTTCTTCTTTTTCTCGATATGAAAGGTGTATAAAAATGGCTTAAACCTTTGATGTCTTGTTTATCATTAATGGTATCTTCTAAATTTAGTTTTATGTGGATCATTTCCCAAAACTCTCTGTGTCTTTGTTTTGGTTCTGTTTTTAATAATTTAGTCTCGTCGTAGTCGAAATCATGTCCTTTAAGTGTCTTATGTTTGTTAAGTGCTGTTGATGCAGTTTTAGTGTATTTGTGTGCGTTGAGTCTGTCTTGTAGTCTTTGTGATGTCTGTCCAATGTATTGTTTGTCACCGTCCCTGCATGGTATGCTGTATACAATGTTTGATTTTTTTATTTTTGGAGTCACAGCTTTAAGCTACTGAAAACCTGTTTAATTTGGTTGCGTGGCTTGTGGACCGTTTCTATATCGTGTTGTCTCATTATTTTCCCAATTTTATGTGACAAATTTCCTGTATAAGGTATAGATATCCTGATTTTGTTTACATCCTGTTTTTGTTTCCTTGTCGTTGTATCTGTGTTATACATTCTATGAACTCTTTGGCGTATTAGAGATGTTACCATTTTTGTAGGATAATCATTATTTGTCAATTGTTCCTTTAAATCTTTTATAATTTGTGGTCATAGTTCTGGTGATGTAAGACTGTGACAAACAATACATTGGACAGACATCACAAAGACTACAAGACAGACTCAACGCACACAAATACACTAAAACTGCATCAACAGCACTTAACAAACATAAGAAACTTAAAGGACATGATTTCGACTACGACGAGACTAAATTATTAAAAACAGAACCAAAACAAAGACACAGAGAGTTTTGGGAAATGATCCACATAAAACTAAATTTAGAAGATAAAATTAATGATAAACAAGACATCAAAGGTTTAAGCCATTTTTATACACCTTTCATATCAAGAAAAAGAAGAAAAAAGGAAGAAGAAAACAGAGAACAGAACACAACACAGAAGTTTGACAAGACATAAACTAACAATGGACGACGTAATGGGGAATAAAATTTTAAGATACCCATTTTAATTACTAATTCCTGTTAAACAGGTCAAAATACCATACTGAAATGTTTCGTCATAACTATATTTTAATTAGAGGTGAAAGATCCTACTCTCAAAATAACCATGTTTGTTTGTTACTTTTTGTTCACAAAAGAAAATTTTATTTACAGATGATTAAGCTCTTAAGATACTGAAGAAGGAGACACATTCTCCGAAACGTTTATGATTACATTGAGGATTACATTTATCATTATCAATTTTCGTATACTTATTAACACCTACACTACCAAATCCAAAAACCCAGAAAATATAAAAAAGTAGGTACCAAGAATAAACCCATTAATATATATATATATATATATATATATATATATATATATATATATATATATATATATATATATATATATATATATATATATATATATATATATATATATATATATATATATATATATATATATATATATATATATATATATACATATATATGCACAAACATGGTCACAACAACCTATTTTGCCATTGAAATGATCTATATCAGCTATCCCACAAGCATATATATTTTTAAATGATCGTCTGTGCTATTTGGACTCCAAAACTCAATAAGTATACCTACATACTAGTGCATATTTCAGCCAATACGAGACTGAGAATGGTGAGAAATTGAAAGTTTTCGTAAAACTTCAGATTCCACGCTCAACACTGAAATTTCTGTAACATTTGAATGAAAATATATAATATAGTAAAATACGTAATATACATTTCATCAGGAGGAATATGAGGTCGACAGCTTCACACACAATCTCGACAGCTTCTGTTTCGGATATTTTTACAGCCGTTTTCACGATCAGAACATCCACATCACTTTCTGCTTGAAGGGTTCTGATCCCATTATCCTCAAACATCCTTTAAGCATGTTGATGAGCCTGATTTTGTTGAACTTGTTCTACAGAAAATTTTCTTGTTTGACATTTATATCATTATCTTCAGTGAAATGGATGTCAGCAGACTTCCTGAGTTGATAGCGTCTTTGCTGATCTACTGTTTTCGTGCTTGAAGTTTATGAGGAATAGCTGTTAAAGACTACAGTAATTTCTCTTCCGTGGTAGTTCTTCGTGATAAATTGGACGTAGCTCTCGCATATTGTTGATATCTTGAAATATTTTTACCAACAGTATGGTCAAAATACGAAGGAAAGACTCACCAACCCATTCAGTTAGAATTTTGATGAACTACGTGTATAAGTCGGTATTCGGTTCCGGACCGCCAATACGTAGTCAGCGAGTAAGTCTGTGCGAATAGGTTTTAACATCTGCAGGAAAATAGATAAAAGAGTAAAGTAATATTGAAGGGAATTTAGTGTTCTAGTTCTCCATTCGGCATTTATTTTTTGGGTGCATAGTTGAAGAGTGATCCGATCAAAAAGAGCAAAAATGTGAGGCAAAAATGCTTTTTCCAAAATTACAGACACTCAAGAGCAGATATCGCGAAAACTATACAGGATATCGAAAAACTTATTCAAGTAAAGCTTGTAGGAAATTTAATCAATTTTCATTTTGTATATAGTGGTCATTTCGCTAGGACGCATAGTTTCCAAGATTTGAGCGAAAAACTGAAAAAGGGGACCTTGAAACCCCCCTCTCTCCCAGGGCTCAGAGGCTACGGGCGGACACTTTTGATATGTTCACCACCTAACTAGTCCAAACAAAGTTATGAAGTCAAGAATTGTGGTTTAAATATTTCCATTTATACCTTTTTTTGAGCATTCGTTGCCTGGACTATATGTCAAAATACAGAAATGTTCAATATGATCAAAATTTTCTAGACATTATTCCTTTTTGTTTTGGAAGTTAATGAATTAGAGTGCGAACGAAATAAGTTGTTGTTCTAATAAGGATATCCAAGGGACAACATCACAAAGAGTTCTATTAATCTTGTCACAGAGATAAATTCATAGGAGTTGTAATAGTTAGAAATAACCTCACCTTAGTTTTTTATAAACATCTATTGTGTACTCTACTGATAAAGAAAGTCCTCCGCTTTAAATTAAAGTTATATAAATTCTTAATTATATTATTTCGAAAATTTGAAGAATAGATGAGAACCTTTTTTCGTGAAAAAATGTAGCACAGATATTTGATTTCAGATAAACTTATTTTTCTATCGTTACAGGTGGCCAAATTAAATGTTTGTATTAAATAAAACTAAAATTTGATTAATTCAAAGTTTGGGATCAATTAGAGAAATTAGAGTGAAATAGTGAAGTGGAACACCTCTGAGAAGTTTCAAGCCAGGTCGATTATATTAAAGCAAGCAAATCAGTGCATAGTCCATAACGATAAATATATATACCTATATATATATAATTATTTATTTGAATTGTTGTTGCCTGTGAACTATTTCTAATCTTCTGATAATTATTAGCAATAACAGGCTTGTTGAATCTCAAAAAACTCGATTTTATTTAAAAGTTGACGTTTCGCCACGACATTCGTGGCTTTATCAAAACTTTTCATTTATATATATATATATATATATATATATATATATATATATATATATATATATATATATATATATATATATATATATATATATCTATATATATCCCAGCTAGTAAAAAGCTTCTATAAATTCAGAGTAAAAGAACTTTTCTGTTCTTTAAAGGTTTCATAGCTGTGTCTAGAACATTAAGTTGTTGTATAAGTGAAGCAGATGATACTATTTTGTCTTCGTAAGCTAAATTGTTCTTTAAGTTTATTGCAAGAACGTTCTTAGAACATAATTACAGAGCATTCAGAAGATAAGTGTAAATAATTGCTCGATAACTGTCTATAGTAGCACAATTTTACAGTAATGGTGCTTATAGAACTAAATGATTCCAAATCCGATGTAAAAGAGTATGTTATAGAACTATACCAACTCCTGTGAAGCTCCTATAGAATTGCTCCGTAGTGGTTGATTATAGTTTTTTTATAAAAATATTGTATAAAGGGTGGCAAAGAGACAATTTTGCTACGAATAACAAATTATGCATATGAAAGCTGCTAACGAACTTAATAAAAAAAACCTCTATAACGTTGTTATAGAGAGTAATGTTATAGTTGTTATACAATAATTACAGAGTAATTAGGTTTAAATCTATGCCATTTTTGTTTCATAAAAAAGCACTACAGAACAACCATACCTTAATTGACGCCATTTTAAAAGTGAATTTCGTTTGTGTATAAGTTTTAGACGACATTTGTTATAGGAACCATGTCTTTAAGTAAATGGAAACAGATGAAAAAAAGTGGAGCATTCAGTAGAGAAACGAAAAGAATTTACGAAAGCTTATTGTGTGATAGAATTTCCGTAAATAACAGCAATGACAGCAAAGCTACAAATAAGGATTTCCAGGATACCGGGTTAAAAACAGATAGTGTAGTTATTGAGGTACCAAAGACCTTTATCGAGGAACAAAACAATAGAATAGACAGCGACATAGAAAACCAAGAAGATGACGAAGTTATAGTAAAAAGAAAAGCTAATAGAGCTTCAGAACAATAATGATGAAGATTTTAAATGTAGACCAAATTAGGTATTCCTCTGTGTTGATAATGTTATTAAATACGTAGTTTGCATACAAAATTTTCCATAGAGTTTTTAAGGGCGAACAAGGTGACAGTTGGCTACGGAAATAAGTAGTTAATGTCACCCAGGCTATAATTACGGATCAATTGCCACCTCAATCTCCAAAATAGTACCAATAGTTCAGGCGATACCATAGAACATACATACCTATTATATATCCACATCCATAAATACACATATACATAGACTGCTAAAATCGTAATACTTCCTTTAAGTTTAGCCACAGTCGAGTAAAAACATTGTGAGCCATATTGGAAATATTTTTGACTCGTAAAAAAAGTCACTGGGAAATATTGTATGCAAATTTCCGCTTTAATAACGGTAATATCACCAGAGAAATCTTCTGTGAAAAAATCGTTTATGTATTTATATACTTTTTCTTTTAAAATGCAGCCTGCCTGTACTAATTTTGGTGCTTGGGGAAATCTTGTAAAACAAGACAACACTGTTAATTTTAGTAGGCACATTTGAGTTATAGTAGTTGCTTATGAATTATATTAGCTGTGTAATCATTGCAATCGACACAAAAGATTCATATTAGTTGGCATCCATATTGGAAGTACGAGATAAGCTTTCCATTTCGTCGCCATTTTGTAAAGAAACAAGAAAAATTCAGATAAAAACTAATATGAAACATAAATGGGCCAAATATTATCAGTAATATGATGCATATTCACTTTCTAACTGTTTTTTATACATTTGGCGGCAAAATGTATCAATAATTTTTTTTTTAATACTTAATTAGTTTTTACCATTGTAGAAAAATGAGATAAAATGAGGGCGCATTGAAAAATTACCATAAATATACCACATATTTCACATTAATTTTTCTTCCGCATTAAAATTTATTCGTCTTTTGATTTCAAACTTACTAGAAAATTCAAATAAATGGTGAAGGTACTTTATATATTATGGCGTCCATCATTTTTAACGCGTATCCATGATTTAATGTGATACAGAAGCATTTTGTCTTCAAAAGATGTAAAAAAACCTATTAAAGTTTTGTAACTATAACGTCACGCAACAAAATAATTGTATAATGGAATACAATATGTACGGTTAACGAACAAAAATATAGAAGTTCTTTATACGCTCTATAGTAGAATTTTAAGACACCATTTTAGAACTATTATAGAATTCGTATGACATTGCTCTGTAACTATCGCATAGAAATTCTTTACGACTTGTAAGAACGTTTACACAACAATTTTATAAATGTTTTCTACATATCTTACAGAACAACTTAAAGAACTGAAAAGTTCTTTAGCAAGGGGCCCATTTCTTTTGTATAACTGCTGTAAGAACGTTTTGAGAATGTTCTTAGAACAAACATTGCTCTATAAAATTTTCTGAGAAAACGTTCTCTCAACTTTAATAGAACATAAAATTGTTAGCTGGGATATAATTTGAATTATTGTTACCTAGTCTTCTATATGTTTATCT
The DNA here is from genome assembly GCA_030704885.1 of Cynegetis impunctata. Taxonomy (NCBI): domain Eukaryota; kingdom Metazoa; phylum Arthropoda; class Insecta; order Coleoptera; family Coccinellidae; genus Cynegetis; species Cynegetis impunctata. The sequence goes on from JARQZK010002892.1 coordinate 356,510, forward strand.
TTGAAGTGATGGGTTTCTAGGTTAAGTAGTAGAATTAATTTATTCTATATGAACAAACGTTTCGGTGTATTTGCCTTATTCAGTATATAACAAACCATTGACATTGAGCGTCTATATGGTTTCCTTAGTTTGATCTAGTCAATACTATCATTTATGTCACCGTAGCGTTCTGTGTACTGTACAGAACACAGAAAATCACGCTATCAAAAAATCTTTACCTACAAACTTGGAACTTGGTACATTGTATAACTTTGCGCAGCGTTCTTTATTGTCTTATTGTCATCACAAGCGCTAAATGTGGAAGGGGCAACGGGTTTAAATTTTTATTGTTGTTCTGAAAATCAAAATTCAATTTTCTCGCAAATATATACATATATATATATATATATATATATATATATATATATATATATATATATATATATATATATATATATATATATATATATATATATATATATATATATATATATATATATATATATATATATATATATATATAGATATATATATATATATATATATATATATATATATTCAAGGAATTATATCGGGAAGCGGTCAGTGTTGATTGAAATCTCAATTATTCTCGATATTTCGCCATTTATTTTTATGGCCTCTTCAGGAGAAGCTACAAAGTATTATTGTTACAATAAAATATATATAAAGAGATTTTCTTTCATTACGCACAGAGATTATTAACACACACACATATTAAAATAATAAAAAATGAAAATAATAAACATCGACTATCACAGATGAGAACAGGAAAACGAATGACCCCGTACGAAAACAGCATAGAGTTAAACTTTATCTAGAATATTCCAGTAAATGCCACTGAGTTGATTTGTATCCGTTTTATTGTTTATTGCATTTTGTGTTTTTACAATATTGTACATTTCAAGAAAAATGCGATTTTTGTAATTATGATTTTCGTCTAGAATCTTTACATCTTCGAATTTAAACTGATGTCCTGTTTTCAAATGATGATCTGTAAGAGCACATGATTCTTTTTTTATCTTGCAATCACTCCTGTGTTGCGTAATTCTTTGTGTCAACCATTGACCAGTTTGACCTATATAGCATCCATTGCAGTTGCAGCAGTCTATTTTATAGATGACGTCACTTTTAAATAGCGGTGGAGTGACGTCTTTCAACTTTGAAAAAAGTTTTTTATTAGTCAAGGTATTATGTTTCACTATTCTGATGTCTTTGTACTGTTTAAAAAGTGCGATAATCTTGTTTGTTAATCCATCTATATTCGTCAATTTAACGTATTTTTTGCTGGTGGGGTTGTCACTTGGTGCTTTATCGTAGAATTTTTTATCATAAATGAGGCGTCTGAGAATGTATCCAGGGTATCCATTGTTACTGAAGATATCAAAAAGTTGTATCAAATTATGTTGCAAAAATGTTTTATCACATATGTGATTGATCCTATTTTTCATGGCCATTACGGTATTTAATTTTTGATGTTTTGAATGATTTAAATAGAAATTTATGTATCGGTCGGATGCTGTCAGCTTTCTTACATTCTCAGACGCCTCATTTATGATACAAAATTCTACGATAAAGCACCAAGTGACAACCCCACCAGCAAAAAATACGTTTAATTGACGAATATAGATGGATTAACAAACAAGATTATCGCACTTTTTAAACAGTACAAAGACATCAGAATAGTGAAACATAATACCTTGACTAATGAAAAACTCTTTTCAAAGTTGAAAGACGTCACTCCACCGCTATTTAAAAGTGACGTCATCTATAAAATAGACTGCTGCAACTGCAATGGATGCTATATAGGTCAAACTGGTCAATGGTTGACACAAAGAATTACGCAACACAGGAGTGATTGCAAGATAAAAAAAGGATCATGTGCTCTTACAGATCATCATTTGAAAACAGGACATCAGTTTAAATTCGAAGATGTAAAGATTCTAGACGAAAATCATAATTACAAAAATCGCATTTTTCTTGAAATGTACCATATTGTAAAAACACAAAATGCAATAAACAATAAAACGGATACAAATCAACTCAGTGGCATTTACTGGAATATTCTAGATAAAGTTTAACTCCATGCTGTTTTCGTACGGGGTCATTCGTTTTCCTGTTCTCATCTGTGATAGTCGATGTTTATTATTTTCATTTTTTATTATTTTAATATGTGTGTGTGTTAATAATCTCTGTGAGTAATGAAAGAAAATCTCTTTATATATATTTTATTGTAACATTATACTTTGTAGCTTCTCCTGAAGAAGCCATAAAATAAATGGCGAAATATCGAGAATAATTGAGATTTCAATCAACACTGACCGCTTCCCGATATAATTCCTTGAATGTTGATTTGTTACGGTCAAGAATATATCCAATATCATATATATTATATATATATTTATATTTATTTTATATATATATATATATATATATATATATATATATATATATATATATATATATATATATATATATATATATATATATATATATATAATATATAAATATATATATATATATATATATATATATATATATATATATATATATATATATATATATATATATATATATATATATATATATAATATATATATATATATATATATATATATATATATATATAATATATATATATATATATATATATATATATATATATATATATATATATATATACAGTGTGTCCACTATAAGGACTTACTACCCCTTTAAAATTGTTATTAATTGATCGATTTTGAAAATTAATTTTTATTTTTTTTTCAATATGTCATCAAAAAATATACTATCAAGGCATTTTCGGAAAAAACTAGTGATGAAATATTATTGAGAATTGCTTTAAACATATCCTTATCAATTTTATCATTCAAATATGCAATGTGTCTGACGGAAAAAAATAAAAAAAAAGGATAAGTGGGCAATATTTTTTTTAAATGATACTTTTTTCAACAATAAGTGTTATTCTCAGTCAAAACTTACAACTCTTCATAAGAGTATAAACCTAAATTATATTCAGTCCAAACACAAAAATTTGAGTAAAATTGCACTGGGTTTAGTTGATACTTAGAACCTATAACATATTTTCTGTTGTACATTATTGACGATCGGCATTATGATTTTATGTTATAACGATTTTGTGTAGAAAAGAACAACTTGATAACTCTCCAAAAATTTCTAGATTCAAAATCGTCTAGAAATTAGAATTATTCGTGTTAAATGATTGACCAGTAATTTAGGTTCTCACAGTAACAGCATCATGAATGGGTACTCCACTAAGAGTGCTGTGAAAAACATTATGGTATTTATTAACTGTAAATTAATAATAGTTCAGTGGTTTATACTGTTTCAACGGCTTGGAAAACAAGAAAAATGTAATATTCTTTACAGGAGTTGAATTAATAAGATTAGTCGGTGATAGAACGCGTACTTTTCGTGAAGCTGCTAATGAATTCAACAGACGTCATCCAGAACGTAATATTAACCATGTAACACCATGCAAAAATAAACAGATTTTTTGATCAACATGGAACGGTCGAAAGACTTCCAAACCAGCATCGTTATAGAGAAACGAGGACAAATCAAACTATTATTGATTATTTCAATCATAATCCACTTTCAAGCCTCAGAGATGCAAGTAGGAATTAGAATATTTCTAAAAGTCATATTTGGAAATGCTTGAAAAAAAGCGGTAAGAAACCATTTAAGCCAAAATTTCTTTTAATACTTGAAGTTGGAGATACTTAATCGAGAATGGAATTCTGTTTATGGCTGCAAGGTATGTACCTAGAGAAGCCTGAGTTTTTGAAACAAATTATGTTCATAGATGAAGCTACATTTACAACAAATGGTGTTGTATCGTCACAAAATACTAGAGTTTGGAGCGGAGAAAATCCACATTAGGTAATAGAATGTAAGAGGCAATACTCCTCGAAGATGAATGTTTTATGTGGCATATTGAATAAAAAGATTATTGGTCCATACTTTTTTCATGGAAATTTAAATGCTGCCAGTTCTCTGAGATTTCTGCAAAATGAGTTTAGCGATGAACTCTCTCTTGATTATCGCCAAAATATACACTTACAACTCGATGGAGCACCTATCCATAATGCCGTTACTGTAAGAAACTGGTTGAATGAGAATTTCCCGACTCGCTGGATCTGACGAAATGGTCCTCTTATTCGTTGGCCGCCGAGATCCCCAGATATTACGCCTCTTGATTTCTTTCTTTGGGGTACGATAAAAATAAGGTTTATGTTAAAGGCCTCAGACCCGAAATGAGCTTTGTGACCGCATCAGAGAAGCTTGTCAGAATATCACTAGACAGCAGTTAAGAAAAGTAGTGAACAATAATCGTCGACGCATTGAAAAGTGTATTAGGGAATTCGGTGGGTTAATAGAAATGACTACTATTTAAATTTTATTTATTTTTTTTGATTTTTTCAATAAATGATTTTCACCTCGATATTTACTAAGAATCAGAATTTAGAAAAACTTGTTGACATAGGTAATTATAAATTGGTTTATCATCATTTTTATGTTATTTCTTCTCGAGATCCCTGTGCAGAGATAAGTTATCTTCAAAATCATGAATTTCGGTACAGATATGTATGAAGTAATCTTTAATAAGAAACCATAATTGCTTTTTCTCAAACATACCACAATAGTAAATTTTTTTAAAAAAATTCAAAAAAAATAATAATTCGTTTTTCGGACACCCTGCACTCTATGATGACAAAAATTGGTACAGGTGTGTTTTAAGTGATCCTGATCTATAATCCATCATTCAGTTGTAAGTTTTGACTGAGAATAACACTTATTGTTGGAAAAAGTTTGATTTTAAAAAAATATTGCTCACTTATCCTTTTTTCTCATTTTTTTCCGTCAGACTTGAATGATAAAATTGATACAGATATGTTTAAAGCAATTCTCAATAATATTTCATCACTAGTTTTTTCCAAAAATACCATGATAGTATATTTTTTGATGACATATTGAAAAAAAATAAAAGTTAATTCTCTCGAACACCCTGTATTTTATGAAGATAAAAATCGGTATACGTATGTTTTCAATGATCCTGATTCAGAATCCATCATTATTATTTTTGTAAAATCCCTAATAGTACTTCTTGAAATATGGGTCAATAATATTGGTCGCAGTTGGCCACGATAACAGTTCAAAAATATAATTACTCCCTTGTTAGATGGACATTTCATATACCTTCCCACCATAAATCGATTAAGTAATAACGATTTTAAAGGGGTGGTAAGTTCTTATAGTGGACACACTGTATATATATATATATATATATATATATATATATAAATATATAAATATATATATATATATATATATATATATATATATATATATATATATATATATATATATATATATATACAGGGTGATTCATTAAGGGTGGCGACCGGCCGTATCTCGGAAACCGTATGTTCTAGAATTTGGAGAAAAAAATTCTTATATGCAAATCTGCCCTAAAAAAATGATTAAAAATGTTTTTGAGACCATAGACCGCTAGATGGCGCAAACTACCACTTATAAAATATAATTGGATTTTTTACGAAATATTCCCCAATTTAGGCTGTTAAAAAATATCAAATTTAGAAACTACTGTCCTAATTCCACAACTCTTGTTAAAGTCATTTTTCTGTATTACCTATTCTGAAATGGTGGGGGAAGTTCGCTTTCTTTGACATAAAAAAGACTGTAACTCCATAATGCATCAACCGATTTTCGAAAACGTAGACTCTACGCAAAGAGTATTGAATTTAGATTTCAGTGACAAATAACAAAAACACTTTTAATTTTCCAATCGGCAACTAGAGGGCGTTATGTAACACCTAGCTCTATTTATGATTTTTTTTGAGAAATTTCAAATGCAATGCTATAAATCTAACTAGCTAACAAAAAGCCAAATTTGATAACTTATTGACCTGTTAAAACCGCGAACTGATATCTCTTTTCATTCCAAAGATATTCGCATTTTTTGATGAGTGTTGATGATTGTTGGCTCGCCGTGTAAGGTGGAAGAGAAATTATGTTGCTAAAATTGTTTTGAAAATAAAATAACAAGTAGAAACGCATCACCAAAATATTTATTAACATTACATAATGAAACAAAACTTAGGGAGCTACACAAAACAGAAATTTACAAAACGCTCCCACTATCTCATTATTTTAAATACTCAAAATGCTTGCCATTATTTGCTTTTAACTATTTTGGATGAAAATTTTTGGGTAAAAATTCAATCCCAAATCTCTCAAACGGTCTCTTATAGTTTTATGTTCATAGAGGAGCTGCAATATTATGAATGATGTTAAACTGTTGAGAGATAGATGTTTCAAAAGTCAGCAAGTTACCTATGGAAATGACACCAATGTTTTATGATTGTTTACTTTTAAGTTTTTATTGCTGTCAAATTTATTCTGACTGTTTGCAAACTAACTATTTTATAATGCCTTTTTATTCAAATGGAGAGGCATATGATATTCCCAGTATGAATTTCGAAAGTCTACAAAATGAAGTAATTGCTGAATGACGGCGTCATTCTCGGAAATTATTCAAAAGATTGGCACAAAGATTGCGAGAAACCGGCAATGTTCAACCTGTCGTATTAAGAAATAGGATACGTAGAAGTCGCAATGAAGAAAATGTAACTAACGTATTGGTGTTAGTTAAGTTAAGAATATTAAAGGATTATAAAATGCACCCTCATCATATTATTACACAACAGCATGAAATTAGCCAAGACAAAAATTGTAGATCAGATAATTATCCATAAAAAAATTCAAAATACTTTTTCTTCTAAGAGTCGCCGTTTTTGAGATATAACGATTCAAAAAGTTGAAAGAGTTGTAATCGTCATAATATCAACGCCACCTTTGAGCTAGTGTTTTTTTGCATTTCTTTCAACTTTCTGAATCGTTAATCTCAAAAACGGTGGCTTTGACTATTTGATTATGAAATCGTTTTTTATAGATTATTAGGTGATCTACAATTTTTGTCTGAACTAATTTCATGATAAAACTCACTGCTTTGCTGAAAATCGCGAAAAAACCGTTTTCATATTCGAACCCGAGTAAATTTTTTTGCACGTATCAGATCGATGGAGACTTTTCAGATTTCATTTATATTGGTGTTTTGAACAATCCTATCAATTTTCAGATGGGTGCGAACTTTTATAACTTCACTCCTATTTTTTGGTCTAATTTGACCGGACTAGTTTTGTTTCATTAAATAATGTTGATAAATATTTTCATGATGCGTTTCTACTTGTCATTTTTTTTTCAAAACAATTTTAGCAACTAATTTCTCTTCCACCTTACAGGGCGAGCCAACAATCACCAACACCCATCAAAAAATGCCAATATCTTTGGAATGAAAAGAGATATCAGTTCGCGGTTTTGACAGGTCAATAAGTTATTGAATTTGGCTTTTTGTTAGCTAGTTCGATTTATAGCATTGCATTTGAAATTTCTCAAAAAAATCATAAATAGAGCTAGGTGTTACATAACGTCCTCTAGTTGCCGATTGGAAAACTAAAAGTGTTTTTGTTATTTGTTACTGAAATCAACTTTCAATACCCTTTGCATAGAGTCTACATTTTCGAAAATCGGTTCATGCATTATGAAGTTACAGTCTTTTTTATGTCAAAGAAAGGGAACTTCCCCCACCATTTCAGACGAGGTAATACAGAAAAATGACTTTAACAAGAGTTGTGGAATTAGGACAGTAGTTTCTAAATTTGATATTTTTTACCAGCCTAAATTGGGGAATATTTCGTAAAAAATCCAATTATATTTTATAAGTGGTAGTTTGCGCCACCTAGCGGAAAACTATGGACTCAAAAACATTTTTAATCATTTTTTTAGGGCAGATTTGCATATAAGAATTTTTTTCCCCAAATTCTAGGACATACGGTTTCCGAGATACGGCCGGTCGCCACCCTTAATGAATCACCCTATATATATATATATATATATATATATATATATATATATATATATATATATATATATATATATATATATATATATATATATATATATATATATATATATATATATATATATATATATATATATATATATATATATATATATATATATATATATATATATATATATATATATATATATATATATATATATATATATATATATATATATATATATTTATATACATATACAGTGCTTTCATGATGAAAGGAACAAATTCATTAAAAAATTAGGTTTCTATTTCATGTTAAAATCCTCGGACAGGTCGATTAGTATTTTTATTTGGGCATTTTTCGCAATAAAAATTTTGTATACAGGGTGTCTCATTCAAGAGCTATGGCTTTGTCATTAGTTTTTTTAAAGGTAATACCCTGTATCTTATCACTTTTTGTGAACATACCATATGCCTCAACTCGATGGATTGCCAGAAACGGAGATAGTGGGTAATGAGAGGTACGATATGAAAACACACAAATGTAATTACTAATTTAATTTTTACATATGTTCAATCTGTTGTCCGTTTACTTCGAGACATTTTTGAAGTCGATTCAATGTTTCCCGTTGCACATTTTCAATTACTTCTGGACTGATAAGTCTTATTTCCTGCCTGATTCTCTCTTTTAGATCATCAATATTATTTGGTCTATTCAAATAAACTTTAGACTTCAAATGACCCCATAAGAAAAAATCCAATGGGGTTATGTCCGGTGATCTTGGCGGCCACTCAATCGGACCTCTCCGTCCTATCCATCTGTTGGGAAAAGTTGCATCAAGAAATTGTCGAACAGCGATTGAATAGTGAGGAGGTGCCCCATCTTGTTGAAACCATATCTCGTTATTAGGTATGTCAGGATCTTGTGGGTTAGGAAACAAAACAGCTAAAGCCGGAATGAGTTCGAACTGGAGAAAGTTCAATTAGTCCTCTCCGTTTAGTGTTCCTTCAAAAAAATAGGGACCAACTATACGATTTCGAACAATCGCTGCCCATTTATTAATTTTTTGAGGCCGCTGTGTGTGGCATTCTTGCATCCAATGAGGATTCTCGGTCGCCCAATACCTACAGTTTTGTCTGTTGACGTGGCCATTTAAAGTAAAGGTGGTTTCATCAGAAAAAATTATGTTTGTAATGAAATTTAGATGTTGATTATGAATTTCAAGAATCTGCTCACAAAACTGTACTCTGCGGTCAAAATCGTCTTCTAATAATTCATGTACCAGCTTAATTTTATAGGGATGATACTTATTTACCTTAAGTATTTTATGCACGGACCCTACTAATAAATTGAAATTATTGGAAATTGTAGTAATGGATGTATGAGGGTTATCTTGGGTTTCTAGTAGAACGTTCAGCACTGTTTCTTCAGATACTCTCGGTGGTCTTCCTTTAGGTAAATCTCTAACGTGGCCGTATCTCCTGAATTTTGATTCAATTTTGCTGACTGTCGATCTAGTAATTGGCGGACGATCAGGATGATTTTCATTGAATAGATTGCAGACTTCTTCTTGTGAACGCACCCTATCTCCAAAACCAATCATCATAAGTACTTCAATACGTTCTCTCTCAAGTAATTGCATTTTCTTAAACAATGAAGTAGTGTAGTGCCTGGAGCGTTAAAAACGTGAAAACTGCGGACTATACAGCACCAGTGAATGAATTCAGATGGTACATGTGAAATTTCATTCTTCAGATTTAATGACAATGTTTACCTAAATTTTTTTTTGTACTTTTTAATCAACATTTTAAATCTCCAGGTGCTCCACTATCTCCGTTATAATCTGGGAATCCATCAAGTTGAGGCATATGGTATGTTCACAAAAAGTGATAAGAATTTATCGTAAAATTGTAAAGTGAAATAATATACAGGGTATTACCTTTAAAAAAACTAATGACAAAGCCATAGCTCTTGAATGAGACACCCTGTATACAAAATTTTTATTGCGAAAATTGCCCAAATAAAAATACTAATCGACCTGTCCGAGGATTTTAACATGAAATAGAAACCTAATTTTTTAATGAATTTGTTCCTTTCATCATGAAAGCACTGTATATATATATATATATATATATATATATATATATATATATATATATATATATATATATATATATGTATATATATATATATATATATATATATATATATATATATATATATATATATATATATATATATATATATATATATATATATATGTATATATATAAATATATATATACAGGGTGTCCGGAAATGATGAGCAAAAAATACAGGGGAAAATTCTAGACCGAAAATAAATGGTACCTCTTCATATAAAATTTTTTCGAAAATTGATTATTAACGTAGTTACAGGGTGTTAAAGTTAGATTTTATTTACAGTTTTATTGCTCTAAGTTTTGCCACGCTCATAATATTTCGACGAAATCTCGTATTTGGGGCTTTATCGGTATGAGGAAAACAAATTTGCTCACCGTATTCTAGCATTTTGTAGAGGGCGCCACATACGAGCCTATACTTTCATTTAAATGGTCACAACTTTTTTGTGTTACACTGTATAAGACTTTTGACTGAATATTTTTATTCTCCTGACCTTTTGACATGAAAAAGGTATTTCACTTTCGTTTCGATAAATCTCACCGTTTTCGAGAAAAATGCTAAAATAACATTGCTTGCATGTGATGAATACGAAATCATTTCAATTTATTTTCAACCATAAACATAGCATCTTTTGGAAACGTGCGCTATGGTTACCGTAGAAACAAGTTTGGGGAGAATTAGTTTTGACAGTTAGTAATTTTGTTCAAGTTCTTTTGTACTAATTGTTGTCATAAAAAAATAATAATGAATAACAATTACTCTAACACGGAGTTGTGGGACATTATTATTACGGTTTAGCTGCTGGTGATGCTCTTGCAGCACGACGTTTGTATCGTGAAGCATTTCCAAATAGACACCTACCCCAATCGCGAATATTCAGTACTATCCATCGAAGACTGGGAGAATTTGGATCGTTCAAAACTAGAATTTTTGATGTCGGCCGACAACGGAATACTAGAACAGCAGCAGCAGAAGTTCGTATTTTGAATTCGATACAAAATAATCCAAGTGGAAAATTAGTTTCCAAGAGGGCATTCCCAAGAGCTCCGTACATGAAGCAATACGCGAACAAAACCTTTATCTGTACCACTACCAAAAGGTGCAATCGCTATCTGCCGAGGATCCTGCTGCTCGTGTGAATTTATGCAATACCATTAGAGTACTCCATAATGGAGACCAAAATTTTGTTCGTAATATCCTTTTCACCGACTAAGCTGGATTTGGGCATTATGGCTTGATAAACCTTCATAATGAGCATTTTTGGTCTAATGAAAATCCTCACTTATCAATAGAGCGTGCTTACCAAAATAAGTTTTCCGTCAACGTGTGGGCTGGTATTGTGGGGGACTACTTAATTGGGCCACATTTTTTTCCACAAAGACTTAATAGTGAATATTACTTGAATTTTTTAAGAAACCACTCTCCTATTTTATTGGAAGATGTACCACTCGGATTGAGAAATGCAATGTGACTGCTTCAAGATGATGCTGCACCACATTATAGTTTAGCGGTCAGGCAATTCTTATATCCTTTAAATTTGTTTAATACACTTTCATACAAGAATTCTTTATACTAATAATTATTATACACAAGTGTATTCAGCCTATTACATTAATTCTTATTGATACTTTTCCTGAAAGGTGGATAGGACGCGGTGGTTTTGTACAGTGGGCTTCTAGATCCCCTGACATAAACCCTATGGATTTCTCTTTTTGGGGCTACCTGAAGATGCTTGTATACAGGACACCTGTGAATAGCGTCGAAGAGCTGAGACAAACAATTTTTGCCAATTGTGGAGTAATAAGGCAGAAGGAAGGAATATTCCATAGAGTTCATCGGAATTTTTTAAGAAGAATTAATGTATGCATTGAAGAAGAAGGACGTCACTTTGAACATTTGATTTGAATGTTTAATTTTTCGTTCGTTAACCTTACGATTTTATTGATAAACCATTCTTTCTTTGTTGAGTACGCTATTTTTTTTAGTACCTATTTATCACTGACCACCATCAGCGTAATAATAAATTTTCAAAAAATTACTAACTGTCAAAACTAATTCTCCCCAAACTTGTTTCTACTGCAACCATAGCGCACGTTTCCAAACGATGCTATGTTCAAGGTTGAAAATGAATTAAAATGATTTCGTATTCATCACATGCAAGCAATGTTATTTTAGCGTTTTTCTCGAAAACGGTAAGTTTTATCGAAACAAAAGCAGAATACCTTTTTCATGTCAAAAGGTTAGGAGAATAAAAATATTCAGTCTGAAGTCTTATACAGTGTGACACAAAAAAGTTGTGACCATTTAAATGAAAGTATAGGTTCGTATGTGGCGCCCACTACAAAATGCGAGAATACGGTGGGCAAATTTGTTTTCCTCGTCCCGATATAGTCCCAAATACGAGATTTCGTCGAAATATTATGAGCGTGGGAAAACTTAGTGCAATAAAACTGTAAATAAAATCTAGCTTTAACACCCTGTAACTACGTTAATAATCAATTTTCGAAAAAATTTTATATGAAGAGTTACCATTTATTTTCGGTCTAGAATTCTCCCCTGAATTTTTTGCTCATCATTTCCGGACACCCTGTATATATATATATATATATATACAGGGTGATTCATTAAGGGTGGAGACCGGCCGTATCTCGGAAACCGTATGTCCTAGAATTTGGGGAAAAAAATTCTTATATGAAAATCTACCCTAAAAAAATGATTAAAAATATTTTTGAGTCGATAGTTTTCCGCTAGGTGGCGCAATCTACCACTCGTAAAATATAATTGGATTTTTTACGAAATATTCCCCAATTAAGGCTGGTAAAAAATAACAACTTTAGAAACTACTGTCTCAACTCTACAACTTTTGTAAAAGTAATTTTTCTATATTACCTATTCTGAAATGGAGGGGGAAGTTCTCTTTCTTTGAGATAAAAAAGACTGTACCTCCATAATGCATGGACCGATTTTCGAAAACATAGACTCTATGCAAAGAGTTTTGAATGTAGATTTCATTAACAAATAACAAAAACACTTTTAATTCTCCAATCGGCAACTAGAGGGCGTTATGTAACACCTAGCTCTATTTATGATTTTTTTTGAGAAATTTCAAATGCAATGCTATGAATCTAACTAGCTAACAAAAAGCCAAATTTGATGACTTATTGACCTGTCAAAACCGCGAACTGATATCTCTTTTCATTCCAAAGCTATTGGCATTTTTTGATGAGAGTTGATGATTGTTGACTCGCCCTGTAAGGTGGAAGAGAAATTATGTTGCTAAAATTATTTTGAAAATAAAATAACAAGTAGAAACTCATCATGAAAATATTTACTAACATTACATAATGAAACAAAACTAGTCCGGTCAAATTAGACCAAAAAATAGGAGTGAAGTTAGAAAAATTCGCACCCAGCTGAAAATTAGTAGGATTGTTCAAAACATCATTATAAATGAAATCTGAAAAGTCCTCATCGATCCGATACGTGCAAAAAATTTATTCGGGGTCGAATGTCACAAAAACGGGTTTTTTGCGATTTTCAGCAAAGCATTAAGTTTTATCATGGAATTATTCTAGACAAAAATTGTAGATCACCTAATTATCTATAACAAACGTTTGAATAATTTTTTTTTTCAGAGCCACCGTTTTTGAGATCAACGATTCAAAAAGTTGAAAAAAAAAACACTAGCTCAAAGGTGGCATTGAAAGGTGCATATTATGATGATTACAACTCTCTCAACTTTTTGAATCGTTATATCTTAAAAACGGCGACTCTAAGAAAAATTATTTTGAAATTTTTTATAGATAATTATTTGATCTACAATTTTTGTCTGGGCTAGTTTCATGCTGTTGTGAAATAATATGATAAGGATGCATTTTATAATCCCTTAATATTCTTTGCACCAAAGAATAATTCAATCCTAGATCTCCTGCAATTTTTCGAATAATCAAATGGGGTTCAGACTTAACTAACGCCAAAACGTTAATAACATTTTCTTCATTGCGACTTCTACGTATCCTATTTCTTAATGCGACAGGTTGAACATTGCCGGTTTCTCGCAATCTTTGTGCCAATCTTTTGAATAATTTCCGAGAATGGCACCGTCTTTCAGGATATCGTATCGCATACTCCCTTTCAGCAATTACTTCATTTTGTAGACTTTCAAAATATACACTGACCATATCATATGCCTCTTCATTTGAATAAAAAGGCATTATAAAAGAGTTAGTTTGCAAACAGTCAGAATAAATTTGACAGCAATAAAAACTTAACAGTAAACAATCATAAAACATTAGTGTCATTTCGATAGGTAACTTGCTGACTTTTGAAACATCTATCTCTCAACAGTTTAACATCGTTCGTAATATTGCAGCTCGTCCATGAACATAAAACTATAAGAGACCGTTTGAGAGATTTGGAATTGAATTTTCACCCGAAAATTTTTATCCGAAATAGTTCAAAGCAAATACTGGCAAGCATTTTGAGTATTCAAATTAATGAGATAGTGGGAGCGTTTTGTAAATTTCTGTTATAAGTAGCTCCCTTAGTTTTGTTTCATTATGTGATGTTAATAAATATTTTTGTGATGCGTTTCTACTTGTTATTTTATCTTCATAATAAATTTAGCAACATAATTTCTCTTCTACCTTACAGGGCGAGCCAACAATCACCAACACTCATCAAAAATGCCAATATCTTTGGAATGAAAAGAGATATTAGTTCGCGGTTTTGACAGGTCAATAAGTCATCAAATTTGGCATTTTGTTAGCTAGTTAGATTTATAGCATTGCATTTGAAATTTCTCGAAAAAAATCATAAATAGAGCTAGGTGTTACATAACGCCCTCTAGTTGCCGATTGGAAAATGAAAAGTGTTTTTGTTATTTCCTACTGAAATTTACATTCAATACTCTTTTCATAGAGTCTATGTTTTCGAAAATCGGTTCATGCATTATGGAGTAACAGTCTTTTTTATCTCAAAGAAAGAGAACTTTCCCCACCATTTCAGAATAGGTAATACAGAAAAATGGCTTCTACAAAAGTTGTAGAGTTGAAATAGTAGTTTCTAAAGTTGTTATCTTTTACCAGCCTTAATTGGGGAATATTTCGTAAAAAATCGAATTATATTTTATAAGTGGTAGATTGCGCCACCTAGCGGAAAACTATGGACTCAAAAATATTTTTAATCATTTTTTCAGGGTAGATTTTCATATAAGAATTTTTTTCCCCAAATTCTAGGACATACGGTTTCCGAGATACGGCCGGTCGCCCCCCTTAATTAATCACCCTGTATATATATATATATATATATATATAAACATATATATATATATATATATATATATATACATATATATATATATATATATATATATATATATATATATATATATATATATACATATATATATATACATATATATATATATATATATATATATATATATATATATATATATATATATATATATATATATATATATATATATATATATATATATATATATATATATAATATATATATATATATATAAATATATATATTTATATATATATATATATATATATATATATATATATATATATATATATATATATATATATATATTTATTCATTCGAATTGTTGTTGCCTGTGAACTATTTCTAATCTCTTGATAATTATTAGCAATAACAGGCTTGTTGAATCTTAAAAAACTCGATTTTATTAAAAAGTTGACGTTTCGCCACGACATTCGTGGCTTTATCAAAAGTTTTGATAAAGCCACGAATGTCGTGGCGAAACGTCAACTTTTTGCTTGTTGGTAGGTATAAGTTCTTAAGGAGGAGGGAATAACGCGAATCGATTCTGGCGTCGTCCATTGCCTTGAGAAACGACCATGTCTCGATGCTATCAAAAGCTTCATGATAATCCACAAATGCCATATATAGAGGGATATTATATTCTGAAGTTTTTTCTATAAGTTGTCTTATGGTCTGTAGGTGATCGGCTGGCTGATAGGAATCTAGTTTTGTTGTTAAACGGTTCGTAATTCTTTTCGTGAGTAGCTTATATAAATGAGAAAGCAGGCTAAAAGGACGATAATTCTCTACATTCGTGTTCTCCTTGAATAGAAGTATCACTTCTGCGTTTTCACATATTTTTGGTATTTTTCCTCCAGAGAGGCATTTATTAAGTAGTGTTTTAATATGGTTTATAAGTTCTTTTCCTCCCAGTCTTAGCATCTCTACGGTTATGCGATCTTACTCTGGAGATTTTATATTTCTTAATTGTCTTAAAGCGTGTTTTAGTTCTGAAAGCGTGATTCTTTTGAACCCATGTTTAGAATTGTCCTCGGTTCTGTATGTGGTTTTGGTACCGTAGATGTATAGAGGTGTTTATAAAAGTGCTGAATTTCGTCCTCAATGAATTTCTTATCGTTCACGAGTATTCCTTGTTGATTTTTGATGTTTATAATTCTTTGTTTTCCGTTATATAACTTGGTTTTTAGTACTTTCATATTCTTGTTAGCTTCGATTGTTTCTGAAATTTGATTAGTTTGGTATGGTCTCAGGTCTGTCCTTATCATCTGTTTCACTTTTGCATTCTCCTCGCTGTATTTTGGATCATCCCTGTTTAGTGTTTTCTCTGTTATTAAATCTACAGTCTCTGGGCTTAGTTTTGTGTTCTTTGGATTTTTAGTTTTGCTGCATATTTCCTTCGTTGTTGTCTGAGTATATTCTGTTATTTTTTCAGCTAGTTTGTTAAGTTCTGTTGGGTTTTCAATTAATTTTAGTTTCTTTTGAAGCTCATTTTGATATTCATCTTTTTCCTGGGTTAGTATATCCATTGTTGGGAGCCTCGACTTTTTCATTAATTTTTGTCTTTCATATCTTGCATTTATGTCTATCGTAGCTCTAATCAACCTGTGATTGATTCCGGTATTGAATCGATTTGAAACAGAGACATCCCTGAAAATATTCTTCTTATTGAACAATATATACTCAATCCCATTTTTTATCATTTTGTCTGGCTAACCCTCGTCCACTTTCGTTTGGGTGGTTTTCTGAAAAACGTGTTCATGCAATGTAATTTTTCTTTGACCATAAAACTGACCATCATATCTCCACTATCATTTCGCTTTCCCAGTCCAAAATTTACCAGGTATACGAGATCTTCTTGTTCTTTACTTCCGATCTCAGCGTTTAGATCTCCTCTCACCACACTATAGTAAGACTTTTCTCTGTTTATAGCCCGGGCGATATCATCATAGAGCTCTTCTGCTGACTCATCACTTTAAGTGCTGGTTGGGGCGTATTGGCTGCATGCTATATCTCTTGTTGATGTTCAACAAGAGATACATGACCCTATCTGATATTCCCTGATATTTGCTCAGTTTATGTTCTATGTTCTTATTTACCATAAATGCTACTCCTCCTTTGCTGTAATTAGTTTTTGGGTTGAATTGGTACAAAGTATGACCTGACTTGAGTTTGGTATTCTTTTCTACTTCTAGTCTGGTTTCGCAGAGCCCCACTATGTCCCAATTAATGGCATTCAGTTCTAGCTCCAGCTCCTCCAAATGTTCATTTGTTCTCTCTGTTCTTATGTTATATGTTGCAATTTAGAGTTTTGTCCTATTTCGTTTCTTTTTTGTAATCGAGTGATTGCGTCCCTCAAACTCCGTGAGGCTGACCGATCTTTCATCGGTGTGAGATTTTATTTCTACCCACCTGAGGTTTTTTTTGTAACTCCACTTTTCGCATATTCAACCTGAAAGGTTTTGGCAGTTAAAACACCTTGCTTGCCGAGAATTGGCGAGTTTCAGATACAGCCGCCCCTAACATGGCGAACAGACGCTGTTTGCAGCCGCTCACTCTGAGTCAGACGCTGAGTGTTGTGGACTTTCTTTAGCTTAACCTCCGTCACTTCCAGATTTTACCGGCATATATATATACATATATATATATATATATATATATATATATATATATATATATATATATATAAATATATATATATATATATATATATATATATATATATATATATATATATAGCTGAATAAATTTGATTATCTTCAATTTAAAGCAATTTGACAACACAACTATCCAACACAAAGAGTGCCGTGAAATGAAAGTAGATACAACCAAGCATATACTACTACATAAAAATATAGAGAATTTCATCAATGAGAAAATTATGCAGATGCAGTTTCAGCTACGACAGGCCTCTACACGCTCCATCAATAGTCTCAAGATGAATAAAACAATCACCTTGAAGAGATATCCTTTACGTAAATGTACGGAATATATTTCTCTCATAATTTCACACCGTAAAACATAGGGAGCATCTTCAAGTAGTTGAGGTATATGAACTCCAGATTGGGTTTTCCACATTTCTTTCACATACGTCCATAGTTTCTTCATGAGATGATCTGAAAAGTTGCTTCATGTAATTCCAAGATTTTAGATATGAATAAACAAACCTGAAAGGCCCTGATTTTCGAGGAATTTCATTAATTCATGCACTTTAGATTCATAGTTCAACAAATGTAATATGGGTATAATCAAAATATTTGAAGAATAAGCTGAAACAAAGAAAATCAATAAGAAAATTGAATCACTCATATATTCTATGAGTGATATATATATATATATATATATATATATATATATATATATATATATATATATATATATATATATATATATATATATAATATATATATTAATGCAGTCATTTTAGAAATTTTAAGCCCCAATCTGCGGAAAAATTCCTATTGACCTGAATTTTTGTACACACCTCTATTATTGCCATTTAATGAATAATCGACATTATGATATCGTGCCGGCTAAAAAAGGTATAAAGATAAAAAAAAAACAGGTCGCGAAAATCATTTTTCCGTCAATATCTCGCTACCTATTGTTCGAAAGTCAATAGAGGTTATTACAGAAATTATTCATCGTGCAATTATCTACAAAAAATGTATTCTGCATTTTTCTGTTGGATCAACCGTTTTTGGAGTTGAGCGCTGAGAAAGCGACTACATTATGATTATGCACTCGTGTCTTTTTACATTGTTTTTTCAGTAGTCATAATCCATGATATGTAATAAAGTGTGTTTTCATTTAAAAGTGGAAAAATTTTCTTTTGATGAAGACTTTTAATTTAGGAACTGAAAAATACTGAAAACATAAACTTCTGTATAAATGTTTGTATAGCCATTGTCGATATCCTCATTTTCTCCATCATTGAAAGTTACTGACAAAACATCGACTAGTCAACAAGTTCAAAAACGTGTTAATTCTTGGTAAAGCTCCTGAAAATATGAGCGATAGCTCATTCGATTTGGAATGACGTCTAGAAAAATGTATCTTGAGTATTGATTAGCACATAAACAATTGCAATTAATATTAACAAATTAAGATTAACAAAAGATGGCATTTTGTTTTTCGTTAATAACTCAAAGACTATTGACATTAAAGAAATTTTGAAAGAAGATCCTCAAAGATGAGGAAATTTCCAATGAAAAAGTCCGGACTCCGACTCCGACTCTACCTATATTATTTAGAATTTTAATTTAATGCCGAAAATAGGGCTCCGCGCCGCCGTTTAGCTATGGACGCATTGCCGCTAAAGCGAGTACATAAAAATTTTTTGTTGTAGTAGCAAATATTCATTTAAAAATCTGAATAAATGATGGTATCATCCAGACACTTAAACTAAGAAATCCAAGTTGAAAAAAAATTTTTAAGGGAATATTTCAAAAAGTTATACTATTGTTCATTAACTATTTTTTTCCAATCTCCTTTTTCATGAATAACGAAATAAAAGTTTGAATAATTGACCTAAAAATTTTTGGCTCCCTAGAGCCTTTGATATATATATATATATATATATATATATATATATATATATAATTATATATATATATATATATATATATATATATATATATATATATATATATATATATATATATATATATATATATATATATACTTAACAAGATCATGCGATGAAATTTTCTTAGAGTTTATCATTTTGTTTATAATGATTTTTTCAAGTTAACAAAAAAAGAAATGTTCTAGAAAAATTTAATTCAACAAATAATATGTTATTGCTGTTTCTGTAACTAACAATAGGATCGAATGACTTTCGAAAAATTTTTTAAAAATAATTTGTTAAGATTTTGGTTATAAACAAATAGACAAGTTCAATATTTTTTGAAAATTTTTCTCACCATTTTATTGTCTTGGCTAAATAATGATTTTTTTTTATTGTTTATAATTAATTTTTTTATATTTCGATTGTTCAAATAATTTGTGAAGAAACTATTTTCTATTTCAAAATCATAATTGACATTTATTCATAGGTTAAACTAAAAAACAAATTCTGAATGAATTGATTATTGTAATTTGGATTCTCTAGGAATCCCCTCTGTTATGTTCAATATACCATAATTTAGTACGAAATGAAGTCAATGTTATGACGAAACGCGTTTACTCAATATATCACCCTGTGAAAAGTTAGTTTTTTATTTCTTTATAAAGTTATAATCCGAATTTATCTTATTTATATGATAAGTTCATACAACTTCATTGGCAGCACTAAATTCGCCGGGTCAGCTAGTAATCAATAAATATTAAGTCTGCTTTCCTAGCATCCTTATCATTATTATTATTAGATATAAGCCTTATGGCAGTTCCATTAACAAGGAGTGACTTTGGTTTTGGTCCTCTTGTATCATCTCAGAGACGTTTCGTTGTCTTGATCATCTGGAGGATTTGTAGTATCTATTCGTTGAAGTTCTGCATCGTAACGGACTATGACTGGTTGTACTGATTTCTTTAGGTATTGACTGAATATTTGGAGACAAGTAGTTGAAATAATCCACACCTCTCCAGAATATTATAAATTACAATAAATAGGAATAACCTGCATAATATGATGATGATTACGGTATATCAGTTGAATTTCTTTTTATGAATGGTTGATTTAGTTGCTGTTGTATTTGTTCTTCGAATTCCTTCAACTTGCTTTGTGTGAGTTTGAGTTCTTGAACATCAACATTCATCAATTTGAGTGGTGTTAAATGTATGGCATCCTGAGAAAAATTTTTGTGAAGCTTTAGGCAGCATTTATCTTCGTTAATATTTGTTGAAAGTATTTCATATCTCGGATTAGAAAACAGAACAAGTTTTTGAGATTATTATTTGGACTTTCAATATTTTCGTCCATTTTTGTAAAAGAAGAAGAGTTATTGAAAATACTAATCGCTTCAAAAATTATTGATGCTTCTAGCATTAGAACATGTGTTTTTGAGTAGCCATTAAATGATTAATTGAATCTGTATAAAATTTGTACCATCGGCATCATTTCGATATCATTAAATAGAAAATAAAGTCAACTGCGATACGTTTCTTGACGTATTATATCATTGTATTTATTTCTAGTTATATCTGGTAATACCAATTCTGAAAAATTATTTTGTTGTCATAGAATTCTGAGATTCTGTGAAGTATTAATTCAATTTTCGTATGCTACTGATAGATCGTCAAATTTTTTTAAGAAAATAAAATTTTTTTTGTGGTAGAAGTTTTTTGGTTATTTCAGAAGTTTTCGGTTCTTAGGTAGATCTTGAAAATATACTTGTATATAATTCAGATATTCCTTTGATTTTGCATAGTTGCATGACATAGAGATTATAAAGTATTTGAAATCTGTTATAAGTATATATAAGTTATAATTTATGATTTCGAATTTCAATTTTCTTTTATGAAAGCCATTAAATTTTCAAAAATTTTGGTTTTTGTTATTCGATTGGTTCATTATGTTTGGTGTTATTTATTGATTTGTATAAATTTTCATTTGTATAGCACAATTCGAGAATACTAGTAGATAGAGAATTGGGGTGCACGAGCCACAATGACCTTAATCATATCAGGAGTGGGGTAACCTTGATTTCTATTGGTCAGTAAAATAATGCGGCTGTACAATACATAATGATCTTGAGGTAGAATATATAACTAGTGGGGGTAATATGATTTACTTTGAATATATCAGGAGTATACTTAACCTTAAATTCGATTGGTCAATAGCGACCTTGAGTATCATACATATTCCGCATTGAGTGAAAATAATATCATTCCATATTTCGAGCTGAAATTTGTTTTCATATACAAGAATGGTTAAGTTTCAATACTTTATTCATAATACATATTAAAATTATGTAATTGAATTTCAGATAATTTATGTTATGGAGTTTGCCGATCTGCGATTAATTGAGTAGAAGGGTCAATACTGTGCGCTATGTGTGTTATACTTTTGAACTCTTGTTGTGCTGAACGATCTTGATGACCTCCTGCGGGCAGTAATGGTTGGCGAATTAATAGAGCCAGAGTCGGATTTCAAATCCGATAGGTCGGATTCGGAATTCAGTGAGAGTTGAAATGTAAAATAATTTAAAGTTGTGAATATAATATGTATAATCTGTGAATAAATTAAATCCTTTAGCATTCAAAGTCCATTCAAGATGAGTGTATCCCAATAGTGATTACATATAATGAGAATAATAGAATGAAGAGTATCAGAAAATCACGGCACTCCGTGAAGAAAGGTGGCTCCTTAATAAATAGGTGGATTGATAAATTACCGGGTTTATACATGCACCAGCGTATCCATTTTGTGGCCCTTGTACGAACCTAGAGAATAGCTCGAGGGGATAAGAAAAGCTGATAATATTTCAATTCGAAATGCAAGTGATCGATTGAAATCGAAAGAAGCACGTAAAAAAGAAAAAGCAACAACCTTTAATGTACTTATGCTCATAAAAAAAAAACAAGAATAGGCGTGGGACCTAAACTAGGAAAAAAACACGTTGAAGGCGAATTTTGGTAGCATTTAGACGTGGAGGTTTCTTACCAATTTTGTAAGCAATTCTTGGGGCTCTTGGCTCTTCTATTGCATCAGCAGAAAATGAATAATAAAATGTCAGAAGAGACTTTGAGGCATAATAAGGAAATTACCAATAAAGTTTCCTACCAATCTTTTACATTTGTTAGTGCATATCTATGCACTAACAAATGTAGAACTTACAGTTGGAAGAAGTTGAAGATTTCCAATTTTAGAGGAGTATTCATGAGAAAATAGTTACCACAAAGAATTAGGAATAATGAAACTGGTATTATTAATTTGAATAAGAGTAGCGGAAAAGAAACACATTCTACGGCATACATAGAAATCGCTAGAAATATATATATATATATATATATATATACAGGGTGAGTCATTGATATGAGAAAGCTTGATTGCACCTACACCGTTAATGATATCGAAACGAACCAAACGATTCTGCAAATGTGAGGTCAGAGTGCAGTTCGTAAAATTATTTTGCCATATGTGTACCATTTTTACGGGGCAAATTTTAAGATACTTTTTCTAAAGGACACTCTATATATTTGAATTTGTCCTTTATTGGGATTCGTAAATTCGTTGAGTTTTTGCAAATCGCTTCAGCCGTTCAGAAGTTATTCAATTTTTTCTGAAAATTAATGCCTTTGCAGGCATTTTTTAAGAAAGTCGCAGGGCACTTGGTTTTTTTAATATCAAGTTGTTATTTGGACTGAGTCTAAGTTATTGTTCTGGGTATCTTTTGACGGAGAGATAATCTATTTTAATTGTGACATTACCTTACTGTGACACATTGATTTTGGTAAACTTTGAAAGGCCATATCTTGATTTTTTCGAATGGCACTCTATTTATTTGATTACTTAGTCGCATTGAATTCTTTTCTATATTCATGTTTTTTCCAAAAGTTGATAGTTTAGAAGATAATTCACATTTTCAAAAAAATCAACACATCATTTCATCTTTTAAACGAGTGACATGAAAAACAATAAATTCTGATAACAGACCTCAACGTAACTGCTACGGGCGTCAATTTCAAAGTTTGATGAGAAATTATTGAAAACAAATTATAGAAGCTCATTACAGGGTGTCCCATTTTGGGTACATTTGAATGGTATCTCCGTTATTTTTGAAGATAGAGGGTTGCAGTTTTCGCGACACCATGCTACTTTTTCGTAAAACTGAAGATGCCGTCGACATAATTTTAATAACTATTTTAGTTTTTAAGATACAGGGCATTTTTGAAAATGTGCCATTATCCTTCATCGTATCGAAAAGGTAATATAAAATTCTCATAGATTTTTTTCCGTAGAATGCATTGGTGTAGATAATTTTTGTCACATATTTACTATTTTTGAGTTATAAAGCAAACTTATGTTTTTTCAAATGGAATACCCTGTATATTTATAGACTATAAAATTTGTATTTTTTTTACCTTTTCAAAAATATATGATAGTATAAACTTTTTCTCAGAAACGCGCAAATAAAAGACAATTTTCTGAAATTGAATGCATAAATCAATAGAACGCCATGGATAACAACAATGAACAAGTGAAAGTCTGTTATCAGAATTAATTGTTTTTTATGTCACTCGTTTAAAAGATGAAATAATGTGTTGATTTTTTTGAAAATGTGAATTATCTTCTAAACCATCAACTTTTGGAAAAAAACATAAATATAGAAAAGATGGAGAATGACATGTTCAATGCGACTAAGTAATCAAATAAATAGAGTGCCATTTGAAAAAATCAAGATATGGCCTTTCAAAGTGTACCAAAATCAATGTGTCAGAGTAAGGTAATGTCACAATTAAAATAGATTATCTCTCCGTCAAAATATACCCAGAACAACTACTTAGACACAGCCCAAATAACAAATTGATATTAAGAAAACCAAGTGCCCTGCGATTTTTTAAAAAAATGCCTGCAAAGGCATTAATTTTCAGAAAAAATTAAATAACTTCTGAACGGCTGAAGCGATTTGCAAAAACTCAACGAATTTACAAATATCAATAAAGGAAAAATTCAAATATGTGTAAAAATGTATAGAGTGCCCTTTAAAAAAAGTATCTTAAAATTTGCTCCGTAAAAATGGTGCACCCTGTAAAGGGCAAAATAATTTTACGAATAGCACCCTGACCTCCCATTTGCAGAACTGTTTCGTTCGTTTCGATATCATCAACGGTGTAGGTGCAATCAAGCTTTCCCATATCAAAGACTCACCCTGTATATATATTTTTGATAGTATTGGAAACTTGAGCCCCTCTATAGGAGCAATTACATATTTCAGAAGCGATAATAAGAAAAAAAAAGTGATGTAAAACAGACAAAGATATCAAAATATAAATACATATAATTGAGAGATAGGTATATTTCCTTACTCATTTTCAGATAATTGGTGAAAATTTGATTATTCAAAATTACCTAGTAAAAACATATACCTATTATGGTAATTTAACCATTTGGTCCACATTCAAATTTCAAACTCTAGGAGATTATTCTCATATATATTCAAAATCTGATGTTTTTGAAAATTTTCGAAATACTTGTTCACATCATCAGTCTTCAGACCCTACTCAATAATTTTGAAATATCACTGTTCAAATTATTAATTGAATAGCATTTTCGGTGAAACAATGAAAAATGTTGAAAATCGGAGATATATAGTTAGTCAATGGGAAAAACATGGCGAAAATTTCCGGGCTGAAAAGTGGATTGCTAAACCTAATTACAAATATCGTGAAATATTTAATGAAAATTTAATAGCAATTGAAATTAATAAAGTTCGTGTTAGGTATATAGGAAAAGCCTTACTATGTGGGTTTTTGTGTTTTAGAAAATTCTAAAGCAGTGATCTATAATTTCTTTCATAACGTGATAATTTTTGGAACCAAAAAAAAATAATAGTCGGTTGAAACCCATTAGAAAAGGAGAATATAATAAAAATCAAAGGAAAAATAATTTACGGGCGATCTGAGTTCGGGAAAGGGATGGGGGTGAGTTTTCAAGGGTAAAAGACGATTTATCTCGATTTCCGGCAAAACTATAATTCCTATGGAAAAAAATCAAATGGCAAAGTTGTAGGTAATGAAAAGATCTACAACTTCTATTTTCACACAACCTCATTATTTATGTGAAAGATTCAAAAAACCAAGTTTTTGGTTTTTTATTTTCATCTTCTACAGAAAAAAAATTTTTTTCAACGAAATTTGGTAAAAACTTACCTTTTTATGTCCCAAATACACTGAAATTTATTTTAAATATCAGCTTTTTTCAAAAAGTTGGTGTGATTTATATTCGTCGAAATCTTTCCTTTCCGATGGTGTGTACATTGCTATAGTAAATATTCTCAGAAAAAACAAAAAATCGAAAAAAAACTCGAATTCGAAATTTTAATTTGGCTGAAAAATGAAACGGTGGAAGAGATCATGAATAAATATTTGCGCTATGTAGGAAAACATTAAGCAGCAAGCAGATATATTATTTTTGATGAGTGCCTCGAAATTAAAAAATCAGTTACTATCACAACAGTACCAGCAGTTAATTCAACTAAAAGAGGTGAACGTAGTCGTAGAAAAACCTCAGACAATATTCCAGAGTCACAAGGATTTTCCTTTAAACAAGTACAAGAAGATGCTGATGCTTACATAATATCGATAATCGAACTCTGAAATATTGTCTGAGGTTTTTCTATGACTACGTTGTCCTCTTTTAGTTGAATTAACTGGTGGTACTGTTGTGACAGTAACTGATTTTTAATTTAGAGGTAGGTAGCCATCAAAAACAATATAGCTGCTTGCTGCATAATGTTTTTTTACAAAGCGCAAATATTTATTCATGATCTCTCCAACGTTTCATTTTTCGGCCAAATTAAAATTTCGAATTCGAGTTTGTTTCGGTTTTTTGCATTTTCTGAGAATATTTACTATAGCAATGTACACACCATCCGAAAGTAGAGATTTCAACTTATTTTGATCATGATTTCCAATGACAGAATTCTCCGAAAGAATTTGACCATTATTCGTTAATTTAGGATCATCAGTTGCTTGGTATTGTCAGAGTCAGCTCACGTTGAGGAAGATTATCATGCTCAAATACATCTTGTTTATGATTTTTTCTTGAAAAAGATTTTCCTTTCGTTACCTCCACCCTTTGCAGAAGCAATGGATTATTTACTTTCAATATTTCATTTTTTTCATTTGCTGATTGTAATAATTGAGTTAGGTAATGAATTTTCGTTTCCAATAATTTTCTTTCAATTATAATAATAATAATAATAATAATAATAATAATAATAATAATAATAATAATAATGATAATAATAATAATAATAATAATAATAATAATAATAATAATAATAATAATAATAATAATAATAATAATAATAATAATAATAATAATAATAATAATAATATTCTTTATTTAAAATCAGAATGTTACACAATATTGTAAACAATTAGAAATGAAATTGTGTCAGGAAAAAAATGAAAATAAAATGTTTATCCAGGAAAGTTATACTTCAAAAATTCCTGGATATCATATGGTTCCATGTCCAGTAACATTTGGTAGATTTTTTTTTTGTATATTTTAAAGTTGGTTTCTGTTTGGATTCCTATTGGGCAATGGTTGAAATATCTTGTCGATTGGTATTGTGGTCCTTTTTCCGTTATTGTAAGCCTGTGTGCTGGATATAAAATCTGTGATGTTCTTGTATTGTAGTGCTGACTTCTGTTTTCTGTATAATAACGTTTGTTCTTGAAAAGAAAAAGTAGGCTCTCTTATATATATGGATTGCAGTCGATGTTAATAGGCCATTTTGTTTGAACTTACTTCTGCAAGAATCTATTGACGTCATGCCACAAATGATCCGAAGTGCTCTTTTTTGTATTTTGAATATATTATTTATACTTGAGCTTGCTCCATAAAATAGAATTCCATATCTTAATTTCGATTGAAAAGTTGTTTGATAAATTATTTTTAAGGATTTCGTGTCTAGATATTGCTTGATTTCTCTTAAAAGGTGACAAGTTGTTGAAAGTTTCTTTGATAATTCTTGAATATGTTCTTTCCAGCTTAGATTTTCATTTATCTGCAGTCCCAGGAATTTTGTGGCTTTATTGAATTGTATCTTAGAGTTTGACATCTTGAGATATTCTGGAGTATCATAGCCTGCATGATTGGTTTTAAAAAGGATGATGCTTGTTTTGTCAACATTAACGCTCAATCTGTTTTTGGTAAACCAATGTTATGTCCTGTTCAGTACTGCTTCTGCCATTATGGTCATTTCAGGAAAAGTATTTGCTTTAATAAGATGTTCGTATCGTCTGCATAATTTAGAATTTTAGTTTTTTCGTTTTCATCTAGGCTAGAAGGCAGGTCATTTATGAAAAGAGTGAAGATGATTGGCCCTAGCATACTTCCTTGTGGTATTCCTAATTTTATAGGGTTAGGTTCTGATAGGCATTCATTTACACCATTGTTTACAAGTGTTCTTTGTGTTCTTTCTTCTAAATA
>JARQZK010002892.1:390000-415000 GCA_030704885.1 Cynegetis impunctata
ATATATATATATATATATATATTAATATGAATTCACTGTATTTTGCCCACTAGTTGTGGAGTCAATTATTATGAATTAATTTTCTTTATTTGCTATTATTTATTTAATTCAATGTATTTAAACTTATACTCTTTTAAATTATCTCAGGGAAGGTTCTCCTTGTAATCTTTTTACTTTACTTTAAAAACTTCAATATTCTGATCATTTTGTTGGAAACTAGGACATTTATTTTTATATTTAATTTATTATTATTTGCATCTTAAAAAGCTAATGTACCGCAGATACGAGATGCTCATATTTTTTTTGGACGAAAGACAGATGTGCATGTGTATGATGCGCAAACCCAGAAAACATTCTGGCGAGAGAAATAACGAGGTTGAGAGGCATTGAAAAACGTCCGGTCGGAATTTTCATTTTATGCACGAAAAGTTAATAATTTTCAACATTACTTAATTCAGCTTAATTCAGCTTAAAGATTGTTGTTGGTGCAGTGGTGGTGAAGGAGGAGAGCGCTTTCCAGAGGACAAACCACGCCGAAGATTGGTAAGTCCAGAAAATTTAATGAGCATCTCGGCGATATAAGATATAATTTTGTTTAAAGTATTAATGGTCCTTCGAGAAGAAAATCAAAAGTCTGTTTACGACATTTTGGTCCTTCGAGCCGGATTGCATATCAGTTTTCTTAAGTTATAATTTTCAAAATATTTTGTGATTCAGTTTAATGCAACCATTTTGAACAATTCTATAAATTTCAATCGTTTCCACCTCTAAAATCACGTCATCATTTATTTCAATTATCGCATATTGTCATATGCTAAACATAGCTCGGTCTTTTCAGATCCTGACTCTGTCTCATTTGCACATCTTCACAGAGTTTGTCTACGCAGTCGTGCGGTTTAACGTACCTACATTACAGCGCAGCGATAAGCGATTCGTTGAACGCGCAGCCAGGTAGATATTTGCCTGCGTTGTTTACATTATTTTAGAAATAACCAAATTACCTTCTTAACTGGATTGTTAGATCTGAAATTAAAATAGTCATTAAATTATCAATTTGTTCTTCACCTGTGTGCCATTTATAGATTTTCATTTGTTTATAATGAGTTAATTAGTTGCCAGTCAAGAATTTGAACGTATTTCGTAAATTTATATAGTGATCTTTCGTATTTTCGATTTGCATACAAACTTCAATAATGTCGGCAGAAATGAAGAAATTGGTAATGAAACGAAAAACACCTTTTAATCGTTTAAAGGAAATTTATGAATATGGAGTTGGTTCTACGACTGATAAGTTCTATAAACAAAATTTCTCTGCGAGGACAGAATTTGTGGAAGCAATCTATGAAGAATTTCAGGACTTTCATAATCAAATAATTTCTTTAATTACGGACGATACGCAGTTTGATGAGGAAGATAAGGTTAGAGTTTTAGCTGATAAATATTTGTATGGGGTTAGAAGTAAAAAATTGGAGCTATCTCCTAAAGATTCTCGTTCTAATATTTCGCAGGCTAATAGCAACCCCAGTAATCCTTCCACTTCGGGAAATAACTTGAAAGGGAAATTGCCAAAGATAAACTTGCCGGTTTTTGAGGGTAACCTAAAATTGTGGCCTTCCTTTTTTGATTTGTTCAATAGTATGATACATAATAATTCTAGTTTAAGTAAGATAGAAAAATATCATTATTTGTTGACATCCCTAAAAAATGAACCTTTCAATGTACTGAAAGCTATTCCCATGGTCGAGGATAATTATCAAATAGCATATGATACACTCGCTAATAGGTATCAAAATAAGCGTTTTTTAGCCACAACATATTTTAATGAAATTTATATGGCTCAACCTCTACAAAAACATTCTCCTAAGGATTTAAGAAATTTATTGGATATATTTTCAGAAAACCTTGCTGCACTTAACGTTTTAAAGTTTAATACGGATTCTTGGGATTTTGTAATATTCAATATTTTGCTACAAAAATTAGATTCTAAAACAAGAACAGATTTTGAGCTTGAGAATAGCACTACGGATATGCCTACGTATAAAATTCTTACTACTTTCTCAACTAATCATTGCAAGGCCTTAGAGTCTGTCCAGTGTATGGTGCCAGCATCATTTTCAAAATATAAAGGTACAACCTCACAGGTTTCCACTATGGATAAAGGTTTCCCTTTCAAGAGGTCCTCAACGCCTTCTGCTTATTTAACAGCTGCTGGCGATCCTCAAAAATATATTGTTTGTTCAGCTTCACACGCTTTACATAGGTGCCACATCTTCCTGGCCACAACTCCACATGACAGAGTTGCCTTTGTTAAAGGAAATAACCTTTGTGCGAATTGCTTGCGTGGATCACATTCTACCCGAAATTGTCCATCCTCAATTACTTGCAAAATCTGTCAGTATACTCATCATACAACACTCCATTTAAACTTTCGTAAACCGGATGCGTCCCAAAGAGCCTCTTTCGTGGCAACCCCTTCAGGTTCAGCAGGGATAGTCGATAAGGATTCGACAACCAATAGGGCGGTCAATACCCTCGATACGAAATTCTCGAATTCCGGCTTCAATGACACTACCGCACTGCAATGCAGTACTTTAACTCTCGCTATAAAACAATCCACTGTCCTGCTTTCTACTGCAGAAGTGGATATTAAGGATTGTCGAGGAAACTTTCAGAGGGTTCGTATTCTTCTCGATACTGCTAGCATGGCGAATTTCATTAGTGAACGTTGTTTTAATCGGTTAGGTTTGAAAGGGCAACGTTGTTCAGTACCAATAGAAGGATTGAATAATCAAGTTTCCAGATCAACTAGGGGTATCACTCACTTGTTTAGTCAAGCCTTGTGGTAAGGATGGTCCTACCTTCTCATTTGAATCTATCATTCTCCCGAATTTTTGTTCAAATCAACCAAAAATACATGTTAATCCACATAATTGGTCTCACATAAGAAACTTGACACTAGCAGATAGTAAATTTTCTACTCCTGGTCCAATAGATATGCTATTTGGAGCGGAGCTGGTTCCATTCATTTTAGGGCCTGGACGTATCTTTGGCGATCATGGTACGCCAGCTGCCCTTGAGACAGTTTTTGGATGGGTGTTACAGGGAAAGACAGAATGTGCATCATTGAACACGTCCCTTTTAAGCTGTCATGCTGCTCTCGAACCCCAAATAGATTTTACTCTTCAAAAATTTTGGGAGTTAGATCAGGTTCCTAAAGAAAGTCCTAGGTTTTCCCTAGACGATCATAAATGTGAGACACTATATAAGACATCAGTTCGTCGAGATATTTCAGGAAGGTTTGTTGTTCCCCTTCCATTTAAGTACACAGAACCGGACTTTGGAGACTCATATTCACAGGCCCTTAGGCGATTCATATCTCTAGAGTTCCGGCTCTATAGGAACCCTCATTTACATACAGCATATTCTGAATTTATGAAGGAATACATGCAACATCAATACATTTCCGAGGTTCCTATTTCAAATCACAAGTCTTTGTCAGCCTTCTATTTACCCCAACATTGTGTAGTGAAACCGGACAACGCTTCTATCAAATTTCGAGTAGTATTTGATGCGAGTGCTAAGAGTGTTAGGGGTATAAGCCTGAACGACACGCTTTTCTCAGGCCCAAAACTGCACCAGGACTTATCTATCATTTCATTCAAATTTCGAATTCATAAAGTAGCCTTTATCTGTGATATTAAACAAATGTACTGTCAGATACTAGTACTTCCGGAACATAGGAGATTTCAGAGATTTCTCTGGCGCTTCTCAAGAAATGAGGAAATCAAGGAGTTCGCCCTTAATAGAGTTGTTTTTTGTGTTTCTTCTGCTCCATATCTGGCCTTAAGAACTCTACAAGAGTTGGCAGTTTTAGAACAAAATACTTACACTGCAGCTTCTAAGGTGCTACTGAAATCTATATACGTAGATGATTGCTGCGCAGGCGCAGGATCAGTTGATGCAGCTCTTCAGCTACAGGCAGAGTTAATTGATATACTCAAAAGAGGAGGTTTCGAGTTGCGAAAATGGGCAAGCAACCATCCCTCTATTCTTGCTGCTGTTCCGACAGTCGACACACAAATGCCGCTCAATTTTGACACAGATGGTCCTAGATTTATAAAGGTTTTAGGTCTACAGTGGAATCCCACTCTGGATGTGTTTTCCTACTCATTTTCTGAAATCAGTTCTACATGCACTAAGCGTGGCATTCTTTCACAAATCGCAAG
The DNA here is from genome assembly GCA_030704885.1 of Cynegetis impunctata. Taxonomy (NCBI): domain Eukaryota; kingdom Metazoa; phylum Arthropoda; class Insecta; order Coleoptera; family Coccinellidae; genus Cynegetis; species Cynegetis impunctata. Next base: position 394,227 of record JARQZK010002892.1, read on the forward strand.
GATTTTCGATCCTCTAGGTTTTCTGTCACCTGTTCTTCTTCTTGCCAAGCATATTATGCAAAAACTATGGCTTTCAAAGTGTGATTGGGATACTCCAGTCATTGGAGATATTAGTGATGCATGGAATCGGTTTAATTCAGAATTACCTGAATTATCCAGTGTACAACTGCCTAGATGCCTTATATCCGAGAACATCTCTCGTTTGGAGATGCATGGTTTATGTGACGCTAGTACTATAGGCTATGGTTGTGTAGTATATTTTAGATCCATTACGAATTTTGGCCAGGTTAAAATTACTCTGATTTCTGGAAAATCTAGAGTCGCACCACTTCGAGTGGTTTCTATCCCACGACTAGAACTGTGCGCTGCATATCTTCTATCTGATTTAATACTTTCAGTGAAAGAAGCTTATTCAGATCTCCTCACATTTAATGACATGTATGCGTGGTCGGACTCACAGGTGACACTCGCTTGGCTCGCAAATTCACCACATAGATGGAAAACTTTCATTGCTAATAGAGTGTCGCATATTCAGGAGATTGTACCCCCGTCGTCTTGGAGATATGTTCTAACGGATTTTAATTCCGCTGATTCTGTAAGTAGAGGAATATTTCCTCTACAACTATTAGAAAATGTTTCATGGTGGCAAGGACCTGCTTTTCTTCTAGAAAGAGAAGAAAATTGGCCGGAACAGCCATCTATTCTGTTGAGTAAAGACGTTTTTCAAGAAGAGAGACCACAGGTGGCATTGCATATTTCGATTTCGTCTTCCTCCATATCGAATTTACTCATAAGATTCTCATCTTTAAGAAAAGTTCAGCGTATCCTCTGTTACGTCTTTCGTTTTATTGCCATAAAGACTAAATCGAAGGTTTATGCTTCTGTCGTTTTAACACAACCGGAAATGCACTGTGCCTTCCAGAGCAAGGTTAAACACGTTCAAAACGAATGTTTCTCGGATATATTTGTGGCTTGTAAAAATAATACTTCTCTGTCTAAACCAGTCAGAAAGCTTGCTTTTTTTGTTGATAAATCGGGATTGATCAGGGTGGGTGGTCGCCTAAGAAAATCAACTCTCTCCTTTGAGGTTAAGCATCCTATTTTGTTGCCAAAACAGCATAGATTCACGGACCTTGTAATACAGCAGACTCATGATGAAAACTTACATCCCGGACTCAAAACTCTGCATAATATATTGCTACAGACCTTCTGGATACTCTCTCCTCGCGGTGCTATTTATCGATGTATATCTAAATGTGTTCGATGTTTTCGTAGTAGACCTCAAGCATATATACCTGTTATGGCAGATCTCCCTTCCTTTAGGATTTCGCAAGTAAAGGCATTTTCACACGTTTCGTTGGACTATGCTGGCCCCTTTATTATCCGTTTAGGAAAACATAGAGGCGCAAAAACCCTTAAGGCATATATCTGTCTTTTTGTTTGTTGCGCTACAAAGGCAGTGCATGTCGAATTATCGTCCGATTTGTCGACTGATACATTTCTCGCAAGCTTCCGTCGTTTTATTTCTCGGAGAGGTAGAGTCTCTGATATGTATTCTGATCAAGGCACTAACTTTAAGGGAGCGAATAATCAGCTCATATTATTCTCACAAGCTGCTGCTAGAGAACTATCCATAAATTGGCATTTTAATCCCCCTGCAGCTCCACATTTTAATGGCCTGAGCGAGGCTGGTGTCAAATCAATTAAAACGCACCTTCGTCGAGTAGTAGGTGAACAGATCTTGACGTACGAAGAATTATATACCCTAATTACGCAGATCGAGGCACTTTTAAACTCGCGGCCTCTATCTGCTATTAGCGAAGATCCAAACGATCTTACCCCCTTAACCCCAGGTCATTTCCTGACCATGAAAACACTCAATAGCTTCCCTGAACCAGACCTCTCAGATGTTGCACTGAATCGGTTGTCGCGATGGCAAATGATACAGAGAATGAACTCAGATTTTTGGAAGAGGTGGAAAGACGAATATTTGCATACGTTACAGCAGCGTTCAAAATGGTTAAAATCTACACCCAATATCGAATTGGGTATGTTAGTATTGATAAAACATGAGCTCAGACCTCCCTTGGAATGGGCTCTCGGACGAGTTGTCAAATTACATCCGGGTGAAGACGGAGTAGTTCGAGTAGTTACATTGAAAACTCCTAACGGAATATATCAACGTCCTGTAGTCAAACTCTGTCCTTTACCGGGTCAGTTTTCCTAATATATTTATTTGGTTTTCTTATATTTTAATTAAAATCCATTATTAATTTCCTGTTTATTTTATTTAATTTTTTTTTGGGAAAAAAACTAACAAGTTTTTGGTGGGCGGAAAATGTTTGAAACTAGGACATTTATTTTTATATTTAATTTATTATTATTTGCATCTTAAAAAGCTAATGTACCGCAGATACGAGATGCTCATATTTTTTTTGGACGAAAGACAGATGTGCATGTGTATGATGCGCAAACCCAGAAAACATTCTGGCGAGAGAAATAACGAGGTTGAGAGGCATTGAAAAACGTCCGGTCGGAATTTTCATTTTATGCACGAAAAGTTAATAATTTTCAACATTACTTAATTCAGCTTAATTCAGCTTAAAGATTGTTGTTGGTGCAGTGGTGGTGAAGGAGGAGAGCGCTTTCCAGAGGACAAACCACGCCGAAGATTGGTAAGTCCAGAAAATTTAATGAGCATCTCGGCGATATAAGATATAATTTTGTTTAAAGTATTAATGGTCCTTCGAGAAGAAAATCAAAAGTCTGTTTACGACACATTTTGTATTAAAATTTTCAATATTCTGTCCATTAATTCTGTTATTATTTATTCTTGAACAATTTGACACTTCAACATATATAGTTTTAGATTCTAACTTGAAATTCTTCTTTATTACATTATTCTACACTAATTTTATATATAAAACAGTTAACTAATTTCTTCTAATACCTTTATATATGATTAACTCTCTTCAATGACTTGAAATTTACTTATTATCTGATATACAAATTTAGTTGATTCTACGATACATAAAATTTCCATAATCATATGTATTCTACATAAATTAAGCATGTCATCTTGGATTAATTTCTTCCATTTATTCTTTATAAAGATTCTATTACTTGTAGTCTTCTATATTTCTAATATTTCATGAATTTACATTGAATTACTTGAAATCTCTGTCCAACGATTATTAACATTTCATGTCTTCGACATTCTACAAGTATTACTCATATATTATTAATTATATACATATTTTATAATTTATCAATCACCTCTAAATTTTTCATTAATTTTATTGAAGTTTTCCCTCTTTCTTATCAATTTTATTTTATATTGTACTATATATTTTAATTTTAATATTGCAAATAAATAAACCATAGCAAATCCCCAAAATTTACATTGAACTTATTTAAATTTAATATTTATAATAATTCAATGTTGAATTTTCATATAATCTATTATTTATAACTTTAACAATAACATAACTAAATATAACATAACCATAACATGATATTCATATTTTAAATTCACAATTATGCATTTTCTCTTTTCAATTATTCTTTATCATTCATTCATTCATTTTGTATTCATATATACTCTCTATATTGTACACTCCTTTTATTTTCTCTGTATTTATTTCTTTTAATGAATAACTATTCTCTGGTTTTTCATTTTCTATTTTATATGGTCATTATTGTTTATTCTTTCCATTTGAAGGACCTTTATAAAAAATATTTGTTTGTAATTTTAATAAAATATATAATAATTATCTAATATACATTTTTGTGAGTTATCAAATTCTTTAATACCTATATAAATTTTGATTCCTGATTTATGTGTATAGGAATAGTATATTTCATCGATATTTTCTAAATTAAATTACTGTCTTTCTTTATAATTGTATTCTGCAAATAGATAGATATATATATATATATATATATATATATATATATATATATATATATATATATGAAGTTGTTATTATTTCATTCTGTATTTTATTTATTATCATTTCTATATTTCTTTGCACTTCTAGTGAGGAATAGGATTATATTTGCTACGTAAATTCATATATATTTATTTTTATTATTTTTGGTCTAAGCGATTTCTTATTATCGTTATCTAAGCCATTTTATACCCCTATCATTTTATATTTGTCACCACTTTCGGTTAACATAATACATTTTCTTATATATGTGTGTCCCCATATTTCGGTAGATTCACCACATTTTAATTCATAGTTTCTTTGTCTCCACTTTCGGTAGACTTATTTATACCTATTTTCATATATTTATATATATCATTATACCTTACATATTTCCTCCCCATCCTTACTTTCGTTCCTATAACCTGTCTATAATCTCTATACATTTTCACTTTGCTTTATATATGCTATTTCTTATATATTTCTACGATCTTATAATATTTCTTATTTTTGTCTGCCTTGATATACTATTACCTATTAAATTTACTATTATTGATCTTATTTTATGTTCATATGTACTCACAAAATTTTAATTTTAAATTTGGACTATTTACTTATCTGATTCATAATTATTAATTCAATATTCATAACCATTTATTTATCTATCATATCATGTATTCTTCTTCATTCATTCAATTAACTTCAATCTATAATAAATTATTTACAATTTTAACTATCTATTCCAAACTTTCCTACTCTTTTAATAAAAAGTGGCACTCCTAATTTTATTTTCTCTTTCTATCCAGTTCTTTTGTTTATATTTAATATATTTTATATATTTTTTATTATAATGTTTAATATACTTATAATTTCCTATTTCTACTCCTTTATACCTCTTTGATGATAATATTATCTTATTTCCCAATCTTAACCTTTGTTTATTTTGATTTTTCCCCAAAATTTGTTCAAACCTGTATTTGTAATTTAAATTGTTTTCCCAGAAATATTCAATAAATTGTATTTTAAATTGCTTGTAAATTTCCATATAACTTTCATGTTTATTGGTAAAATTATTAATATTCCCCATACATTGATTTTCAACACATGATATTATATTATTTTCGATTTCTATTTCGTTATTCTTTAAATTAAATTGTTCAACCTCCATTTTCCCAGTTATATCTGTTGTTTGTACATTAATATTTTGATTAATACTTACTTCAGTTATTATTACTATATCAATTTCTTTTTCAACATGTGTTTCATCAATTACACTATTAGTTAAATTATGAATTTCTACATTATTCTTTTCATCCTTCGTTTCAAATTATTCTATTGAATTTTTACTTTTTCCTAGTTCCACAAATTTCTCATTCATATTTTCTAATTTATCACCTATCTCTTTAGTATGTATATTTATTTTCTCATTTACATACTCTGTCATATCTTGTCTAACCATATTCAATTTTTCATCCATGCTTTCAAATCTTTGATTCATACTTATTTTCACATCATTTATATTCTGATTTATACTATTCATATTATAATTTATACTATTCATATTTTGCATCATACTCATTTGCATTTCTTTAATTAATTCTTTCAATTCTACATTTTCATTCCTTGATTTATCTACCTTTTTCTGATTCTCCTCTGAATCAATTCTTATAAATATCTCATTTTCTTTTTCTACTTTCTCCCCTTCATTCTTTCCTGCACATTCATCCAAATTTTCATTAATTTGCTCTACACTAATATTTGTTTCTAACTCATCCTCATTCACCCTCTCTTCACCTTTTTTATTTCTCAATACGATGTTACTAGTCATCTTTATATTTATGTTCTACTTTAATACAATTCAAAAAAAAATTATTTACTTTACAAATATATTTTCTCCTTTTCTGAGCCTCACGTTGGTTGCGCCAATTAATATGAATTTACTGTATTTTAGCCCCAAGTTGTGGAGTCAATTATTATGAATTAATTTTCTTTATTTGCTATTATTTATTAAATATAATGTATTTAAACTTATACTCTTTTAAATTATCTCAGGGAAGGTTCTCCTTATAATATTTTTACTTTACTTTAAAAACTTCAATTAATTAAAGATTTAGTAATTTAACAATTTTATTAACACTTCAATTTCAACATATTATATTAATTTTAAAACAAAACAACTATTCCTAATAACTAAATTTTTATGGTACCTTTTAAAATTTTAATGATTCCCCTAAATGTTTATATTTATATTTGCAAATATTTAAACTGTCAAATTTGGCCAATAATATATTTACTCACTGTTTTCAACTTGACACATGTACTGTTCTGTGATGAAATGATCGATGCTCTATGTTGTTATCGATATAGTAGGTCTCTTCTTTATCGCCTTCTCGAATGTTATATTAATCCATAAATGGCTTCTCTGATGTTGTTTATATTTCACTTATGATTGGAACTCACTTCAGGTAATTGAACTGTTTCAACTTATACTTTTATCTATTAATTTATCATTATTATTTCATTTCACTTTTCTATACCATGAAGAACTATGGAGATTCAATAACAAATGAATACTCGATGTACACAAAGACAATGCTTATCTCTTGGATGCTAAAGATCAACTGTCTGCGGAAATGGAATTCACTTCCCTATATAACTTCTTTTTATTTTTGAAAATCAAATTGCCTGATGTATATAATCTAGAATATTCTCAATATCCTTTTTATGATTATTGATCATTTTTAAATATTATACTAACAGGTACTGTACATTTTTAAATATCATTCTATTTAATTAAATATACAATAATTTTGGAAATTGATTATTTCAATAATAACAGCTTCTTTATGATAAATTTAAGATTTTTCAAACTCAGTACTTCAATTTGATTATTTTGAATAATTAAATGACATTTGATTAGTTTTTTAACAAATTTGTAATAAAAACATATATTTTGGACTGAAAATATCTAGTTAAACTCATCTAAAGAATATTCTGATCATTTTGTATTAAAATTTTCAATATTCTGTCCATTAATTCTGTTATTATTTATTCTTGAACAATTTGACACTTCAACATATATAGTTTTTGATTCTAACTTGAAATTCTTCTTTATCACATTATTCTACACTAATTTTATATATAAAACAGTTAACTAATTTCTTCTAATACCTTTATATATGATTAACTCTCTTCAATGACTTGAAATTTACTTATTATCTGATATACAAATTTAGTTGATTCTACGATACATAAAATTTCCATAATCATATGTATTCTACATAAATTAAGCATGTTATCTTGGATTAATTTCTTCCATTTATTCTTTATAAAGATTCTATTACTTGTAGTCTCCTATATTTCTAATATTTCATGAATTTACATTGAATTACTTGAAATCTCTGTCCAACGATTATTAACATTTTATGTCTTCGACATTCTACAAGTATTACTCATATATTATTAATTATATACATATTTTATAATTAATCAATCACCTCTAAATTTTTCATTAATTTTATTGAAGTTTTCCCTCTTTCTTATCAATTTTATTTTATATTGCACTATATATTTTAATTTTAATATTGCAAATAAATAATAGCAATATATATATATATATATATATATATATATATATATATATATATATATATATATATATATATATATATATATATATATATAAATATAAATATCTACGACTTTCTTGGTGGAGCTTTGCTGCTCACGCGTTTTTTCTTATTTTCTTCATTATCTCATATGTTAATTTAATCAAAAGCTTTTTACTTTTGTGTTTCTATTTTATAACGCTTCATTTACGCAACTGAATAAATATATACTGATAGCTTAAACTCCACACAAGAAATAAATAACTTCCGCTACCCACCGATAATATCATTTATGTCGACCGTAACGCGAATCTGGTTGTCATCAAAAGAGATTTTATATCTAGTATAAAGTATAAACTTTTAAATAGAACCCACTTGACTTATGTTTCACTATATAAAAATATTTAGATACTGTATTTAGCAGTAACGAATAGTCGACATGTTTCGAGTTATGAACTCATTATCAAGACTGGATTCAATCTCAGTTAATATCAAAGTAAATGCAATGGAAGATGTTAATGTAGATTGACATATGGAATAGAAAACAGAGAACACAAAAAAAAAGCGATTAAGAGAACCACGAGTGGAGGATCACCAAAACTTGACGAAGAATTACGGAAGGTAACAAAGACCGCTGTAGAAAACTAGGAGGAAAGGATTGGAAGGAAGATGATACTTATAATGGCAAAAAAGTAGATGAAAACGAATTTGCACAGAAACATACATGCTCCAACATAATTTCTGGCACTGCCAGGATATAAATACTATTAAAGAAGTTGGACGCATAAGAGCTTTCCCAAATCTTCCATTATTTGCCTCGTATAAACTTGGATCATCTCACTAGAACTTAATCTACGACAATCAATGACAAATTTTTGTAACACTTATATTCCTTTAATTCACCTAGAAAATCAAATTCCTGGCAATTTGAATTTAGTTTATTTTTGGAAAATATTATTAAGCTACTTTATGTCGAGGTTGTCGAGTATTTTAATTGCCAAGGCAAGAACGCAGATAAAACTAGTAGGCATTAGTATGTCTGTGATAGCCCCAAAAGTTGCAGAACTCTGCATTCAGTTTTCTGATGTCATGATTGGCGGTATAATTGGTCTTCATCATTGGATTTGAATGTCCATGTTGTTTTCTCTTCTCAACAGAAAATTGTTTTCTACCCTTAAGGAACCGGTCCGCCGTTTGAGCTCAGAAAAATGCACTAGGCATTAGTAAGGACCCAATATCTAGTTTGGTGGTATCTCACAGGGTGACAGCTGGCCAGGGAGCTGTTTCACTTGTTCCAGAAATTGTACAAAAATTTGTGTTCACTGACAATCACCAAGAGAATTGTTAAGAAAAACTAAGAGACTTGTGGTGGTTGAGTTTATTTTGTTAGACTACTCGCCAAAATTATTTGAACTAAAATACCATATTCATGTTGCAGAATACTGAAAACTTCTTTTCTTAAGCAAAAAATAAAAGCTATTTACTTTCGAATTCAATTTATGCGGAATATTTAATGAATTCATTTTATAAATAGATACGAAGAAGCACTAAAACAATCGTCAAAGTTTTGAGGAATCGAAGTCATTGAATTATGAAGAATTGTGATACTTTCAAGAATAGTTCCAATAGTAGGGAACACCATGGACGATCGACCTTCACTGATCTGATATCTCGATGAGACATATTTTCTATCAAATATAATTCAAAAACAAATTTGCCTATGATGACTTACCTTCCATAATTTTCTTTCATCACGTTCACTCTTCTGATAACCGAAAGAATTTTATCTCAACTGATAGTTTTTCAACTCACAGAGTATTCCTAGGAAGGCTTGCCTATTCATTTCTTTGCATGGCTACCGGGCAAGCAGATGTGAACAGGTAAGTCAATATAGGTAACTACACCGATCTGTTAACCAATCGACATTGATATCATACAATTATATAGGCCTGTCTGCAAAAAATCGTACATGAAATAATATTGCCAAGCTATAAATTTTTAGAATTTTAGCTATTCCGATAGGTGCGAGAGAGAAAGTAGAGCGTCCGAGGTCCATGTGATAGAACAGGACACAAAATAGTAGCTGCACGCTACCTGACCCTTGAATGTATCCAAGTGCGTATGCTCGTGTATAGTCGAAAATGATTTATCAGTGACAACACGTGCAGAATAATATTAATTGTGATTTTAGAAATGAGTGAAAAGTGTTTTTTGTGTGGTACGAAAAAAAAATTATTGACTTTGATGAAAATTCATTCAAAACATGCCATTTAGAATGGGCTTTCCGTAAAAAACAAAACTTTGAGTATGGAGATATGCAATTAAGCAAAGAGTCGTTAGATTTTGTGGTTCTCCACGTTTTACCACAAAGTAACAGTTTTTAAAAAAAATACAAAGAAGAATTTGAAAAGTTCGTAAAAACGTATGAAGTAAGAAAAAGTTTTTGTTTATACTGTATTACAATTCTGCTGAATATTTTAAAATATGAAGAATTTGTTGTAGCTATAAATTTGATTTTTGTGAAAGTTATGTTTATTTATTGAGAAATTTAATATAAATAAACATTTTAACAATGAGCAAATTTCTTTACATTATGTGAATTGATTTAATTAGGTACATTGATATTTTCATTCTCATTATATAACTTTTTTTATATAATTTTTGTAGCCCCAAACGACCTTAATAAGTCTTAATTCTAGTGATAATGAACCTCCAGAGACAACAGCTATTGCAGATGACGAAAATAATACAGAAAAAATTGTGAATTCTGAAGATAAATAAATAATTTATTTTTGATTTAATTTTAAATTATGTTTAAATTATTTATTATTTAATTTTATATAAAGAATATAAATGTTCTTATGATTTTTAAATTTTATAATTTAGCTTCAGAGTGAAAAAAAATTTTGTTGAATTAATTTAGCAGGTAGTAGGTATATAAAGTGTGAAATAATACAAAAATTGTGATCGAAATTAGAGTAATAATAAATTAGAGTTCAAACACTGTCAGTTGTGAATAAATGGTCAGTCTACTTTCTCTCGCACCTATCGAAATAGCTGAAATTCTAAAACTTCACAGCTTGGCAATATTATTTTGTGTATGATTTTTTGCAGGCAAGCCTATATAATTGATTTTGATGTAATTGAAATATCTTACCTATGATATCAATTTCGATTGGTTAACACATCGGTGTAGTTACCTATATTGACTTACCTATTCACATCTGCTTGCCCGGTAGCCATGCAAAGAAATAAATAGGCAAGCCTACCTAGGCATACTCTGTGTGTTACACATGAGATGAAACTCTTTCAGTTATCGAAAGAGTGAAAGTAATGAAAATTGATTAAAATTAATAAAATTTAAAAAATATAGGCAAGTCATCATAGGCAATTGTTTATAAATTATATTTGATAAAAAATATGTCTCATCGAATTATCAGATCGGTGAAGGTCGATCTCCCAGCAGCTCTTAGACTGCAATCTGTGCGATTGGGGAAAAAAGGTGAATTTTCATTATTTTATACAATCTGAAAGAAATTTAATGAATTCGAATTGAATGCGAAGAAATACTCATATTAAAATAATAAAACTCAATCACGGCTAACTAAAAACTAAATATATGTCAACGACTGAGTGTGAATTGATATAACACGTTTTAATCAGTTATGTATATCTAAACGTATTGAATGAAGACATACTGCAACTGATAACAGTGAGAAATAGTTACCAAAAAATAATATAATATCATGTTATGGGGCATTTCTGTTGATAGTTGAAGAGTCTTCATATCACAAGAACGTATAATAGAAACAATTTTTAAACTAGGACCTCGAGAATCTTGCAAGCGTGCATTTATTGTAAATAAAATATTAACTAGACCTTGTGTATATATGTATATATATATATATATATATATATATATATATATATATATATATATATATATATTACTTGTGAATAACTAATTATTACTAATAACTAATTAATTATGAATGACGTGTCCAACACAATTATGTGATTGTCTAAATTGATGTAATTTTTTTTTCAAAATTGATGTAATAAACATTATTATTATTATTATTATTATTATTATTATTATTATTATTATTATTATTATTATTATTATTATTAAATATCGCATATTTTAAAAATTGGTCATTTAAATTGGGTTGATAAATTTCATTAATTTGTCCTTCTAGTTGAATATCGTACGTGTCTCCTAGGCAACCTATGGTGAACTTTTCGACAAAGTATGAAACGTGAATACAACAGTCAGAATACTACTGATATCGAAAATTATGTTTTTAGCGTTTTTCAATATACAGGGTGTATCACGGTGGATGGCACATTAGACGTTTCTGGCGAACCATAAAACGGATCACTTCGAAAATTTAATGAAGAGCATAATCGGACATTCTCTACCCAACTAAAATATTTTTAGTAATGCGGTGTTGCCACTTCTATTAGAAAGTAGTAGCAACTTTGATTTTTCAAATGAAACAGCCTGTATATAATAATATTTTTAGAATCTCCAACAATTTCCTAACTTTTCATAAATTTCCTTATACTTATCTTTTACCGTTTTCGAAATAAAGATTATTTTCTTTTTTTTTCTTCGGAATTGAAGACCTATTAAAACGCTGATATCTTTGAGTTGAGAAATACTATGATATCGAAATTTGGGTTGAAGTTTGGTGATACTTGGGGGCTTCCTACACTTCAGCGTAATCTGCGTTATTTCAATAAAGTATGGTAAAAAATTCTGTTGTTTTGTTTGCTCGAAAAATTTACTGAAAGTTGATTATTTCAAATGGAATGCCCTGTATATTATTGGAAATTCGAAAAGCTGCTTGAATTTTCTTTTTATTTATTTATATCATAGCTATAGCCAACTAGTCAGGTTTCGGACTTATTAGCATTTATTTGTGAAAATGTTCCATGTACATGGTATCCCCATTCAGTATTTGGTACGCATGCCATGATCACTATTTGACAGTAACGTCGTGACAATGTACTAATAATATCGATATTTTCGATATCTCAGAAGCTGCAAATACCTTAAAAAACTATTCAAACGAAGCTCTTATGAATTTGTTTATTTTTTTTAGAAAGTTTAATAAAATTATCAGCAGGACATGTAAAAGTTCAATAAAATGTATCCGAATCTACCGCCAATAAATCTCAAGAAATTTATACGAATTCAGAACAATTTCAATGCGTATGAATAAACTCTGGAAAAGCACTAAGAGAATTTATAGTAGAAATATTGATATAGATAATTTAAAAAAGGAAAACAATTTTGTGTTCCACAATATGTTCGAATCGCTGGCCGTTCACTTTCAAGCAGTTCAAAATGCGAGCTATGACTGATTTGGACGTGGCAGATCTGATTTCATTCAGATCCAAAGCTTCAAGTGATTGAGTAATACTTTGTAACAATTCGTCTCTCGAACACACGCCAAAAATAATAAACAACTTCGCTTGAATAGTTTTGTTCCATCGTTTTTGAAGGTATGTGCAACTTCTGAGATGTCAAAAATATCGATTTTATTAGTAGATTGTCACAAAGTTACTGTCAAATAGTGATTATGGCATGCTTACCAAATACCGAATGGGGACACCATGTACATTGTACATGGAACATTTTCACAAATAAATGCTAATAAGTCCGAAACTTGACTAGTTAGGTATAAGTATGATATACATAGATACAAAGCAAATTCCAGCATCTTTCCGAATTTACAATGATATACAGGGCATCCCATTTGAAATAATCAACTTTCAGTCAATTTTTGAAGCAAACAAAACAACAGAATTTTTAGCCACCCTGTATTGAAGTAACGCAGATTAGGCTCAAATGTAGGGAGCCCCGAAGTCTTACCAAACTCCAACCCAAATTTCGATATCATAGTATCTCTCAACTCAAAGATATCATCGTTTTAATAGGTCTTGATTTGCCAAGAAAAAAAAATGAAAATAATTTTTATTTCGAAAACGGTAACAGATAGGTATAGGAAAATATCATGAAAAGTTATTGGGAATAGGTAGAGAATGTTCGACTATGCCCTCCATTAAATTTTCAAAGTGATCCGTCGGATTGTTCACTAGAACCAACCTCGCTAACAAGCAGCAACAATTTCAACTTCAATCGATCGAAAGTTTCTAATATTACTGAAGTAAATCAAAACAATAAATATGAAAAAAATTACTCACACATCAGTGCAGCGAACATCAATTTGGCTAAACATAAATAGATCGTTGTTATTAATGCTTCAGTAACTGATGTTGGAGAATATTTCCCTGCACCAGTCGAGGTTAAAGCATCGCCAGTCATATATAGATAGAAAACATAAGTGTCTAAATGACCACCATTTCGAAGAAATTCTCTGAAATTATTTTTGATATTAGGTATTCTATAAAAATAAACATTTTCGAGAATCTCATCCTTTGGAACGAAAAAACTTATTTGACATGGACCATTGTAACAGGTTTCATGAAAACATTTGGACATCGATATTTTTTGCATTTGTGATAATAATTGCGGTGTGTACTGTCTTACGATTACTCTTTGGTAGCACTGCGGTTTGAATAGACCTCAACAATGTCTTTCGTGTTCATAGGTAACGATAAAAAAGGTTGTTAATCAATGCAGTTTTAGTTTGTTTTTGAGTTAGATTAATTTATTCAGTACACCATTATGGTTTCCGAATATGTCAATTTATCGATGTGTGTAATCATAAAACCAAAGATAATAATACGCTACGGTCCACCGGAGATGTCTACCTGTGCAGGAGTTCCTGCGTAGGTAGACCAGAGGGTATGTGGGAATAGATATGTACAGGTTTTTGAACCTATGCAGACGACCGGAGCAATATCGAAAATTAATTTTTTTTATGACACTGTACGGTGTACCTGCATGCGCGTGTGTACATGTATTGCGGTCACATACGCAGGTCGCGTATAGTTTTTTTTCTTATGTCATGCATCAACGCGCGAAAATGGTACTGTCAGATTTTTTTTTAGATGAGAAATAGTATTTCTCATAACTGTATCTTTTAAGTCGTATTTTATTTTATAAAATTTATACTATTGCAGTGTATCGAAGGAAAGCAGTCAGGTGCGGAAGTAGTTTTTCCATCTGTTTCAGACCTCCGAATTAAAAAAAAACATTAATATATATATATATATATATATATATATATATATATATATATATATATATATATATATATATATATATATATATATATATATATACAGGGTTAGAACTATTTAGAGGGGGACTACAGGGATATCGTAAACCGTTAGAAATACAGGGTGGCTTAAATTACAAAAAATTTGCATTATTTAGGGATGAGTGTGATGGTGTAAACAGATCCAAAATATTTCCAATGGTTCCCGAGATATTTCAAAGAAACTAAAAATCGAGATTTTCTTTTTTTCTTTGTTTCTGGAGATAACTTCACGAAATTCGGTTTGTAGCTATTATTCAACATAGCAATTCTACCGGCGTTGTTAGATTTTTTCTATTTTCCATTGTTACAGAGACGCGATAGTCAAATTTTTTTTTCTTATGGACGCCATGTTGGTTTTTTTACGTAGTGATAAAGAAAAAAATTACGAATTCAACAGTGTATCACACCTTACAAAAATATGAATTCACACAGCTAAAATTAAGTTTTTGTTAAAACGTTGTGAAAAGGATAGTGATTCACTTGTCATTTATTTAATGTTAAATGTAAAACATTTTTCCTGTGTATTATGTATCAAACAAAAAATCATATATTACTTCAGTAAAACAAATCCTTTTTTATTAGAAACACAAATCGAACAAAAGCAAAAAATTTATAATAAGAAAGTTAATTTTCAAATATGTTCAAAATGGTTATTTTTTTTTTCGTTAATAATGCACAACCTCGCTCTTTCTGAAATTCCCTGGATAGCCGCTCGAATTTGCTCAGGAGATATGGATCTAATTCCTTCTATAATTCTGTTGTGAATTTCATTTGTATTATGTAAGGGGACTGGATAAACATAGTCCTTTAAGACTCCCCAAAAAAAGTAATCCATCGGATTCATGTCCGGAGATCTAGCCGGCCAGTTAATGGGTCCGTTTCTCCCAATCCATTGTTCGCCGAATCTAGTATTCAAAAATTCCCTGACTTCCAAATTATTATTCGCTGGAGCACCATCATGCTGATACCAACACTCTACATAGCGTACAACTGGCAATGCCTGTAGAAATTGTTCTACATAATTTTGCAGTAGGTAATATCTAAGTACTTGGGTCCATTTAATGTACCATCGATGAAGTAGGGTCCAATTATCTGGTTATTCAATATAGCACAATAAACATTAACACTAAATCTAATTTGATGTCTTGACTCATATTTTAAATGTGGGTTGGGATTGGCCCAGTGATTATGATTTCTCCGGTTAAATACACCATTGTTAGTGAATGTGGATTCATCCGACCAGAGGACTTTTGTCGGGAATTGAGGATATTTTATTAATTTTTGACAAAGCCAGTTACGGAAATTTAATCTGTTTTGATGATCGCCCTGTTGTAGCCCTTGTACTATAGTAAACTTGTTATCGTGTAATTTAAAATTTTTGATACGCCTCTTTGCGACATACCACATTTCCTAGCGTTTGCAGTTGTGGAAGTTTCTGGGTTTATATGAACTTGAGCAAGCACAATTATTTCATTATGTTTAGCGGTTATGTGGTACTTGCCTCTCTTTTTTTCTAAACTACCATTTTCCCTCAAACATCTGTCCAGTTTTTGGAAAATGGTACAATTCGGCTGTATTCGTTCTGGATATTTTTGCAAATAACTTTCAGATGCTATTCTGGAGTTTCTATATGCGCGTATGTAAGTATCATACATGTGTCTTGCTTTTGCGACAACGAATATTTCATTACTTATGTAATTAATAGGGCGTTACTGATCAAACAGGATTCAGGTTTTTACAAAGCTCAAGTAATGGTTTCATATTACAACTGTCAATAAAGTTATTTGACAATTCTGGCACCAGCCTACTACTTAATCAAAAAAATAAAAAAAGTTCAAATTTTCGTAACTAGACTAAGTATTTTTGTGAAGTGTGATACATTTTTGAATTCATAATTTGTTTCTTTATCATTCCATAAGGAGAACCAACATGGCGCCCATAAGAAAAAAAAAGTTGACTATCGCGTCTCTGTAACAATGGAAAATAGAAAAAATCTGACAACGCCGGTAAAATTGATATGTTGAATAATAGCTACAAACCGAATTGTGAGTAATGTTTCTCGTCCTTTCTGATATTATTCTTAAAATCCTCAGGTTCAATTTTCAATTCATTCAATGAGTTGATGTGACTTTAAGTTCTCCTTTTCAATAGCCAATGCTCATACCATTTCTTCCGCACACGTTGCACTGTTTTTGTATATTTTCTCTTCAAAATAAACGCAAGGCCTATCAATGCCAGTGCGTCATCGATGACATCGCGAAAAGAAATGACTGAAAAAACCGCTACGGTACACCGGAACGTCCCCATACACGTATACTGACCTGCGCACTGCGCAGGTAAACCTGCACAGGTAACATACCGGTAGACCGTAGCGTATATGGCGTACATTAGAGAGTTGTATAAATAAGTTATACACGTACCTCCTTTTCAAGTTATCCTCCAGGTAGAATGAATGATTTAGGATAAAAACTAATGTGCAGTAGTGGATGAACAGTAACAAATTGAAGATCATCTTGAACAGCAATATTCTACCTCTTTGCGCTAACAAAGGAGTACACCACTAAAAATAAGTATATCTGAAATAAGTTATTTTGTTCATATGTATAATGGTATTTTCTTCTCAAACTCGTCGCATTTACACACAATACAAGAATAAATCTGATTGAAAAACAAAAATTTTAAATGATAAATCTCACCTCCAAATTCAAAATGACAATTCAGGTCTGAATTACATTTATGTTTTAAGAGATATTTGTGGGTTGATTAGTCACTGAACAAATATATATATATATATATATATATATATATATAAATATATATATATTAATATATATAAATATATATATATATTATAATATATATATATATATATTTATATATATATATATATATATATATATATATATATATATATATATATATATATATATATATATATATATATATATATATAAATATATCAATATATATATATATATATATATATATATATTCATTCATTATACGTAATAATTTTCTACATAATCAAATGTTACTCCTAAACAATGCCTGATAGCACTGCTATCGAAGTAATGAAATATACAGAAGTGTTTGAAACATATTGAATTAAATTTAGATATAATTGTAATAAAATATAAATAAATACTGTAGATAAACTCAAACTAAATTGATTACAAAACCATGTGACGAAACTAACTAATAATCAACCTTATAATTAACCAACAGGTACAGAAAATGAGATTAAACCCATATTCTAATCGTCATAACTTGAAATAAACTTCTAAGTTAAAACAAGATCTGTAGCAAAATCAGAATAATCCAAATAAACCTTGAAAATAAAAAGTAGAGAAAAGGAACCCTCACAACGCCAGAACTATGTCAGACTCAAATACATATTAGGTAGTGATTCTAATGAATTCGGTGATTCCATCTATTTCCTTCACGGAGCCAGGAAACTGATTATAAACAGAAAATGCCTCCGAAATAGGATTTTTGAGCCCAAATTTAGTCCTCACATTAGTCAGATATATGTTAGATAATTTCCTGGTGTTTTGATCTCATCATTTGAATCTCATCGAGCATGTTAGGGATGAGATGAACAGACGTTTACGGATACATGTGCCCGCCCGAAAAATTCTGGAGACCTCTGCAACATACTGGTGCAGGAATGGGATAATCTCTCGCAGGATGTAATTAAGAATCTAATTCAAAGCATGCCTCGTCGTTTGCAAGCTGTTATAAATGCCCGAGGAGGAAATACTCGATACTGAATCTTTAAAGTTTCTTTTGTTTCGATCATCAAATTAAAATTTTTGATGCATTCTTTTCAATAATTTAATCAAACTTTCAATAAAATATCAACAACTTTCTTTTATCCAAACAAGCACGATAAAATCATCGCATAAAGTCAATAAAATATACTACACCTGAAAGAAATCCTAAAAAACTTAAATTTTTAAAAATAACTGCAAATTACGGGATGACCATGATTTTATGCTCAGCAGTATATATATATATATATATATATATATATATATATATATATATATATATATATATATATATATATATATATATGTGTGTGAAGTTCACACTAGTTAAGGCAGTTTCGAAACAATGTTTGGTTTATGGTTGGCGGTCTTTATTGAGAGTCTACAGAGTGATTTGTCCGATTCGACCGATTTTTCTCTTATTCATCAACTTTGTTATGGCTTGATGAAACTTGATGAAATTTTCACACTTTTTCAAAAATACAGGGTGAGAAGTATAATAAGTTCAGATTAAATTTGCAGGTTGAAAAAGCACCGTGTGCATTCCGTTTTCAAAAATTGGCTACCTACTTCAGATTCTATCATAAGTTTACATTACTGGAGCGTTTTTATTTTTTTTTTGGCACACGTCCAGTTTTCCTAGAAAATTGTTTCAAAGATGAACAATATCGTTATTTCGCTCCACGTCAGTGAGGATATTCTGAACTGGATAGTAAAGCTGTATCGTCCAATAATGCAAAGCTCTTCGTTAGTCCTAAAGTAGTTTTTCCAAATTCGAAATTCATTTTTAATCACTCATACTCTGATGTATACAATCATTCAATCCAGAAAATATCTTCATACTTAACTTAAACTAAAAAATCTACAACAACTACTACAGAATAAACATTCGAAATATATTATGAGAGGCAAAACTAAGGATTAACACAAAATTCACATAGAATGTTCGAAATGATTTCCACTCTTTTGAATACATATTCGCGACCTTTTTATTAAATTTCCAATTGACCTTCAAATGAGGGATTGATTTTGCTTTAAGATATTATATTCCTCGAAAATTCTTTCAGCTAGGTGTTCTCTACTTTTAATTTCAACCTTATAGACTTTTGTTTTCAGATGTCCTCAGGGTTCAAATCAGGCGATCTTTGTGGCCAAGCAATAGGGCCTCCACGACCAATCCATCTGTTCGGATCATTTACTTCCAGGTGATTACACATTCAATGCAAAGTGAGGTGGTGCTCCGTCATGCTGAAAGTACAAAGAGCGGATATGTACAGGGTGGGCCAAATTGGACACTTTTAAAGGGAAAGTCCTGTTTTCAAACTAGATAGATGAAAACTGATGAGGGTGTCTGAAGCTCAATTTTTATGACAAACTTAATGGTGGAAACCACATATCGATATCTATCATCGTTTCTAAGTTACAGCATGTTTTTCGAAAATGTTCATTTTCGAAAAGTTGCTATAACTTTTTTCCTGTCAAAAATTCTTTGGTTCTATCAAAACATCCTCGAAGCACTTTTTTACGTTTAATTCAATGGTTTAAGTAATTTATTTTTTCATATCATACATCAACAGTTATTGACGGAAAAATAATTTTTTAAATGAGACACCCTGTATATTTATGCATATTACGATAGAACTTAAAATTACCATTTCAAAAATGAAGCACACTTGACGTTTTACTAGAGTCATCTCTGAAATTCAGAGCTTTCAAGTTTATTCATGCAGACTTCGAAACGCACACTATGAACAAGTAGGCTTTGGACGAAGCGGCGATAAAACAGGAAGCAAGTGTTCTCTAGTTGCTACCATTGCTTAGGAAATCTGTTGACAGCAGTACTTAAAACTCATAGTTTCAGTAAAGCTCATAATAAATAAAACTAAAACAATAATAATAATAATAATAAGGAACAAAATATTTCTTTAGAAGTTTTCGAAATGTCGCAAGTTTGAAAATAAGATCTTTCAACCTTCCCCAGAGGTAAAAGTCCATAGGCGTTAGGTCCGGTGACCTGGCCGGCCAACGGTTGGGTCCTTGGTTGGCTAGCCAATTATTGCCAAAATTTGCAGCCAAAAAATTGCAGACAGTTGCAATTGTCTTGTGAGGCGAAGCCCGGTCTTGCTGAAAATATATTTTCTTGAGCTCCATTAGCGGCAATTCGTCAACAAGGGGTTTAATATGTTGCCTTAATATTTCTAAATACCTCTGAGAAGCTAGAGTGCCATTATA